>JANAVB010014998.1:2623770-2627926 GCA_029216955.1 Iris pallida | reverse complement strand
TTATTCCCCCCCCAAATCACAAAAACAATAACTTAAATAAATAGCAATATGGGATAGGGTTTACCTTCGACGGATGAAAAGTGTCATGCCCTGATCCCGGAGGATCGAAATCTAGGCACTTGGCATGATGCCGTACAAGTCTAGATTGCATTTTTACAAGGCAAAACCATTACAGTTCTTGGTATTTCTCAGAAAACAACGACAGCACAGCAAAACTAAGCAGATAAGTCACATAAGACATGAAGAATGTATCTCTTTATTGATAAATTACAACGGATTACAAGACTTGCAGTAGAACATAGAGTTTACAACAGATTACAGGACTTTTGAATAGCCAACTGAATATATACACTTGCCCTTTAGGCTACAAATGAATATGTCGACTTCTTTACAATGAACTTACCAATTTGGCTACAATCTTACTGGTACAACTGAGTTACACCGTTCTATACATTATGTCCCGTATAGCAGAAGTTATCATCTTGTAAGAAGAGCTTCTGCACACCCATCTAATTCATCGATGCCAAGCACTGATCAAATGATTTCTCCCAAACACATGTACCTGTAATATTGCCCACAACGTGGGTCAGTACATCATCAATGTATTGGCGAGCGGTGCTGGCCCAACTCACCTAAGAAGACAACACTAAGTAATTATATTATAGAACATTATTAAAAGTGGTCTTTCTCGTTGCCTTAGGGTCACTTAGCAATTCATATCCGACCGAGGTAAAATCATGCATTTATTCATAGCTAACATAGTATAAAGAAATATGGTATCACTCTTTGGTGATTCTTATCCACGGTCGTGAAGCCATCCCTGTATATTTATAATATTACTCAGCCTGCACAAGACATTGTTAGAAACAATATCATAATTCAACATACTTGTCACCGTTCAGGTAATTTCTTACCAAAACTGACATTCTTTCCTGTAATTGATAACAAATTACTCTGCCTGCATAAGACATCATTAGCACCGGACATAATATATGAAGGTAACTGGCGACACACCATCTTGGACCATCTTACAGGTATAATGGCGCCCCTTGCAGTGCGGGTAGCTAGCCCCACTGAAGGTCCCGCATACCGTGCAACTACTTCAGTACGAGGTTCCACCAGGAAGAATCAGTTTCCAAGGCCTTGGAATACCGTTCGAGGAACCACCTTGTCGACAAGTTGTCCATGACCATACAAATATATGCAACTTATTTATGAAGATACATATAATGCATGATAAGAAAAACTAAGTAAATAAGCCATCTTTCTCAATAAGCTATCGTTCTCATTCGTATTGCCATCTTACCTTGAGCCAACGCTCACATTATCATCTGCCCAATCCAGGGTCTTAGTGTAATCAATATTCTACATCGGCACAGGATAATAGAATATGATTTTCTAAGCCCTTCCTCACATCTTTGATACCATACATCTTTTCAACCAAAAATCAATGTACTTACTGTCCAATTCCTAGAACTTAGCATCTGTTTAGCATACGTTCATCGAGATAAGGCTCGACATACTCACCGTCCAAGTATTTGGGACTTTTCCTTCACCTGTCATGTACTTTATTTCAAAGCACGCAAGCATACAATCCATCATTGAGCAACAACAATTTATGTGTCATGAGATTATTTATCTTTTATTACCTTTCCGACTTTTATGTAAGGTGTTATTCAACAACTCAACGAGTAAACATAGCATACTATCCTTTTATTAAGCGTGAAGCTAAAGGATCTTCGAAGGGTTCAACACTACTCACATTCATAAGACGATTTCTACCACAATAGCATAGCCTTCCATGCGATCCTTCGCATAATTCCAAGTCCAACAAGGCTTTATCGAACCAACCATCTGTTATAAGGCATCTTGCGGGTTGGGGTACTACAATATATACCACTCAGAAAAAGTTTCATCGTTGAAACTTAAAATAAAACTCATCCCCAAAACTTCAACCGACTTTTATGAAACTTCTCAACGATTAACTTTCACCATTTAACATTTTTCCGCAATATCTCGATTGATTTCAAGTAATATACCATCTCATCACAACATTCCAATTTGATTCAAAATAGTTTACCATCTTTGTTCTTTCTCCCAACGCTCATGCAATGTCCTTAGCACGTGATAATCCCTCTCCCATAGCTTCGTTTGAATTCAGCATATCACTTATTTGGAACCATACACATATTTTAGGTGTTCCAAAAATACATGCACTTCAGCCAAGTTCAGTGATAGAGAAAACGAACGAGCTACGGTATAACTTCATTCACAATGTTAGCAATTTCTCAGAGCATCTCGTATAGCCGTAATTTACGTGTTCAATTCTCCAACCAACTTATACCCCAATGAACGTTACCAAATTTCAATTCGGGTAATTTTTCCACAATCGACCAAAATTTCCCCAAGTATTCCGACTTAGTTATATCAAGTTTTCTACGAACCCAGAGTTCCCTTTCAAGTTTATTGTCATTCATACCACCAATTTAATAAAGCCAATAGCTACATTTCATCGACATCATAATTCTCATCGATTACCCATGTATCCATTATCGTTCGCATCGAAACACTTTTTTTGCGACTCATAAATTTTCGGATTATGATCCATCTTTCAAATTGTACCATCATTCCACTCCAGTAACATTTCTCGCTGTACTCAAACATTTTCTCGTATTAATCAAGCCAACATATTATCATCTCGCATAAGCAACTCTTATTTCCATCATTATTAATCCCGAGGGTCATTTCAATATTTTATTCGCTCTCGTCGATCTCGACTACATGCACTATCTCATTCCATCGTACATTTATTCTCAATTCAAATTTAATTATCTGCCAAGGCATTATTCTGACTGTCTCAAGGCAACTATCGTCAATTTACGCAGCTCAATATGAATCAACCAACCAATCAAATCCAACCAGTTCTAACGAATTCTGATATTTCGAATAAAGGCAACCAAGTTTCCAAAATTAACATGATCCATCACTATATCCAATATTGCAACATCGAATTTCCAATCTTCATTCCATTCCGAAGTTTACTTTTCGACACATCTTACTCATTTCGACTATACCAACGCAACATCAATAGGGACATCATACGATTTTCCAACAGTCAACTTAGCATTCAGTCAAGTCTCTACGGGCAGCTATTATAAGCTAAACCAAACATTCAGCTAACTCATCTGAGATGGATAGCTAATAGGAACATACTTATCTCTTATCTTAGAGGCAACCAACTCTTATCATAGGACCTCTATCTGATATCAGGAATAATCTATGATCCGACCAATCCAAGGAACATAGGACACCACCCCAATCTTATGAACTTATTCCTAAACTCGAACAATTGAAATAACATATCCAACCAATCTGAAACTTAGGCAACCAACTGACACTCTAGGCAACCAACTGACATTATAGGGTCAAGTCTATCTACCCGTACTCATCCTCGGGTTATACCCAACGAAGTCATTCTAGACTTACCCACAACCGATAAAATCTATCCGCCAATTCTTATGGGTCAACCTCAAAACCATCATATAAAACTTTTATCAATCTATCATCCAAATGTTTCAATTTTTACTTGCATAGACGCAGCATTACTTACTCAATCCGACTTGCATTCTTATATCGTAGTCAATTTATCTATTCAATTGGGTCAACTATTCTGATTCATAATCCAACATTGTTACCTCAATATTCTACTATTTACCATTTTTTCTATGGTCTCTTCACGACATATTCAATTCCCATATTTCTAGATCATCGATATGGTCTCTACTCTTTAACCAATTGATAAGGCAACCATAAAATCGTATTTCTTTCGAAAGCATCCTTTATGAATCTTTTTCTAGCACCAAACACGGACATCTCTTAGCAATTCATATGAACCATCAATTTTTATTTTGCATTATCTCCTCGTGATTCCATAAGAAGATTTATTATTCGTGCATCAATCCAATCACTATGTTACTAATCATCTAGCATCCGTATATCAATCATCTCAGTGAATATGACATAACTCATTTAGATAAGTCATAATCCAACAATTATATATTCCACCCAAATTTGTTATTCATACGACAACATCACCTACCGACAGGGTTTATTACATATCGCTGCACCTCGATACTTATTTGTATTCCAGCCATCA
>JANAVB010014998.1:2573770-2618770 GCA_029216955.1 Iris pallida | reverse complement strand
CCTGGCTATTCCTCTCACATGGTGGACCACCATCCTGCTAACCCCCATGTGTGCTCCAGCCATTTCTACTCAGAAGCTCCCAGTGGGTCCCACCCCAATCTCACCCTTTACGCTCGTGAACCCAGCCTCTACTACGCTGGAGCCCCCAGTGGGTCCCACCCTAATCCCTCCATTTACGCTCGTGAACCCCATACTTCTTCTCTTTATGCCTGCGCCAAATCATGCTGCATGGTCGACTCGGGAGGGGCCCACTCCTTCCAACACTCTTACAGGCGTATTCCCTCAGCCAACTTCCTACACGCACAGGATAGGGCTGCGGCTCGTGTGTACAGGCCCCACCATGCCTATAGCGTATTCCCGCGCCCTCCGTCCTTAACCTCCTTTTACGCTCAAGCCCCCGCCCTATCCTTGGCTCGCCAGGAAGGACTCCCCTACGCATCCCCCACCCTCTTCGAGCGTGCGTCGTCCGCGTATTCCGAGGGAGTCCTCTCCCCCCATTACACCCTCGTCGGACCCCCTGGTGACCCACTTACTGCTTCTCCTGGTGCCGGTCCCGCCTTGCCCGGTGCTGACGTGCCTCTGGAGTCTTTTCCTTCGGTCGTTCCTTTCTCCTTACCCCCTCGGTCAGCGCAGCCCCTCCCCCTCCGGCGATCCCTATCCCGTCGTCATCCAGTTGTGCCCTCGGCTCTTCCCCCCCGTCGATCCCCTGCCCGATCCCAGGGGCATCTGTCCCAGGGGCATCTGCTCTGTCAGCCTCTGTCACCACTAACAATATCCCCTCACACCCCACCTCCCTCTCTGGCGAGGATGGGATTGCACACCCCTCATCGGTAGGACCGCCCTCCTGCACGCTAGTACAACCTTCCACTGCTCTCACTGCGGACCCCCTCTCCAGAACTGTCAGGCAGGTTCCAGCTCCCCCTCTCCCCCTCTAGTGGGGCCCCCCCAAGCCACCCCTTCATCGAGCCCACCACCATCCGCTCCCATCCCAGCTGGTAGAGAGACCCAGCTCCCTCTTTCGGTGGGTAGAGCCCAGCCGTCATTCGCCGCCGCGTTCGCCCTGATCTGGCCAAGTCGAAGAGTCTCCTTATCTCGGATGTCAACCTCCCGGATATTGAGTACCCACAGGAATCACCAGTGCCGATGGTCCCGTTTTCAGACTTGGAAGTGTCCTCTCTTTCAACCTCCTTTCCCCACACTTTCATCCTGAAATTTTCGACTGGTTGTCCAAAACTTTCCAGAGTGCAGGAGATGATTGCAATTTGGAAACTCTCAGCGGATTACCGCGTGGCGCCTCTCGACCCCAAACATATCCTATTACATCTATCTTCAGAGGTTGACCACAGAATCGTATGGTCAAAAGGCACTTGCAGAATTGATTCTCATCAGATAAAGATCATCAAGTGGTCAGCTGATTTCAGCACCAAAGAAGACTCAGCCCAGGTCGCTGCCTGGGTTACCCTGCCCAACCTTTCCCTCATTTGCTTTTTCCCAGCAGCTCTAAGAAGGATCGCCAACTCCATCGGTACCTATGTGGCGACAGCTCCAGAGACTAGTAACCTCACCAAGGCTCACTACGCTAAAATATGTGTTGAACTTGACCTCACCTCCAAGCTGCCTAACTTTATCAATATCGAGCTAGGCAATCGGACCCACAACCAACAAATCCTTTATGACAACCACATCTTGTTCTGCAATCACTGTCACTTAAGAGGCCACCTTCCAAAACATTGCTATCGCCTTCACCCTGAACTAAAGAAGAGATCCATCCAAAACGACAATGCTCCAGTAGCGGAAAGGATTCCCAAGACACCTCTTCTACCTCTTCCGAACTCACACACTCGATTCGAATCCAGCGAGGGCAGGTCGGATAAGAGTGATCCCCCAAGCAATGCCTTGATCGCCTTCAACACCCGAGCGTTCACCCTATCCAACCAATTCGACGCCTTCGAGCTGGCGGAAGAGGCAGCTCTATCGGAGACAGAAACCCAACAAGAAGACCGCGCTCTCACTAGGACGCAGGAGGACGTTGAAGCGACCAATATCACCCCAGACGCTAACCAGCATCACACAAATGAACACTATGCAAAAAAAGCCCAGGCTATCCTAGGGCCAGAACAAGATTAGAGAGGACAAGAAGAACGTGTCCTCACCAGGACCCAGAAGGGCTGAGGCGACCATGGTCACCTCAGATGCTGATCAACCTCGTACCATTGAAGATTCTGTAGAAGAAGCTCTAGCGATCCTAGGGCCAGAACAAGCTCAAAGAGGACTACAAGTTCTAGCTGCGGGATATCCCCTTTAGCTTACCGATCCGATGATAGATAGTGCTTTCGACGCCATTATTATTCCGCCAGAGCTACCTATCCAGGACTCCGCCGGGGAAGCAGTACGCAACCCCCCGTAGCCCCATGAGCAAGCTTTCAACGACACTCAAAACCCGACTAAGGCAAGGGCATCAACCTCCAGGGCCAATATCAAACAAGGACCAACAGAAACAGAAACAAAATCTATCCTAACCAGATCCGCGGCCAAGCGGAACAAAAAGCAACCCCACAAAATCTTTAATGCTTAACATCCTATCCTGGAATGTTCGCGGCCTGGCGAACGAACCTACACTAAGGAGAATAAACATCCTTCGGAAAATCCTACAAGATCGACATCCTCATTATCCTTGAACCCAAAATTCCCCCCCAAAAGAATCAAATCAATTCAGCTCCAGCTAGGCCTCCCTACGGCCATAGCAGGCAGACACGACATTTGGATCCTCTACTCCAAGGACGTCAAAATCGGCGTCATACAGGACGCCAGACAGGCCCTCTCCTGCTGGTTCTATCACCCCATGATCCCAGAGCGCGCCATTATCTCAGCTGTCCACGGAAGCTGTGACATAGTGGAGCAGAAACACCTTTGGAACGACCTTCTTGACATCCACCTCCATCACAGTAATACTCCATGGCTCTGCATTGGCAACTTTAACGCCTGTCGTGACGAGAAAATCGGTGGTCGCCCTTCTCCCTTGCCGGCCATGCAAGATTTCAATAACTTCATATTCAACGCCCACCTAGCCTCCATACAGTTCACCGGCAACGCCTTCACCTGGTGCAACATGCAGGAAGGCGACCGCCGTCAATACTCCCGACTGGACAGAGGACTTACGAATACTTTCTGGCACGGTATGGGGCTCAATACCAAACTATCCCACCTCAATTCTATGGAATCTGACCACACTCCTCTCCTGGTTGAAATTAACAACATTACCAACCCATTCAAAAAATCCTTCCAATTTCTCGACTTCTGGGTCGAGCATCCACAATTTCTGGGCATCGTGGCAGACGCATGGAATAGCGAGGACTCTCCCAACCCTCTCTCCCGGATGAGTAATAAGCTCAGAGCTACCAGGCGAGCTCTGTCCCATTGGAGCAAACAAGCATACGGGGATATTTTTTAGGCTGTCCGGGTCGCTGAGGATGACGTCACCCGCGCTGAAGCCAGATTTGCGGCAGACCGCTCCAGTGAGGCCAGGAAAGTCCTGAACCTCACCAAGGCTATGCTCAAATTCAGGATCAAAGTTGAGACTGAATTCTGGAAGCAGAAAGCGAAATTGAAATGGGATAGCGACGGAGACAAAAATTCTAAATACTTTCATGCCTGCGTCAATGGCCGCAGACAGAAGCTATCGATCAACCACATCACCGATGACAACGGGGCCATCAGGACGGATCAAGAGAGCATTCAAGCTGTGGCTAAGAACTTCTACTCCAATCTTTTCTCCAAAGAGACAGTATACAAAGACAACTACTTCCTAGACCAAATACCCCACCTCATTAATGCCACCGACAATGCCCAGTTAGATTGTCCCCCCACAGCTCATAAGGTGAAAGAGGCAGTGTGGGCGCTGAACGAGCATAGTACGCCGGGTCCGGACGGCTTTTCGGGGGTATTCTTTCGCAGTGCTAGGATATCATCAAACACGACATCACCGAAGCGGCTATCGCCTTCTTTGAAGGAGCCACGTACCCCAGAGCCATCTTTGCTGCCAATCTCATCCTTATCCCTAAAAAAGACAACCTCGAATCGTTTCGCAATTTTCGACCCATAAGTCTCTGCACCTTCACCAACAAGATTATCTCCAAGATCATCGCTAACAGGATGGCGGGTCTTCTCCCAAAGATCATATCCGAGGAGCAAAGCAGGTTTGTTCGTAGGAGAAACATCCAAGACAATATCATACTGGTCCACAAACTCATCACATGCATGAAATTCCCGGTAAGAGGTGGCAACATCGCTATCAAAATTGACATGGAAAAAGCTTACGACATACTAGATTGGCAATTCATAATTTGGGTATTCAGGGCCTTCGGTTTCTCTGAGAACTGGACCAACATTGTGTGGAGATCCATTAGCAATTCCTGGTTCTCAACGGTCATCAACGGCCAAACTGACGGGTTCTTCAAATCAGAGCGCGAGATTAGACAGGGCGACCCTCTTTCCTCCACCGTCTTCATCATTGCGGCTGACGCCCTGAGCAGGAGCCTTAACAACATGGTCAATATCCCGCACTTCCAGCACTATCACACATCCAGCGGATGCCCTGTTATCACCCATTTGGCCTTCGCCGACGACCTTCTCATCTTCTCATCCGGGAAAGAAGGAGCGGTAGAGGTGGTCCACAACACCCTGCAGAGGTACTCCTGGTGCTCTGGCCAGAAGATCAATCCTTCCAAGAGCGTCATCTACGCCCACCACAACATCAAGAGAGATCACGCCGGTAGCCTATCCCACTTAAAATCCTTCTCTGTTAACCATCCTCCGTTCAACTATCTCGGCTGTCCTCTAGTGTATGGAAGTCCAACTCCGGCATCTTTGAAAATTTGACCACCAGAATCAGGAGAAAACTTGAAGGATGGCACAACGCTACCCTATCCCCAGGCGGCAAGATGATCCTCATCAACCACGTGCTCACCTCCATCCCTATCCACACTCTGGCAGCTTGCTCTCCGCCCAAGAAGGTTCTCTCCTCTATCGAACAGATCTTCTGCAATTTCTTTTGGGGGCATTGCAACGGCCAGGATAAGCACCACTGTGCCAGCTGGGAATCCATGGCTCATCCTATAGTCGAGGGAGGGTTAGGATTTTCCAAACTCTCCCACATCGTCCATGCTTTTTCCATGAAACTGTGGTGGAAACTTCGCATGAGCAATAATCTTTGGACAAGGTTTTTGAAGGCAAGGTACTTCAAGCACTTACACCCTTCTATGGCCACCTCCAATAGCAGATCTTCTGCGGCTTGGCGCCGTATCCTTATCGGACGTGAACTGGCGGAACCCTTGATGAGACTTAGATTAGGGGAGGGTGATTCTGATCCCTTCCTTGAGCGATGGGTTGGAGACAGCTTGATCCCGAACCTAGGAGAGTCCCCGAGAGATAGTAGGATTATAGACCTGTGGAATCATTCCACTGATGAGTGGAACTGGGATCTTATTAGGGACTGGTCTTGTAATACAGCCGCCGATATCATCCATCGGAGCGGATTAAGTATCGGCAGCGAGACCGACGCCCTGCGGTGGTCGGCCGAAGCCTCGGGAGAATTCTCGGTACGATCTGCGAGAGTCGCCGTTCGGGGGGCCGGTAATCCGCAACATCCTATAGCGCACTATTGGCAATCCTGCATTCCTAAGAAGTGGTCGTTCCTGATGTGGAGAGCCTTCAGACTGAAATTGCCCACTGACGATATCCTCAACACCAACGGAATCAGCTTAGCCTCAGCATGTACTTGTTGCTCCGAGCGTCAGATAGAGACTATTGACCACACCTTTTGCCAGGGCAACTTGCCTGGCAGTATCTGGAGGACCCTTAACCAGCTCTTCAGTATGGAGTCGAGTAGGGGACGCTTCCACGATCTTCTGGTATCCTGGGGATCAGCCTCCCATGGCCACCAGATCGTCGCAGCGGCCGCCACGTGGACTATTTGGAAGAATCGCAACAAAGCAAGATACGAAGGGCATCAATACACTAACGATCAGCTCATCAGAGAAGTCATCCGCCAATGCCGCAAAAGGAGCATCGGGTGCACCCACAGCCCGAGATCATTCTGGGCGAAGCTAGACCTCTAATTCCCAGTCTCCTCCGGGTTAGGTCGACCTCCAGGATTTGGCGTGTTACCCTCCGAAGCTCGACCTAGCAGCCGTTTTGTGGGCACTACTTCCAGTTTTTCCTCCTCTTGTCTGGTTCGCGCGTGGCGCATTTACTTGTATAGGCGTCGGCATTTTGCGCCTGATACATCAATAAAGGTCTCTTCTTTAAAAATATATATTTACTTGTATAGGCTTCGGCATTTTGCAAATTTCAAAGAAGAGAAAGAATGGATTTGGGACTATTTCGAAGGGAGATCGGTTCGAAAAGATCATCGGTTATTGGTTCTCGTCACCTGTGTCTTCGGTAATTTTATTAATCCATTTTCACTACTTTAAGTAGTTGTGTTGATCATGTTGGATCAATGGAGAAGTTTGTCTTTGTCTTCTTTTCGCAGTCTCTTGGTTTGGGAAAATGATTTCTTTGTGTCATTCCCAATAGGTAATTACTCCTACCACCTTTAAGTATATTTCTTCTTTAACAACTCATATATGTTGAAATGATTGATTTTCTCCTTTTGACAACTCTCGTGAATTTAGTACGTTAGGAGATGAAATATAGCTAGTGATATGCTCTTCCCTTCCATGCATCCCTTATAAGGCCTTAAATAAATATTGGAACATAAAAGGTTTTTCACGAGACAAAATCATATGTACACCATAGATAATGCTATAGGGTACCATTTTATTTTTGAAATTTTTTGTTGTTCCTTTGTAGTCAAACACCCTAGAAAATAGTTATCGCTTTGATGTTAAATAACCGAGTGTCCTTTCTATCACTCTTTCATCCCTCCATAATCCCATATATATAGGGACATGACTGACCCATGATGACCGTTAACCTTTTGACTTTGTTTTGTAGTAAAAAAAACCTAGTAAATAGTAGCAATGCTTGTCTGATTGTGTTGTTGAGGTTGGAGTCGAAAATTTAAATGGCAACTCCTCTTGATGCAAAGAATTTGGTTCTTTTTGACCTCCTAACTGCCGAAAAAAAGAAAAAGAAAACTATTTTTACATTAACTGTAATGGCTAAATTTGACATTAAATGAGGGGTCGGTGGCGAAAAATAAATGTGGTTTAATATGACCATTTCCAAGAAAAGTATGAGAATGTCATCCAAACACACTTCTACGAGAAACAAGGTAAAAACACCAACCCGGCCCTAAAAGGACTTGTGGACATAGAAGAGTTGCATTTTTCCTATAAATTCATCTCTTGAATATTTGTAGTGTACACAAATCTTTTTAAATTAAGAAGAACAACAATCATACTTGACTAGTAATGGGATTAAACCTCCAATCCAATGTGCTAAGAGTTAGCTGGGTATTGTTGATCTTCTTCTCATGGGCAATCGATGCATCTAACTCAACTGGAGGAGTCTTCAATGTCAACTCATATGGCGCGGTCAATGACGGTAAAATAGACAGCACCAAGGTATATATATACATTGACAAGTAAACGTATGGAAAATGGCAATTTATTATCAATTTAGGTTTTTCAATACATAATCGCTTATATTGTTTTTTTCTTGACACAAGCACTTGAACAGTAGCATATATGTATATTGAAAATATTCGAAAATGCTCTATTTAGTAGAGGAGTTTCCTATCCGCGATATGTTGCTCATCGCTACTCTAGTTAATTATGAAGTAAATAATTGTTTCCACATAATTAATCAATCACAGGCTATCCAAACAGCATGGAACGAGGCATGCACGGCCGAAGGAATTCAACACATTATGGTCCCACAGGGAGACTACTTGGTTGGTCCTCTACTATTCAAGGGACCATGCAAAGGAAACATTACAATTCAATTGGATGGAAACCTGCTAGCTCAACCTGATCATAATCTGTTCCCTTTAAATTGGATTGATTTCCAATACGTCGACGGGTTGACCATTACGGGAAAAGGAAAGATCGATGGTCAGGGTGCACAGGCATGGCCGCACAACCAATGTCCCAAGAAATCAAAGTGCAAGACACTACCAATTGTAAGTCAACAATTAGTATACGTACGTGTATACAACTGGAGTGAGTACTAATCAATTAATATATAATTGTTCTCTTACATACGTACGTACTATAGAACATGGTGCTCAGCTTTGTCAACAATGCTTCAATCAGTGGCATCTCCTCCATCAACAGCAAATTTTTCCACATGCACATTTTTAAATGCAACAACGTCAATATACACTCCATCACGATCGATGCTCCCGCCGACAGCCCCAACACGGACGGAATCCACGTAGCAGGATCCACCAGCGTCAGCATAGTCAACTCAACCATCGGCACGGGTGACGACTGCATCTCTGTCGGGGACAGGACTACCAACCTAACGGTCGAAGGCGTATACTGCGGCCCGGGACATGGCATCAGCGTCGGCAGCCTCGGCAAGAATCCTGGGGAGGGGGACGTCGTCGGATTCACAGTGAAGAACTGCACCATAACAGGAACAGACAATGGAGTTAGAATCAAGACATGGCAGTCTAGGCCCTCTGTGCAGGCTTCCATTAACATGAAGGTCACCGATTTCACATTCCAGGACATTGTTATGGACAATGTGTCCAACCCCATCATCATTGATCAGGAATACTGTCCCTATGCTGCTTGTCCAGAATCGGTAAGAATTTAACAATTAATGTCAAAACTCGATCTACAAAGTTCTGACCTAGGGTCGGACCGGGGTTTTGGTTGTCCTATCCCAAGTTACTTTTGGTTGTCCCTTGATCCTTATTGTAGGACGATCTGGTGGGTCACCCACGACCCGATCTCTATTGGATTAATGCTGAGTCTGCAGATGCCGTAAGAGGGGGATTGTCCAAGTCCGAAGTCATGTCTTGCTTAGGCTGGGCTAGCCATGTTCTGACCTGTATATGTATAAAGTATAAACTTGTCATGATTATTGATATAAACACAAACACAATAATTTTTTTTACGTGTTTCTGTGCAGGCTCCTTCTCGTGTGAAGATAAACAATATAAGCTTCCAAAACATCAAGGGTACCTATAGTTCTGACGAGGCAATCCACCTGGTTTGTAGCGCGTCGCTGCCATGCGAAGGTGTGCATCTTGACGACATCAACTTGGAGTACGTTGGCTACAGGCCCGAGCAACATGCAAAGGCGACATCAGTGTGCGTTAATGTCAAGGCCATTTCCAAGGCCAACGTCACGCCTGATCCATGCAAGCCCTAAGCATGCATGCCAACTTGGACTACACATTGTTGAAATTCTTCCTTTACTTTTCTATTTAATACTGAGAGAGAGATTGCAAGATATCCTCAGTTTTTTTTCCAAAGATAAAAATTTCGAGCAATTCATTTTTTTATGCCAAATGAGTACAAATTAAACTAGTTATAAAGATCACACTCTTAATTAGTGTAACATTGATGCTAAAACCAATAGCAAGAGACAACAAAGAATGGCAAAGTTAGAAGCAAAATGGCAAGAATAAATTGTGCTTCAAAACATTCAGTGATTTATTCATTCAGAGTACTGTGCTTTAAATAGGTAAAGAAAGAACAAAAGAGCAAAAAAAGAAGGGAGGAGCTCACAGCTCACTCCTATAAACAAGATCTTGGCTCATGACTTTCCTATATATTAGCAGCCACTTACAAAGCCTCATAACTCAGTCATACTGAGTGCACGTTGGATGTTTGAATCATTCTCCAACACTCCCCCCTTGATTCAAAATCTACAACACCAAGAAGATTTCTGAATTTGAAGAACTTTTTGTAGGATAATGCCTTAGTGAATCCATCGGCAATTTCATCATTTGTAGAACAAAACCTTCTACAGAACTTTCGCTTAACAACTCCTTTTGTAACAGCTTCATGTATGAAATGGTAACGGGGCTCAATATATTTTTTCCTGCCATGAAAGGATGGATTCTTTGCCATACATATTATCGCTTTGTTGTCGTATTATACAAGTGTTGGAGATGTCTGAGTGTCGAACAAATCCTCCATGATTCTTCTCATCCACACAGCTTAACAAATAGTTGATGTCGCAGCAACATACTTATCTTCTGAAGAGGATAATGTGATACTTTCTTGCTTCTTTAAAATCCATAAACAGCATCCGAACTAAGGTTGAAAATAAATCCACGTGTACTCTTCCTGTCGTCTAAGGAACCTGCCCAATCGCTGTTAGTAAAACCAACTAAATTAAAATAAGAGGAAGGATAACACCAAATCCTATAGTTCGTGGTTGCTCGAATGTAGCAGAGATATATATGTTTTGTTGCTACAAGATGATGTTTGGAAGAATTGTGCATGACCTTGATATCAAACTTACTACAAACACAATATCAGGCCGAGAATGAGTCAGGAACATTAGTCCACCAACTAGCGCTCTAAAGTATTTTGTATCAACTTTTACTTTGTCATCGTCTAGAACCAGCTTCTCATTTGCATTCATTGGGGTTGAACATCCTTTACAATTTTGCATCTGAAATTTATTGAGAATGTTGAAAGCATAGCTCCCTTTAGAGACAAAAATACCATTTGTTTTCTGTTGGACCAGAGACTAAAAAAATATTGCAATATTCCAATATCTGACATTTCAAATTCATTAATCATAATGGTCCTAAAGTCCTCAATAAGAGACAGAGAAGAACTCGTGTAGGTTATGTCATCCACATATCCACAAACAATAAGTATTTTATCTTTACCTTAGTGTCTTCACATATTGTAACCTCCTGGTTTCAGAATTTGCATTTTTCTCAAATTCCTAATTTTTTGATTTTTTTCTATAATTATTTGGGAATTATTTAGGTGATTATGAGAAAAAATGGCAAAGTCATAATTATTTAAGGTAGAGTGACACCATTGGTAATCATTGGAAGTTTATGATTGTTTAAGGTAGAATGGCAAATCGGTAAATTTTTAGAAGTGGAGTGGCATTTCGATTTGTAGTAGTTGCCGTGAATGGGTTAGCTAGCTAATTAGTGGAAACTCTCTAGAAGCCTTTTAGTTAATTAGGGATTAGCCTTAATTAATCCCAAGGAATATTCCATGGCATCTAGCATATTCTTAGAAAATATTCTCTGGAATATGCT
The DNA here is from genome assembly GCA_029216955.1 of Iris pallida. Classification (NCBI taxonomy): domain Eukaryota; kingdom Viridiplantae; phylum Streptophyta; class Magnoliopsida; order Asparagales; family Iridaceae; genus Iris; species Iris pallida. Next base: position 2,607,579 of record JANAVB010014998.1, on the reverse strand, counting down.
AGGAATATTCTCTTCTAGATTAGTACTAATCATCCTATAAATATCCCTAAATTTTTTATTAGGGATAATTCTCAAACCTAAACTCATTCTTGGAAAACCCTAACCCAAATGCTTGTACCGTATCCTATGTTTCACTTTTCCCCATGTCCACTACCAAATATAGCATGTCCACTTTCAAGATTTTGGTGTCGAGCCGTGGCGGTCCTCGGGTCCGACCCCGTGTGTCCATTCTGCTTCATTCATTGCTATGATATTACAATTACATACCCAAATTTTGTGCCTGACACGACACAACATTTCAACACCCAAATTACAACAACCACAATCCCTCCGTGTCTTGTGTCCCTGACACGGACACATCCACAGACTAAAACCTAACCCTAACTTCTAGCCCCGTATCCGAAAGCCATATCATGCGACCAGCACGCAGCCGTCATGTCCAAAAATTTGATAACCGCATCTTGCCATCGGGACTTCCACCGACCTCAGCTTTTAATCGTCGGTGCTCTTCCATCGACGTCATGTCCAGCGACCTCGGTTGCTCCCTCCGGCCGTCATCCCTGCCGGGAGCAGCACCACCACCATGAGCCAACAGATCAGTGATGGAACGTAAAAATATGCATTCAATAAAAGCAGCTTCAGCTTACACTTTGCAACATTGCCCATCAATTTGTAATAGTAAAATTGGAGTCGCCACTCTCCTTTGAGAGAGAGAGAGCCTCTTTCAAAGTGTGATGTCCCGGTCCAATACCTAAGTAAGTTAGTAACTCAATCCTATTTATTTAACACCCACATAGTATTTGGTTCGGTTCGGTTCGATTTTAAATATTTTTTGTCATAACCAAACCGTGAACCGAAACCAAACCGATCGATTTTAAAAAAATTATAGCCGAACCAAACCGACCAAACCATCGGTTTGGTTTAAAACCGATCAGTTTGGTTTGGTTTGGTTCGATTTGGTCGGTTTGACTTAATTATGCACAGCCTTAGATTATGGCGTTGACCTAATTGGCGCTAGACAATTTGGCACAAATCAGCATGGTGTGGAGTAGGCAAGAGGCCTTCATACTCTGCGCGTACTGGCACATGGTGTTTGGCACGATGCCTATAGGCAGAAGGAAGCAAACTCTGAACATAACCAACTTTCTTGGAAGTAGAGTTCTTGTTCAGAGATGCTTTGGCACTGATTGGCGCAGAGGCACAATCGAGTGAGTTTTCCACCAAGTCGAGGACTGGGAAAGAATAGAGAGTGGCCATAGGGCGCTTTCCCTTGTCTTGAGTAGCAGCAGCAATAATTGGTGCGACGTTGGACTTCAGAGTCCAGATGGCGCGTGCGCTTTGTTTTTGGTAGCAGCAGTGGTGGCGTGCTTGGCAGCAACACGCTTGGCACCCTCGGCGCCAATTAGTTTCTCATAAGCAGTTTGGTCGAATTTAATGACCAAATTCTCATGCATCGTGCCGACTGACGCAACATCACATTGAGTTATCACCTTCTCGTCGGAAGGAGAAAGTCATCCCCGGCAGAGTCACCATTTTGTTTGCAAAAATAAAACTTTTCCAATAAAACTTAAATACAAACTAAGAAAAGAAAAGTACAAAGTACAATTTGCTTCTGGAGAAGTACAACTTTAGGAATCTGATCAGAAGACGATTACTTTATCCCTTAGACGATGTGATGTCGGAGAAGAAATGCTCTAGAACATGCTGCAAAAGCCTTGTCGGAAGACTATGATCATTAATGATGACTTGAAAAATAATTTTAAACTCTATTTATAGAGTTTTATAATAACTATCAGGTAGTTGCAATGATTGGTGCACAGTACAAAATAGGCTAATTTTGTACTATTTTGGCGTACCATACTCTGTTTTATCCATTTACACGAACGGTTAGCTTAACTGCATGAAACATATGGCATTCTGTGAGAGAAGTGTGCTTGGTCGTGGGCAGTATTGCGTGTACGTTTTTGAGATTGGTAGCATGTGCACCATGTCATCTTTAGCTGCTTCTGGGTGATAGTTGATTGATTGGCGCCAATTGATGAATGGCGTATAGTATTTGAGGAGCACCAACTTGCAAAACACGATAAGTGTTGATTCTGTGAGGAGTCGGTTACTTCATACCAATGATAAATGGCACGAAGTAACCGACAACCAGCACTATGATGGATCTGACACAATCTTCTCGAGTGCCGCACGCTCAAGATTCGAAAGGATTTTCCTCGACTGCTTTGTTGTCAGTCATTATGACTAATGACTTAGCTTCTCGAGGAGGCTCACACCATTGACACAAAATCACAGTCAACCAAATATTAATACAATTGACGACATGATACTTGTAATATTTTAATACGACACATGAAGACTGAACTCAGTACAAGACGGACGAAAGCTCGCACCTACTATGTTAAATGTTTTAAGTCTATATTTTACACTTTTATTGAGTCTAGACATATGTAAACTGAGTCGTACTGAGCAATTTGAGACTTAACCTATACCTATACCTATACCTCAAAACAAAAGCTCCACAAAAATCCAAATAAGCCCATTTACCCATTGGACCACTTCTGTGCTCTGGAGACAGAGTTCGGGCCAAACTCTGCCTCCGCACAGAGTTCGGGCCGAACTCTGCCTCCTAAAATCTAGGACCCTAATTTTTAGGGTTGGCTGGATGCAAGTTGTCCAACGGCCAAATTATTAAATATTTGACCCAAAATTCTGGCCGAATTCTGCCTATCTGATATCCTATAAATAGGCCATAAATTCTCTCATTTTCATTCATCCAATCTTCTCTTCTCTTCTCCCTAAAGCCTTATACAAGCCATACCCTTCTCATCTACTAGCCATAAGCTTCCTAAGCCTCGAAGTGCTCAGTACTTTTCAGTTAGGAGTTTGTGCAAGAGTTCAAGAAGTCGCTTGGAAAATTCCAAGCATCGCCACTGCGATCTCTGTAAGAAGTTGACGTGCTCTTCTGAAGAAAAGGCACGAGGTGTAACTACTATTTCACAAATAGTCGATTTAATCCTGAGCTAGAGTTCTCAGGCCTGGACTCGTCCTCCACGAGGAAAACCAGGTTAAAATCGGCTGTGTTTGCATATGCTTTCTCGCTCTTTACTATTTCTGCATTTACTCTGATTATTTACTGTTGGTGAAAGAGTTTATTTTTTAATTGGAAATTATTGTCATAAACTCTATTCACCCCTCCCTCTAGAGTTGCCTATTTGTTCTTCAATTGGTATTAATGCTCTGTTCTCTCAACAAGGACTAACATCCTAGAGCTGATCCATGGCAACCACACAATCCATGATTTTCAATCACGGTGAAGGGCAGTCCACTCATAGGCCTCCCCTATTTGATGGAACAAACTACACCTATTGGAAAACAAGGATGATCTTTTATCTCAAGTCGCTAGATTTCGACCTGTGGACCATTGTTACCGATGGTTACAAAAAGCCCGCCAGGATAGTTGTCAATGGTGATCTCGTTGAGAAACCACATGACAAATATTCTGACGAGGAGAAGAAATAGGCAAGTCTAGATGCGAGAGCTATTAATGCTTTATTCTGTGCTATAGACAGGAATGAGTTTAACAGGGTCTCAACATGCACCACCTCTCACGAAGTATGGAGACTTCTAGAAGTGACGCATAAAGGAACCACCCAAGTCAAGGAGTCAAAAATAAGTCGTCTCACTCAAGAGTATGAGGCATTCAAGATGAAGCCAAATGAGACGATCACACAAATGTTTACAAGATTCTTCGACATCATCAACCTCTTGTCTTCTCTCGGCAAGCAATAGACAAATTACGAGAAGATCCGCAAGCTACTTAGGGGGCTACCAAAGATTTGGAACCCTAAGGTGACAGCCATCATAGAAGGAAATGATCTCATGACTATGTCCATGGAGACTTTGATGGGAAAGCTGATGACTCATGAGATTGACCTCAAAGACTTCGAAGAGCCTGCTCCTAAGACAAAGGAGATTACTCTTAAAGCTCACCGACGAAGGGCTGATCCTGTAGAGACGGATGACGACAACTCGGAAGGTGATGATCAAGCTATCCTTGTCCGCAACTTCAAGAAATTCCTTCGCTTCAATCGAAGAAAGAAGGAACCGCAAGAAGATGACGAAGAAGAGCCAACATGCTACGGTTGCAAGAAGACTGGACACGTCCGAAAAGACTGTCCATTCGCAAAGAAGAGCAACCGATATGAGAAACCATACAAGAAGGCTTCCTCAAGAAAATATCCCAACACAATCATTTGGCATGAAAGCGAAGCTAGTGATTCTGAGGAAAAAAATGACTCTCCTCAAGACACCGCCAATGTTTGCCTAATAGCTACATCCGACAAGGTAACTAGCGAAACTCTCGATGATTTCACTTTTGACGAACTTGGCGATGCATTCAATGATTTACTCATTGACCACAAGAAAGTCATTAGTAAATATAAACACGCCAAGGAGAAGATCAAAAGTTATGAAGTCGAGATTCAAAGACTCTCTTTATTGCTTGATAATATTGGAGACACTCCACCTACGGAAGTCACAAATGAGGTGTCTAAGCTTAAATTAAGCCTACATGATGCCGAAGAACGTATTGAAAAGCAAACACAAGAGATCACAGCACTTAACACTGAGATTGCTGAAGAAAAGAATAGACACAAGATCTCTATCACTAAGATTTATGGTTTCAAGACTAAGATTAATGAACTACAGGCTGTCTCTAAGAAATTAGAGACTATATTGGGAAAACAGGTTGCTCAACCTCAAACCCAATCACATGAGACACACACAAAATATGACACTACTCATACTAGTCAACCACGTCATTCACCTGCAGCACGTAATCATGCTTACATGTATACCCACTTTCATAAAGCACATAAACCACATGCACGTAGAAATAATTCTCATATGACACATAATCACCATGCTACACATAGATACAATCATCACTATGTTATAAATAAATAAAATCACCATCATACTGCTTATGGATATAAACATCATCCTGCAGCCACATATAGTCATCATTATTCTCCACACCACTCTTACCATGCTACATATAGACATCATCAACATGCTCCTAACATAAATAGGAATACTATTTGTACTTATTATGGATTATATGGACACATCTCACCATAATGTAGAGTTAGGAGATTAGTAGATAGAAACATATATGCATGGTTGCCGAAAACTAACTTTTCAGGACCCTCAAGAACTTGGGTACCAAAGGTCACATCTACTCTTGATGTAGGTGGATCTTCCCTCCTCAACTAAGAGTAAGTGGATTCTCGATAGTGGATGCTCGTGACATATGACGGAAGACGCAAATCTTTTCGTATTACTATCGATGAAGAGGGAAGGGTATGCATCCTTCGGCAACAACCTAAAAGGGTATATTATTGGTAATGGTACTATAGGCCATCCTCCTTCTCCTGTAATAAAGGATGTCTACCTAGTGACCGAGTTAAAGCATAACCTGCTCAGCATAAGTCATCTTGCTGATCATGGATATGATATTAACTTTGGACAAAATAAATGCTATATTTATGATAGGTCAACAAGAGACATTGCTTTTGAAGGGATAAGAGAGGATAACATTTATATTTTCTATCTATCTAGAGATACTAAAAGTGCAGAAAGATGTCTCTATGCTCACAAGGATGAAAGATTACTGTGGCACCAATGTCTTGGTCATGCCAACTATATCCAGGCTATCGACTAAGAAGCTAGTTAGAGGCTTGCCCGATATCACATTCAAAAAGGACACGGTATGTGCCGATTGTGAATTGAATAAGGCAACCAAGTCCTCATTTCATTCCATAAACTCTGTAAGTACTACTAGACCCTTGCAATTACTTCATATGGATTTATTTGGCCCTAGTAGAGTAGCCAGTCTTGGTGGAAAACTAAACGCTTTTGTTATAGTTGACGACTTTTCTAGATTTACTTGGGTTTTCTTTCTTACAAATAAAAGTGATGCCATTTCAGTTTTCAAAATTTTTGTTAAAAAGGTTCAAAACGAAAAAGGCTACATGATTACTCGAATCCAAAGTGATCATGGAGGCGAATTCGAAAATACTGATTTTGAAAAGTTTTGTGATTTAAATGGTTTTGATCATGAGTTTTCTTGTCCAAGAACTCCTCAACAAAATGGTATTGTAGAGCGGAAGAACAGGACTCTTGGCGATATGGCTAGAGTCATGTTGAATAAATTTTCACTTCTGAAATATTTTTGGGCTGAAGTTGTCAGTACAGCATGCCATATTTTAAATAGGGTGCTTATTCGTCCTATTACGAAGAAAACACCCTATGAGCTTTGGTTCGGAAGAACTCCAAATGTTTCGTATTTTAGAGTTTTTGGTTGTCGATGTTTTATCCTTAACACCAAAGACAACTTAGGCAAATTTGATGCCAAAGCTGACGATGGTATTTTCTTTGGCTATGCTGCCAAGAGCAAGGGATATAGAGTATTCAACAAACACTCATTAATTATGGAAGAGTCTACCAATGTAACTTTTGATGAGGATAACAGTGCAGCAACTACTCTTGATGATGATGTTGAGCCATCAACTTCTACTCCAATGAATACCACCACTGAAACCAATTCTCTGGAGGGCTTGCCGAAGAAATTCTCTTTCAAGCCGTCACATCCAGAAAATTTGGTTATAGGTGAGGTTTCACGCGGAGTAAGTACTAGATCATCATTAAGAGACTCCATTGCTAGTATTGCCTTTATTTCACAAATTGAGCCAAAAAACATTGTAGAAGCTTTTAATGATGAATTTTGGATTTCTGCCATGCAAGAAGAACTCAACCAATTCGAGAGGAGCCACGTTTGGGAACTTGCTCCTAGGCCGGTAAGTCACTCGATTATTGGTACTAAATGGATTTTTTGAAACAAAGTAAATGAAGATGGTTCAGTTACACGCAACAAAGCTCGTCTAGTAGATCAAGGATACAACCACGTGGAAGGTATTGACTACGATGAGACGTATGCTCCTGTTGCGAGATTGGAATCCATTCGGATGCTTTGTGCATTTGATAACTTTTAAAATTTCAAATTGTTTCAAATGGATGTTAATAGTGCTTTCTTGAATGGATTTATTAAGGAGGAAGTTTTTGTAAAACAACCCCCTGGTTTTGAAAATCATAAATTTCCCGACCATGTGTTCAAGCTCAAGAAAGCGCTATATGGCCTCAAACAAGCCCCTAGAGCTTGGTATGAACGGCTAAGCAATTTCTTGCTTGAAAAAGGTTTTTCAAAAAAGAAAGTTGACACTACACTTTTTATAAAATCTTTCAAAGACACTATTCTCTTAGTACAAATTTACGTTGATGATATTATATTTGGTTCTACTGATGAAACTCTCTGTCAAGATTTTGCCAAGTGTATGCAGACCGAGTTTGAGATGAGCATGATTGGGGAGCTTAATTACATTCTTGGACTGGAAGTCAAACAAACATCAAATGGAACTTTCATCTGTCATTCGAAGTATACAAAGGACATGCTGAAGAAATTTGACCTTGACAACGTCAAACCAATCAGCACTCCAATGGCTACTACAACTAAACTAGAACCAGATGAAAGCGACAAACCTGTGGATCAACGTAAGTATCGAGGTATGATAGGCAGTCTTCTATATTTAACTGCTAGTCGTCCTGATATTATGTTTAGCGTTTGTCTGTGTGCTAGATATCAAGCTAATCCTAAAGAATCATGCATGTCTGTCGTTAAGCATATCTTTCGATACCTTAAGGGTACGGTTACAGTGGGCCTATGGTATCCAAAATCAACATCATTTGACCTCATTGGTTACTCTGATGCTGATTTCGCCGGGTGCAAGGTCGACCGTAAAAGTACGAACGACACATGTCATTTATTAGGAAAGGCTCTAGTCTCTTGGTTTAGCAAGAAGCAGAATTCTGTCGTACTATTTACAACAGAAGTTGAATATATCGCAGCTGGTCGTTGTTGTGCACAAATTATGTTGATGAAGCAAACCCTTTTTATGCACATTCCTATATTTTTTGACGACACTAGTGCTATAAATCTCACTAAGAACCCCATATGTCACTCACGCACGAAGCACATTGAAATACGTCACTACTTTTTTGCGTGATCACCAGCAAAATGGCACTATTAACTTAGAATTTATTGACACTGATCATCAGCTAGCAGATTTCTTTACCAAACCACTATCCGAAGAGCGTTTTAACTTTCTTTGTCGTGAACTAGAAATTTTGGATGAAGCTGTTATTCATTAAAGTAACCTGCATAAATATCGATTATGTCTTGATTCTTTATGATAAAATTGCTATGGGTACAAGCCGAAAGGGTCCTTCTGACAACAAGGCGTAAAAGCCTAAGCGACACGGTACACTAGTCCTCAGGACTACCGCTAGCTGGGATCCGGCCCCTGCAGCTACCCTATGACAGCTTCAAAATATTGAATTGTGGCATATTTCCTTGTTTATTACACAGTATACTTTTATTTATCACATGCTAAAATTCAAAATTTCAAACTTCACTTTGATTCAGCATTGATTTTTTGCTACTCTCTACTTGGTTTTTCTCATTTTACATATGCATCTACTCTTTATCATACTCCTTTTAGTTTATCTTATTTGATCAAACTTATTTTTAGCCTGATTTCTGGTCTGGCTACAGAAACCAGAATTCGGGCCGAACTCTGCCTTACCCAGAGTTTGGGCCGAATTCGGTCTGGCTGTTCCAGAACCGAAAGCAGCCACAGCCGCTGATCAGAATATAAACCAATGGTCCATATTTGCTCCGACCATTCGAACCCTTACACTAAAAATCGAGTTCCCCTCTTCTCTCTCCTCCATTGCCACCTTCTAAACTTCTCCAAACTACTTTTCTTCAAACCCTAACCCTAGTTCTTCCATCCTAGTGCATCTTTCTTCTCAAAATTCAAGGAGAAGGATTCTCTCACCATTCTCTTTCATCTTTCATTATCAAATTGAGGTATATTTCGACACTTTTCTCCATCTAAATTTCCTCAATTTTTTTCATTATTTTATGGCTTCCATGTTGTTCAATAGAGGGAAGAGACTTCGAACCGAGGGTGCGTCCTCTTTGAATGCTCCTCCTCGTGTTGAACAACCCGTTGAACAACCTAATCAACAACCTATTCACCCGTTGTTCAACCCACCTCGTCCACTCATCCCCGATACGTACGATGACCAGATATTTGTATCACTAGACGCTTCCAATGAGTGGTTTAGTGATTTTCGATCACGTCCTGTGTATGCGGGTCATCCTATAAATTTTACTATCTTTTCACAATATGATGCATTATTTCATGATCTATGTCTTGATGAACTTGTCACTACCAATTCGTTTATATATCTCAATGCCATCCAAATGTTTTATTGCAACCTTACTCACAATGATACACATCTATTTTCACGGGTTGCGGGCATTGATATTTCGTTTGATGATTTTGACTTGGCCGAATACCTTGAACTTTCGGAGCCTAACTTATGGGAGAAACTTGTTGAAGCTCGCAAGTTTCAATTCCCCGATGGGTCATCCCTAGAAAGCTTTAAGGATGATTTGTGTACTCCTAACACACGTCCTCGCAAGCTTCTCGCCAAGTTTCTCAATCCTTACTTTTATGAACTTTATCGCATTATTTTTAACACGATTCTGCCCAAAGCAGGATCAACTGATGAGGTTACATACTTTGAAATCTCTGCTTTGTACCACCTCTATTTTTATGTTCCTTTTAATCTTCCACGTACCATGATGGACTGGATGATTAATGCAAGGAAGAAGCCAAGATCCTCGGTTTATGCTCTTTATCTTCCTATGATCTTTCGTGCTTTTTGTGTACCTTTTGATGAATGCCAATTCCATCCTGCCCCTGCCTTCCTCTCTAAGGTACGGTGGCTTCAGGTAGCAGTTGGCTCACCTGTTGTGTCTGAGCACTCTGACGATGAGCCCGACGCACCTCCTCTTGGACAGGATCCTTCTCCTCATCCTGCTACTCTTGAGTCACTCCAGACTATGCTACGCGATCGATTCACTTTAGAGGATGATCGCTAGACTCAGCTTGACTACCGGACCACCCTGCAGATGAGTGCCATCAGCAACTCTCTGCATGATATTCGGTACTCTATGTCCCGGCATCCTTCTATGCCTATTCCTATGGAGCGGGACCCTGCTCGCGATGGATACTGTATCGATGACCCTTGGGTTATCCGCTACCTTGATTCGGATGCGGCGTTCGTGGACCCTCGTCGTTCTTTCACTGATCCATCTGACGACGCTGGGCCTTCACGAGCTCGATGATGGATATAGATTTCTACTTGCTGCTGCTGCTGAGGATCGTAGTTTATGCTTTTCTGCATTTTTAGTTGATGTAGTTGTTTTTCTTCTGCTCTTTGGTTGTATTAGCATTTTTACGTGACTCTTGAGACATTTTTATTCTGCCGCTTATCCGTTTATGCAGTTTATTATTATTATTTTTGGTGTGCTTGCCAGTCATTATTTCTGGTTGTTTGATAAATGCCAAAAGGGGGAGAAATATTTTGCTATATTCATCATCATATCATTGTGTATCTGTGCTTTGGAAAAGAATATTTGTATTAGGACAACAAGAACAGAGCAATAATTACGGGGGAGCTATTGATAGCTCTGTACTGATTACGGGGGAGCTGTGCTACTGCTCTTTAATGTGTCCAGGTATGAATATTGAATATACAAATATCATTTTGTCAATTATCAATATGGGGAAGATTGTTGACAAAAAATCATAGTCAACCAAATATTGATACAATTGACGACATGATACTTGTAATATTTCAATACGACACATGAAGACTGAACTCAGTACAAGACGGACGACAGCTCGCACCTGCTATGTTAAATGTTTTAAGTATGTATTTTAAACTTTTATTGAGTCTAGACATATGTAAACTGAGTCGTACTGAGCAATTTGAGACTTAACCTATACCCATACCTCAAAACAAAAGCTCCACAAAAATCCAAATAAGCCCATTTACCTATTGGACCAGTTCTGTGCTCTGGAGACAGAGTTCGGGCCGAACTCTGCCTCCACATAAAGTTCGGGCCGAACTCTGTCTCCTAAAATCCAGGACCCTAATTTTTAGGGTTGGCTGGATGCAAGTTGTCCAACGGCCAAATTTTTGAATATTTGACCCAGAATTTTGGCCGAATTATGCCTATCTGATATCCTATAAATAGGCCATAAATTCTCTCATTTTCTTTCATCCAATTTTCTCTTATCTTCTCTCTAAAGCCTTATACAAGCCATACCCTTCTCATTTACTAGCCATAAGCTCCCTAAGCCTCGAAGTGCTCAGTACTTTTCAGTTTGGAGTTTGTGCAAGAGTTCAAGAAGTTGCTTGGAAAATTTCAAGCATCGCCACTGCGATCTCTGTAAGAAGTTGACGTGCTCTTCTGAAGAAAGGCACGGGATGTAACTACTATTTCACAAATAGTAGATTTAATCCTGAGCTAGAGTTCTCAGGCCTGGACTAGTCCTCCACGAGGGAAACCAGGTTAAAATCGGCTGTGTTTGCGTATGCTTTCTCGCTCTTTACCATTTTCGCATTTACTCTGATTATTTACTGTTGGTGAAAGAGTTTAATTTTTAATTGGACATTATTGTCATAAACTCTATTCACCCCCCCTCTAGAGTTGCCTATTTGTTCTTCATACACGTGGCAGTCAGGTGCCATTTGATAGTGTATGCCATCTAATGTTGGGCGCTATTTAATGTCGTGCGCTATTTTGATGGATATGGCCTGGTGCCATTTGTGAGTGGCGCATTGCATTCTTTTAGAATTTTTAATGCTTCTATAAATGTCGATTTAGTAAAGTGGGTCTTTGATCAGTACGCGAGAAGATTAGTTCTGATCTTCCACCAGATTTCTTATAGGTTCAGGGAATGGTCTGCTCGCGGCGGAGCTTCGTTTGAACGCACTTAGGCATGGAATATCGTAGCATATTGAGGCGTGTAACCGCATTGACACTCGAACTTATTACAGGATGATACGGTCGAGATATAGAAGACATGATGTATGAAACGGTGAAATCCTTTGTGGGCAAGAGAGATCCTGAGTGTTGTAAGCCAATCAGGCAAATTCAGTTGGACTATTAAATGCCTTCGTAAACTCAGTTCATTTATCAATAAAGAGAATTGTTTCGTATACTTTGTTTCTCCTGCTGCTAATATCAAATCAAAGATAACCATTTGATAACTTGGCATCTCGCCCTGTACGAGTGCAACTCTAGACTCATATGCCATCATGCCCCAGCGAGGACGAACGATTCGGATAAATCGATGCATGGACGAACGATTTTCTCGGTCGGGGCGTAACAAATTGGTTTCAGAGCTCTAGGTTAAATTTTCTCTGGATGCTTGCTTCGTTTCAATTCTAAAAGTTGTCCACCACAATCAAATGACTCTTGAGTCTACTCGATGCCGCACTGGATGTTCCATACAATAAGTCTAATACAAATTATGTAATTTTGCCGTATGTTTTTTGAAAATTATATGATGTTTGCTGAGAAAGTCACAAAATATTGGTAGCTACAAGTGCAACAAATTGTGAAATGTGAGTTGAGATATTTGTTGTTTCAATGCAACAGTCGATATGAGAAACGTTGGTTGCACCGATATAACAAAAAATGTGGGATATTGTTGCATGAATTGCAATGAGTTGGTTGTAAATGATGCATTGCAATGAATGTGAAAGTTGATATCGAATGTGTTGAACAGATTCGAGTATTGGCTTTGAAAATTGAAATAAAAAGTTGTACGAGATGCAATAGATAAAACTGAATTAAAATGTTGCACGAAATGCAACGGAGGAAACTGAATTAAAATGTTGCACGAGATGCAACAGAGGGAACTGAATTAAAATGTTGCACGAGATGAAACAGAGGAAACCGAATTAAAACGTTGTACGAGATAAAATAGAGGAAACTAAAATAAAATATTGCACGAGATGCAACGTAGGAAACTGAAATCATAAGTCAATGAGAATGAATTGTTCGGTTGTGTACTGGACTTGTGTTGGCAAATGAATACATTGGCCGAGTTGTGTCGAATTTCGATTAATCAAAAGTTACGCTTGTGATCGGCATGATCACTGCAGAAATCGTGAGTCGGAATAGATTGTTGGTTCATACCGAGTATGATGCGAGGGAAATAACTTGATTTCCGAGTGGTATATGTCATACCATATATTCGATGAATGACTCGAATTCTGAATAGTATAGGCTATACAACTTGTACGATGAATTGCATCGACACATTGCATGAATTGCGGAAGGTTTGTCCGCAACGAACAGAGAATAGTATCGAGACCCGATTTAAAATTTATACAACGGAATATTGACGCAAGTGTTCGGGACTCGTATCATTGAATGATAACTTGGACAAAATTTTATAAGTCGAACGAATAACCGGAACTAGCGAAAGGGTTTTGCTTCAAGACATTAATTGAATCAGCGGGATAGAAAACTTGAAGTTATAAACGAGTGGTACGACTTGCGAGCTCGATATAAATGTTAGTCGATGCGAACTATAATCGAATCGCATGACTTACGATCTTGATAGAAATATTTGGCGATGCGAATCATAATCAGATCGCATGACTTGCAACTTCGATAAAAACGTCGATTGATGCGGATAATCATGCCTAATAAAATAGTTGGTTATGTTGCGACGAAACTCATTTGAGTACGATTAAAACGTGTAAAACTTAGAGGGCACGATCGTATAACTCGAGGGTTCAATGTTGGATAATCGGGAACTTGGTTACGCGATCTAAGTATAGTGGGATATAGCAAATCGGGAAATAATTTGATGCGTATAGAAAAGTCCGTTGAGAACATGGATGTATGCGATGTGAGTTAAGTTGATGTTGAAACATATTCAAAGTTGACCCTGGTTCTATCAAAATTGGTACGTAAGAAAACGTAAGCACGATGTGAGAATACAAAACAGAACGGGCCTACAATATCATAATTTTTGGAAATAGCTATACGAGAATGTCGAGCTGGTTGATCATAAACTTTGCGATTGATCAGGCGAGACCATAAAGTCATCAAAGATTGTTTTGAATGTATATAATACGGTACTGTATGATTTATTCGGAGGATAGTTGTGCCTCAGTTGCGCAAGTAGAAATAGTTATGTTCGAATTTAGGGTAGTCCCATAAAAATCGTCGAAACGTGATTTGGATTCAAAATAAGATATAGTATGGTTCGTAGTAACTGTCCTTCGTTAATGATCCACAATTATCAAGCGTAGCTTCGGGACAGCTGACCCTAGAATACTTGACCGCTAAATCAAAGAAAATATTGCAGACCCATAAGATGACCTATACAATGTCATATATGGGATTGTGTAGTGCATGTTGATGATAAGTCTAGGCGATTTCGAGACCCGTGCTATGCACGAGACCGAGCGGTAAGAGAAGGACTCTCGAATTGTGTCGTTGGTTTTAGATTCACCTTGCAATTGAGCTTGCGTGAATCGAACATATATTCGATGTTGCGAGACGAACAAGTTGGGTGTTTGGCTAGAAATTTCCTACTCGATAGGAAATCGAACATAAGACGCATCGTAGAGACTTTTGTGTCAAAATGATTGTTGCCTTTGAGCATTGACGAATTGAATGAAATTTTGTGTCGAATAGATTGTGGTCTTTGTGCAACGTCAATTTAAAAGTTGCATCGAGAGAATTCTGGCATGGTGTCTAAGTAAGTCACCTAGCTGGCATAGCCCTAATTATTGACGCATGTTACAATTAAACAAAGAAAAATCGTCTCGAGATGAGTTGCAATGTGAATCTTTAGAAATAGCTGGACAACGACTTCGAACGCAAGGAATTGTAGAGACCCGTTATGATCGGATGCGCGACAAATTGACGCGATGCATAGAATTAATGGTCCGTACGAAACTTACGAAATAAGAAATACAGTTTTTGAATCATATTGTGTGCTGTGACTTTTGTTGGATGATCACGTATGCATCGAATATGCATATACGATAGAATTGTGAGAACAAACACTAGATCCTAAGTCTGATCGAAAGTATGAGATGGCAAGTAATTAAGGATAAGAAGTTACCTGTTAGCTTTGTTCTAATATCCTATAACTGAGCTTAGCTGAAATGCATATATTGGTAGGACGCCTAAAATATGTGTATGATCTAAACTAAGTTGTATGATTCGAACGATAGTGGCACGAGATCGTAAAATGATCTAGAAAAACACTTGAATTGAGTGTTGGTTTCGGTTCGAGGACGAACCTTATTTTGAGTGGTATATTATGTAATGCCCCGCTCCGTACGGTACATTATGCTGAGTTGTTGACTCCAAGAATTGTGTTGATCCGAAATACGTATCAATGTGAATCAATGTAATGAGTTATGTTCATTTGAGGAATGCATCGAGTAAGATCGATGCAAGTGTTAAGTTAGCCGAGAGAAAGCATTAAGTCAGTTCAAAGATTCTAAGAAATTGAATCGATGCAATGCACAAGTCCGATTCGATCGGATATTGATTTTGGTTGGTATCGTTTGCAGGCTATACTTTTACGCTAAAATATAAGATGTCAACATTTTGTATTGTTTGCAATGGAGTCCGCAAAACCGAATCATTGCCTCGCAATGGACTGAGGTATAGGCACGGTAAGCCAAATTGGTCGGATAATTCAACGAATCACGAAGTGCTCGAATGGCTAAGTCAGAAGAGTTGGCCGTGCAACAAAGTTGTAAAATCGAGCCGTATTGGCTCGACAAAATGACAAGGCGTATCGACTTAAGGTGGGAGGACGTTCACCCTTCTTTCCTACTCCTTCATGCCTAAGTAAAATGTACCGTTGCATGCTAAAGTTAACTTATCGAGTCCACAGGCATGGCTTGATCGAGAGAAATTATAGTGCGTGTTAAACACTAGATAGAACAATTAAAATAAAACGTGCATCAAATGCACGAGTCGCTATTGAACATCGAAATACCGCAACGACAAGTGCCTTAATGTGCAAGCCATAAGAATATAGAATAACTGTATCAATGAGTGCCTCAGCGCACAAGTCATTCGTGCCCCCACGCACGAGTTAGAAGGCTAGCACATTAAAAGACTACCGTGGCAAGTGCCCTAGTGCACGAGCCATGAACATTGAACACTAAGGCATAAGAACATAAAATTATGGTATCCAGGCGTGCATCGCATGTATGACTCAAAGAATAGAGAACAATGGCGTCAAAGCGTGCATAGGTGCACAAGAATCATAAAAGATGGCTTCATTGTGAAGAGAACAGTTGTGGCATGAATATGACAAAGCTGACGAATGTGGCATGGTGCCCCAAAATATTTGGGACCTTCGGGCTGTTCGCTTGACGAACATTGAATTAGGGCATGATGACATAGAATACTAAACAAAGAATGAAATTGTATAAAGAATGTGAGAACAAAGAAGGAGTGAGAACATTGAAAGAAAGAGAAATGCAAGACGACATGAAGTCTAAGTTTTTGACTCAACACTATGTTTGGTTGTATGACGAGTACGTGTTGCATGATCAAATGGACTATGAATTAACCCATGCATGGGATTTTCCTCGAATAGACGGGTCGGGGCATCAGGACTGTTCGACCTAGGAGGAATGTTTATCGTGACAAGGGATCGTGAGCAATATGGGACCTTCAGTAAGGATCGTAACCTAGACAGAATGGATGGTGTCGCAATGCATTTGAAATATATAAGTCCATTCTGATATCTGTGAATGTCAGTAATCTTCATATAGATAGGGGTCGGTGGGATGAAAGTGCAGGCACACAGAGATCATGTACAATGAGCACTTATAACATGACAGGGAAAGATGGTAGGCGTATTCACCTTGCATTGGTGCAAGGGAGTGCGTTGATGTTGGAAGAAGTCGTGCCATGAAGGAACACATGATGTATATGTTGCATGCTTACTTGCTTGCTTGAATGAAACATAACATGCTTGCCATGAAATACATTGCTTTACTGCTTATGAATATGCCATGAAACTGATCCTAAGGCAAAGATAGAAAGAACACAAAATTGTGTGTTGCATGATTCAATATATATCTACTTAATATTGATTTAGTAAAGTGGGTCTCTGATCAGTATGCAAGAGGATTAGTACTGATCTTCCACCAGATTGCTTGCAGGTTCAGGGAATGGTCTGCTCAAAGCGAAGCTTCGCTTGAATGCGCCGAGGCATGGAATTTTGTAGCGTATTAAGGCGTGCGACCACATTGACGCTCGAACTTGCAACAAGATGATGCGACCGAGATATAGAAGACATGATGTATGGAACGTTGAAATCCTTTGTGGACAAGAGAAAACCTGAGTATTGTAAGCTAATCAGGCAAATTCAGTTGGGCTATTGAAGCCTTTGTAACCTCAGTTCATTTATCAATAAAGAGAATTGTTTCATATTCTGTTTCTTCCCTGCTAATATTAAATTAAAGATAACCATTTAATAACTTGTCATCTTGTCTTGTACGAGTGTAACTCTAGACTCGTACGTCATCACGCCCCAGCGAGGATGAATGATTTGGATAAATCGATGGAGGACGAGAGATTTTTCGGGTCGGCACGTGACATGCAACCCATCGCCCACATCACCAAAACCAACATCATCATGACCCAACCACCATCGCCACCATTACGACATCCTCGACCCACTCCCCTGACCGTCGCCTTGATCGAGTCTCCGCCGACGACCTCATCTCCACCTCTCTGTTTCGACCGATCCAACATCGAACACCGTGGACGAAGTTGATCTGGACCATCTTGAGCTCGATCTCTCCACCATAGCCATCACCGGTTGACTCGACCCTAGCCCGACTTGTTAGCCCAATGATTACATCATATTTTTGAATATGGCTAATCAGTTAAGTTTAACATAATGTGTTACTAATATTCATATACTCACTATCATGTTGCTACTTAAACTTAGCATTGTCCTAACTGTCCTATATCATATTTTTATGCTTGTATTGCACTACAACATATTTTGCTCGTCTAATATTTATTTGTAGACATGCAGTAAGCATGATCAAACATGATCAAACAAGGACATAAGTAATAAAGAATTAATGATGGACCAAAGACAGCGTCATACAAAAAGATTTCTCAGAATCGCCTAGCGACCTATCCGGGTGTCACGACCCGCACACGCTTTTCGAATACGAGACGTGTCCAAGCCAGCCTACGCCGCAGAGTCGGCGGTAGAACGCTGTCAAGCCCACAAGAAATAAATGCTAAAAATCACAAAATATAATATTTACTGCTCATTCACATTTCTAAGTTTATTACAACAGTTACAATATTTAAATTAAAGGAAATACAGGTTCTCGCAATTAATGAAAAATGAAACCACTGCTATCTATTTCTAGGTTGTCTTCAGCATACCCAAGTCTTCCCCAGTGCTAAGAGTGATAGCGGCTAAACCTGAAAAATGTTGGTTTTCAGTCAGGAATGGAACAAGTACATAAACCGACGACAATACAAAACATAATAGAATTAACAAGACATGAAAATAGCATACGGAATATGAAAGCTAGCAAGAAAACTGATGACATAGCACGATAAAGAAGTAAACAAGGAAAAACTAATAAAAGACATCTATCTAGATGGTGTGAAATATCTGTTTCGACATGTGAACGGCTAGGGGGTAAATCCAGCACCTGCACGTGTCGTGTACAGGTGCTATTGTTCACGAATAGACATCATGGGATAGTTCTGGGTAGTCCACATGTATACTAAGATATTTCCCCTCCCGATAACTCCGTGTGACGAGCGTGTCAACAAGAAGCAAGATATATGTATAGATATGACATGAAAAGACTACTATGAATCAAAAGCAATCGGAAAGTGCACTTGCCTGAGGTCCTTAGCTGGAGAAACCAATACTGTACCATACCACTCAATGAGCCACAATCAATCAACACATGCAGAAGTCTCCAGATGCTGAAATAAACAGTACTAACGTTCTCAGAATAGTCAAATTAGCTAGGATTGCCTGTCCTTAAGTCCAATTCTGAACACAGGGGCAAAACGGTAATTTCGGGCAAAAATGATGTCCGCCGTTGGACCTACTTTGCACCGAAAAGCGTGCCTGAGTCAACGGTCTCTAAAGTCGTCAAACTATATGTCTACAGATCCGGTTTTTCGATACAAACCCAACCGTATGTCCAAAGTTGGATTCCGGCGGGCCGTGCACAAAATCGCCCGTTCAGTAGGACCGTGGGGCCAGCAAAACGGTAATTTTATCAACGATCTCAGAATCGGACCAAACTTGGTATACAGGACCAGAAAAATGATACATTTCTGTTGGCATAAGTTTCGTCTCGATCTGACGAGCGTGCACGAAGTAATTGAGAAAATTACAAAGTGCACGATACGGTAAATTTCGACGGATACGCATCAAATTCGTCCCACACACGCGACCAATTTGAATTCCGCCAAAGCCCACACGACCACGAAGCCGTTACGCACCTTTCGATGCCTTCGGTTCGCGACCACGTTGCCAGGAATGGCAGGACGCACGTCGTATCGAATAAATTTCTAGTTTTTAAAACAGGTTTTTGGGAAACTTTGGGATTCGATTTCTCGACGCGTAGTCGATGATTTTCGAATCCACAAAAAGGAATATGAAGCCTTATATCTTGTCTAAAAGTGTCTTCAAATAGTTTTTCTAATATGAGACTGGATTGATCGAAAACGATCCTCAATTGTGGGTTCATGGACTGCTATATGCCCTGTTTTCGAACAGGTTTTCGATCGACTTTGTGTCGATTTCTCTGACAACCTAGGGCTCTACAATTAATTCTAATTGAAGGGACTTAGGGTCGTATAGTTTGTGAGCGCACCTGAGAAAGAAGATTGTGAAACGATGGATCGAGGTAGTGGGAAAAATACCCTAAAGATGGCATCTCGCGCTGCTGCTACTGCTGCTCCACTGCAGTCGTCTCAGTTTTTGCGCGCGCGCGCGCACCCGCGCGGCGGCGGCGCCGTCGGCGGTTGGGTCGCCCAGGCTGGCGAGGTCGCGGGGGTCGTGTGGCGGCGGTTAGGGTTTGGATGGAGTTGATCTCTCGATCTCTCTCCCTCTCTCTTTATATATTTTTGTTCGACTAAGCCGATCGGGAAAAGGGGGAAAGTTCGGGTCTGCTAGGTTGAATTGGCCTGGCTTGGGCCGCTCGGCTGATGGGCTAGGGGTTTATTAGATTTGTTTCTCTTTTGTTTTTCTTTACTTCCATTTCATTTATTAGCATTAAACCTATACATTTATATATATATATATATATATATATATATATATATATATATATATTTATATATTTATATATATATATATATATAAAAAAAAATATATATATATATATATATATATATATATATATATATATATATATTCTCAAATACGTATCCATGTACTATATTTATTTATATATACTCACAATGGTATATATCTTGTACACACACCCAATACATATATATATATAAAATATATATATATATATATATATATATATATATATATATATATATATATATATATATATATGTATATATATATATATATTTACCACGTATACATATATATCTATTATATGTACACGTACACACGTATATATATATATATATATATATATATATATATATATATATATATATATATATATATATATATATATATATATACATACAAACCTATTTATGTACATAAAAAAAAATATATATATATATATATATATACATACACACAATCATTATATTATATCTATATATATACGTACACGTATTTATGTATATATTTATGTATACACATATATATACAAGGTATTATATGTAGTTATATATACACATCCAAACCTATTATATTAATATTTATATTTACATACGCATACACTTAAATAGTATATATATTTATATATAAACATGCATATACACATATATATCTATTATACAAGATATATATATCATGTATATATATATATATATATATATATATATATATATATATATATATATATATATATATATATATATATATATATATATATCTTTAAACTCACAAAGCCTAAAATACTTTAAATCAATAAAATACCAATATCCTATATCTTATATATTCCTATATATAAATAGACTTATATAGTAATCTCCAAAACCTCAAATTTATCTATTTCTAGCGTAGGTCCCATTCCTGTAAATACGAGTGTATATATTATAATATTTATCTAACAGAAATAATATAACCAATAATTATATAATAATATCCTCAATAAAATAAAAATGATAATAATAATAATAATAATAATAAAATAATAATAACAAAATTCAATAAACCAATAATGGTGTACATTCCATCATGCACCGCCTAATAATCCCAAAATGTACAAGGGCCTATTTTATACAAACGTCACTGAATATCACTAGTAATAATATTTATAATACTAAACTAAGAATACTTAGAGAATATTATTAGATTACTAATACGGAATACAATACAATTATTCCAAATTCCATCAACACGATTGTCATTGGACGTGTCGCATGACTACATGGGCTCAGGCTCAGTTCGGGTCCAGTCTGGACTAGTTCGGTACAACCGGGTTCCCTAAAACTCAATAGTATAACTAAATAATAAAATAAAAACTTCGGTAAGGGTTAAGTCGCAACTTGGCCTGGTTTTCCTAGTTAGAACAATCATATGACTCGGTCTTCCCCTACCATGGCTAAACACTAGTCAAGGCACGCTACTGTGCTATCCGTGCCATGATTCCTAGTCGTCTTGTACTCCAATTCTTAACCATGGCTAAAACCATCTACCGTAATAATTGACTAAAAAAAAATCTAAAATCACCATTTCAATAAAAATAAATAATCACCAAAAATATTTTAAAAAATTTCGGAAAGGGAGGCTACAAATCTACCCACCTTAAAAATAATTTCATCCTCGAAATTCTAATTCATAACTATTCTTAAAATTCTAAAAGAAGTATGCCTTAACCTCAATATCTTTAAATTTAATTCCTCAAAATCGTTTATGTTCTCCTCCTAGCCATTTTGTAACTGTATGACCTACAGGACTTCTACCCACCTTAGAAGCTAGGATATGGTTTTAGGAATAATGAGGCTAGGAGAATTTCGAAAGTTCGGATATTGTACCTCGACTCTTGTTAATAAAGAACAAGGCACAGCGTAATGGGATACAGTAGATATAAGTCAAGTCAAGGATCGTTCCTCAAATTCAGATGGCTAGAAGGTCTCAATAGTAGCTTGATGGTCGAGAGGAGAACGAGTAACTCAAGGCAAAGTTACTGTCACAGGGCTGGCCGATGGTAGCTACACTTGCGTATACAACCATCATGGTAATGGGGATACTATGTATCTATCTATTAATTACGAGCTTTCGTCTTTCCAATCAGTGAAGGACAAAAACAATAAAGAGTTCAAGAGAGAGATGTCACTGAACACAATTACATGATTCAAGGGCGAATGCATATTTCAAGAGGAATTGTCAAGGCAGTCGTGCATGAGATCCTAGAGACATTTACATCTCAATCCACGTAAGAAAATTAGATGAAGAGCGAACCAAATGCATCATGGTTGATCAGACCGTAATACAATGATTCTGATTAGACAATATGTTAGCAGGCGTCCCCAATAAACATATGTCTCGAATCAAGCTCGGTAAGAGAGTAAGCTTGCAAAACTAGGCTGTAATAGCGGTATTGGTCAAGAGAGTCAAATTACAAGTATGCGAGATTTTTGAAAGGAGGCACTAGTAGTTCGGGTTTTGAGAGAATCAAAACCTTACCTGGTGTCATTGCTTATACAGTCATCTTACTACTTATATCCATTCGGCCTTAGTCGACTAATGGGTTATGGAACTCTAAATTCTATATTCTGGATAAATCTATTAATATCAGTCAACTACCTTGTCAATAGGTCACAAAGACCACGGAAGGCTAGGTCGGGGACATGCTATCCAGCTTACAGGACTTCCACTAGCATTGGTTTTTGGATCTTAGGGTCATACAGGGCAGTCCCTATCCTTTATAGTATCCTAAACTTGTAGTCACGTCTGAAATCACTTTACCGAGAATTATGTCTCGCCCGTATACTCAGGCTGCGATAAACTCTTGGTTCCATGATTCAATTATGATAGGCTATCGGTACTCTACCTTACATTGACACGAGGGTATCTAAGATCTAAAGAGGTCGACGAGAACATAGCTTTAGCAATATTCTATAGACTATGGTTCTTCGGGATGATTTCAATTCTGTGGGTTGTGCCTCGCCAGTGCGCTGCTGGCTGTAGTGAACCCACACTATCCATTCTCAAACAATTGGCGATAGTGCGCTGCTGTCTAATTATCGCAGTCATTTAATTACTCTAACTATATTCCTAAGGACTTCAAGGAACTGCTAGATTTTCAAACTAGTTGACCAAAAATAAAAGTGTAGGTATTTGTCCTATCAGTCACAACACTTAAAACAAAGATTTAACATGAAGAAAATGACTAAAAACAAAAGAAATACAAACACTCTAGTATCTATTTTATTTGCATTTCAATGGTTGAGAAAAATCTCAAATCAATCTACCTCGAGGTTTTATACGAATAAAAGAATCAGTAATTATAAATCAATTCATTACAGCAAAAATGAATTTAAGACAGGCAATTCTAATTCATGATACGAAATTTATATCTAGATAGAGCAAAAGAAAACTGAACAGTTTATCGAGATTATAGCCTTAATTATGGAAAAGCCTAACTAATCAAGTGAGTAGTATACCCACGTTGGATCATACCATTACATTAAAAGCAATAGTGTGTGTATAAGGATCTAACAAGCTATCTGAATTTAATACTTCTAAATTGCATGGCCTATTTAACAACCTTAACTACCCGATTAGTCAATTTGAACAAGGGACTCCTAGTCCTAGTCATTCTCTTAAATCATTTTAATCCTAATTGTGAATGAGCATTTCCTGGGCACAGGCTTACAGCAGTACGACTAATATGGTACTACCGCGAGTTCGTATATTTTGCGAAGACTTACCTACATGGGCCACCACAAAAACTTGTCACGACCCGCACCCGCTTTTCGGATACGAGACGTGTCCAAGCCAGCCTACGCCGCAGAGTCGACGGTAGAACGCTGTCAAGCCCGCAAGAAATAAATGCTAAAAATCACAAAATATAATATTTGCTGCTCATTCACATTTCTAAGTTTATTACAACAGTTACAACATTTAAATTAAAGGAAATACAGGTTCTCGCAATTAATGAAAAATGAAACCACTGCTATCTATTTCTAGGTTGTCTTCAGCATACCCAAGTCTTCCCAGTGCTAAGAGTGATAGCGGCTAAACCTGAAAAATGTTGCTTTCCAGTCAGGAATGGAATAAGTACACAAACCGACGACAATACAAAACACAATAGAATTAACAAGACATGAAAATAGCATACGGATTATAAAGCTAGTAAGAAAACTGATGACATAGCACGATAGAGAAGTAAACAAGGAAAAACTAATAAAAGACATCTATCTAGGTGGTGTGAAATATCTGTTTCGACATGTGAACGGCTAGGGGGTAAATCCGGCACCTGTACGTGTCGTGTACAGGTGCTATTGTTCACGAATAGACATCATGGGATAGTTCTAGGTAGTCCACATGTATACTAAGATATTTCCCCTCCCGATAACTCCGTGTGACGAGCGTGTCAACAAGCAGCAAGATATATGTATAGACATGACATGAAAGACTACTATGAATCGAAAGCAATCAGAAAGTGCACTTGCCTGAGGTCCTTAGCTGGAGAAACCAATACTATACCATACCACCACTACAAGAATTTCTACTTTTTGTAGCAAAAACAATTGTTGCAAAAGATTATTAATTTGTTACAAAAAGGTAATTGCAACGAAAATTTTTCGCTATCCAATTCGTCGCCATAAGTGCGTACCAAAAGGTCTTTTGCAACGGTTTTTTTACTCGTTGCAAACTTAGCAACAAAATAGTTCTCGTCGTAAATAATGTTCTTTTGCAACAAAAACTTTTGTTATTAATAATATTATTTGCAACAAATAGTTTGTTGCTTATAATATTTTATGGCAACAAAATGGTTTCGTTGTATGTATTATTATTTACAACAAATATTTTTGTTCCGTTGTACTTTTATTGGCAACAAAATTTTCATCCCAAATACTATTCTCATTGTCTCAAAAGTCCCAGAAAATTCATGAAAAATAAATATTATCAATGAAAAAAATTGTTGCAAAAATATAGAATTTTTGCTGCAACAAAATATACAGTATTTCTAGTTACTTTTCATCACCTGACAATCAACATAATTCTAATACAAGAGTATATAAATTTTGTTGCAACAAATAGTAAAACACCTCATTGGAATAATTCATTTCCTTGATAGAGTTAAGAAGATCCATTCACATTCTTTGCTAATACTGCTGATACATTGCATAAGGACAAGTTCTGAGACTTGTATCAAGTTTCTATTCAACAAAAGTGTAATAACAAATATTCTCTAATTTCATGTCTAAAAAAATGACTGTTCAGCTTCTATTGTGATCGCAGAAGTTTAGTAGCTTCCGTAGCAACATTGAAATGTTGTCCCAACCACCTAAGGTATTATCTTGAGCTTTGCTGCTGTAAAAGTCTTTCCTCGAACATGCAAGCCAACCTACAATAAATTATATGATAAAACATTAAAATAGAAATAAGTTGAAAATTAATCCAATAATGTATATATAAACAACAATATTTTTATATATTATTCTGATTTAGACAAGATATAAGCAAGTGCATGTATAGGTGCAAAGGAGTGTATATATAAACAAGTGACAATTTATCACCCATTTTACAGAAAATATTAGAGAGACATCTGCATTCAAGGAATGAGGCAAAATTTTTTTTATTGAAGATCAAATGAGATATAATAGTTTGAGCTAGCAATTTAATTCTACAATTTATTCCATACATTCGACAAATATGCCAATAGAGAGTAAGAACATTTAGCAAAGGCAGCAATACTTAAAACTGAGCAGGCAGATATGTAGTTAATCGCTACTGTTGAACACTAGAAGAAAAAGTTTCTTTTACAGAACAAAAAAGTTTCCTCGAACTCCAGTATTGCACTATCAATTAGCAAAACAAAAAAGTTCCCCTAATCAATAATTCAATATTCAAGCATAAAATGACCCAAACTTTATAGCTTTTCCTAATTTTTCTAGTAATTAAAAATTGATTCTAAGAACCTAATACGAAAGTAGCAAAGGAAACATAAACAAAGTAAACAAAGGTAATAAAGTAAACAAAGGTAACAAAAACTTACCATAGCTTAAGGTTGTGTGCCCCAAAACGTGACATAAAAGTCTCAAACATTGTTCGCATATTGCCCTGCTCAACCACTAGTTCATCCATCTTATTTTGTCACCCCCAATTCTTGTTTTGTACTCCCAAGTTCTTGTTTTGTAGCCTCTAGCTCTCGTATTAATTCTTCAGCTTTTCTCTCAGCTTCTTCAGCTCTTCTTCTAGAGTCTTCCATCTCTGAATGTCGTCTATTTTGACTTGATGAGGACAAACCGCACCATGCCCAACACCACGAACATATCCAGGCTTTGTCCCTAGCACTATGTCACATATCTCATCTGGGGTCAGCATTCTATCATCCGAAGTAGGTTGACATTTGAGCTCAATCATTTTCTCTTATATTTAAAAAAGAAACATGCTATCAGTATTATATGTTTTTCAACAAACACAAATAATTGGATAAGTTAGGCATATTTTAAAGATACTTACATAATTAGCTTGTACAATATCGGATGTCCAGCCTTTACTACTTTTGTGGGTTTTCCTGTATAATTCAATCCTATCCAAAGGAACTTCATTTTCTTTATCTCCCTATACATTTCAATTAAAATGTTATTCAAATTAATCAATAAAATACACAAATATTTTTAATAAGTAACAATATAAATGAACATGTTTGCAACACATACAAGCTCATAGCGCACTTGAACAAAGGACTTCCTCCCGGTGCAATGGTTCACTTTCAAGCACTTTCGATTATGACTATTTTTTTCGCTTTGTTTCTGCAATTAAAAATGAAACATAACACTAAATGTATACATAAATTTAGAGTGTACAGAAAGAATTTTAAAAAAATGAGACAAGGAATGTAGATCAGATTAACCTTAATTAACTCACAAGAATGCTGGATCCTCAAAGAGTTCACAACATATCTTCCAATCATCTTCTGTAATATCATCAGGTGGATTTGATTTAGCTGCCTCAATAGATATTTTTTAATTCCTTGTAATGTGCGTTGAGATAACACCTATAACTCCAAATCGTTGTTGTAAGTATTTTTTTGTCCATTGTCTCATGTTCCACTGAGACATGTCCATGTCAAAAACATCCTACATTATAACACAAGAAAATATAAATAATTCATATAACCAGTATAATTTGTGAAGGCTTTGAGAAACAAAATCAAGTGTGATATACAATACGCCATAAATGACTTCTTTGTCCTCATTGTTACTTTCTTCCATTTTTAATTGTAACTGGTGCCAAACTTCGACATAATTCCTAACTCTGTAGTCCAGTTTGATGACCAATTTCCTACAGGCTTTAAACATCCCAGAGGGAATACGATCTTTGCCTTTTGTCCCTTTTCAAGAAGTTTTGCCAGTTCTAACCCTCGGCCTTACCACGTCCTTTCTTGGATATGCTTGTTGAATTAGAACCTGTAAAGAAATGAGAGAGAAAGGACAAAAAGATATACAAGTAACATAGAGTAAGTTGAAAGTACACAGACTATTGGACTCAAAGAAAAAAAGCTAATCAATTACCATTTTCATTGTTATTTGAACCTTGAGAGGATCGCAATAATTGTGGATCTGTTATGGGGTCATCAGATACTAAATTGGAGGTTGATCGTGCTCGTGTCCCTGGTGCCATTTCAAATCAATCCTGCGACAATTACGTAGTTTTCTTTTTATAATATTAGAACATGTCATGTAACAAATGAATGAGGTTAAACATACCAAATAAAAATGAACAATGATACAGGACTCCAACATAAAGGAGGTTAGCAGCTAAATGTAAACATATTGTGAAAAAAATTCATTTAAGACAAGTTAAACATGCTCCATCTAGCATCGTAATGAGATGCTTAATACCTGTTTTTGGAAAATAAATAAAAATTGTCTAACATCTTTTTCTATCACAATCTATTGTCTATCAACTTTATTTTCTTATACTATGCTTGAATGTAGTTAGACTCCAGATTTCACTCCCATTAACTGTTGGATGTTTTCTTCATTCTGACCATTACTATTGGATAAGGTCCAACCTTAATTCACTCCAGATTTCACAATCTGAGACAAGTAAAACATGCGACAATTACTATTGGATTCTTTCTTCATTCTGACATAAACTGTACTTACTCCAGATTTCCATCCTACAAACATAACCTTAATTCACTTCTATTATCTCTCTACTTTTCTGAGGATAAGGGCAGTTTCTTTGCTTATAATTATTTAACAATGAAATGAGTTTGATTCTAGCACATTCAATTAGAGATAGAAGTGGAAAGAGAGGAGCAGCTTTACCTGGTAGACTTTTTACGGCAGGGAGATGTAAAAAAGGCAGAAATGATGAGACTCTGTAACTTAAGCACAAAAGAAGAAGAATGATTTTAGTTGTGAAGATAATCCTGAAAAAAACATGGACAGAAAAAAAAACATCACAAATAGGCAAAAATGATAAATGGTGAATCATCACAAATAGGTATCGGTAAAATTGCAGCAAGCATGGACAGAAAAAAAACATTAACCTTGTAGACACATTGTATATAAGATAAAAGGTGCAATCATACAGTTCCTAAAGTACAGTGGTAGTGGTTTTATCTTGCACTATCACTATGATGAAGAATGCATGTTATACATGAAAGACTTAAAGGAGATCAACCACCTGGCATTCGAAATCAACCACCTGACATTCTTCAACCACCTTCCATTCGAAATCAACCACCATGGCAGAACATATAACCATATAACAAGTTAACAAGGTGCATAATCAAAGAAAAAACACAAAGAGAAGAACAAACAAAAAAACCTCTGCCTGCTATTACATACATAAAAGGGAAATTAAAACGAGAAAGCTCACCAACCAGAATTTCATGTATTGCATACTCCTAAAACTAAATTATAAGCAGTATCCTCATTTCGGGTATTCATTTCGGGTAAACTAAATTATAAGCAGTATTGTATAAGCAGTATTCTCATTTCGGGTAGGAAAAACTACTGGTTGGTCAAGTAGATGGCTAACTTGGACGCAGTCAAGGGGTAGAAAAAAATATGGAAGTGAAAGATAGGTTGGGGAAGAACTAAACTTGAGGAAGAACTAAACTATTCCTCCATCACTTCTCCTTTCTCTCTTAAAGTTGTAGACAGCAATGTTGAATGAACGAACTCACAAACACAACTATTATTTGATGTCATAAAATCCTAATGAGGAGAAGAGACTACAAATGACAGGTTTCTGTAAAGCTGGAATGAAATTTCTAAACAGCTAGCAGTTGCGCTATAACAAGTCGAACAATGATTTAATGTTAACAAAAGAAATCAAAAGGGACCAATTAAAGTTTCAAGTGTAAGAAATCCATCACAACAGCAGCTGAAAAAGAAACTATATTGTTATAATGACATTCGAGTTAATTTATAACGATAGGTTAATTCGCTTGATATGTAAGGTGCTGGTACTATAGAATGCAAGGGTTTGGAAATAGAAAGTACACTTAGCCAAGAAATACTGCACACACTGCACAACTCAAAAAAGTCAACAAACAGAAAGATGTAATTAGACTAGTGTCTTAAACATAGTTACAATTTTTTAGAAGAGTAAAGGGTGGGAAAACCCTCCCATTTTTCATTAATGATAATTAATGAAACAAAGACCAAGTACAAGAAGATAAACTCCTGAAGAATCAAAGAAAAAATTACAATGTCGGAACAATCTGCCGGCTAGTCTTATAGCTTACCTAGCTATAACCCTATCTTTTCATAATAAGAGCCAGTAAAATATATCTTGATCTTCCACTTGTCCTCTTCGCAAAGATCAGGCTCTAAAGATCCATATGACAAGAAGATAACGCCAAACATAACAAGGCTAATGTGTGGGTCACCTCTCAAGCATCCAACGAGGATCTCAAAATGGTTTTACCGAAGAAAGAAAAAAAGAGAGGAAAAGGTGAGAAATGCAAAACAGAGCATCTTTGGATTATAAGAAAAAATTCCTTTATATATTTCATCAAAGGATCATATATATTTTTACAGTTTGGGTTATGCAATATAGATCCATATTCCAGACTTAATGTTCAGAAAATGAGCTGATCACTAACCTCCTTCAGCAACTACGCTTGTACAAATAACAAACTGAATACATGATAAAGAAAAACGGAAAAGGAAAAGGAATCAAAGAAGTATTACTTATTGAACCTATTGTCGATTGAAACCAGTGGAACTGGATTCTCTTAACATGAAAAGAAAAAGAATGTGGTAGCAAATATAATTAGTCTTCCTGATCATCAAAATAAACAATAATGGGACTAACATTAATGAACTAATGCAGGATAAATAGAATGAAAGAGTGATAGAAATCTTAAATCAGAACAAGTTCACCAGCAAGCAAACAATGCCTCAGACGAAACTCCAGTCCAAGCAAAGGAAGCATGCAGTCTCATAGAAGTGTACATATAAGATTCAAAAGCAAAGGGAACTCCCTTCAGTCCAACTGCCGACTCATTCTTCCAGATACCAGAAGTTAAAATGGAACTATGTCAAATTTGTGCACAATTTGCTTAAGAGCCAACTGCTTAGCCTAACTTCAGCGCTAAGTTTATAAGTTTCAAAACTTAATTCCTATCTGGTTTTACAATATACCGGATCTACAGAGTCAATTTAGCAAACATGCTATAGTATAACAATACTATTCTCACTTATATTTTACCTGGCTCAAAAAGCACTTTAAAGCATCTCCACCCCATTCATTAGGACTTAATGGGGCTTCAAGTAAGAATAAAAATTATGTGCACATGCTGTAAGGTGCTTGAGGTACTTATAGAGTATCCGAATATGTAAGGTGCTTGAGGTACTCAATAGAAATGATGTGCACATGCTGTAAGGTGCTTCAAGTAAGAATAAAAATTAATCCCTACACAGAATATGGGTTCTCTTGAGACCGACAGTTTATCTTCCTCCAGTCCTAGTGACACCTAATACTTTGCTGCAGCCTACAGTCCCTCAAAAGAGGGAAAGCAAGCTGTTGTCAACCTGCCATCTACTGCGGCTGCTGCAGTCCGATCCACTGCTGCATTGGATACTTTTATACACCCTCTCGACCACAACAGGCTCCTTCAGTCCTAAACAAGATCATATATCGTCTAGGAACGGTCAATTAAGTCAGCTCAAGAGCCTCAAGTTAATTTCGCTCTAAAGGCTCCTTTAGTTTTTACAAATCTGAAACATAGAAGAAGAAACATGAACTAATTTCATAAGTGCAAATAAGATCAAACATTTCATAAGTGCAATAAGATTATATTGTCAAAAAATAAAACTGAAGTAGACACAAATAAACTGATAAATGTATTAAGATCAAAAAAATTCATAAGTGCAATAAGATTATATTTTCAAGCTATTGTATGTAAACCAATCGGTAAGGGTGACTACTATTTCATTTAATTTCAAAACTACTAAGAAATAACACTGAAAATACGTAAAATTATGCCTAAATGTATAAATATATGTTTCTAAATGTAAATAATTTATTAATATTTTTTTTGATACCAAAAAATCCGATACTCCAATCCAAAACTGCCAATACTACCAATGTGGCGATACCATACAAATAGGAATAGTGATCGATACCGATACTGTGAACCATGCCATCACTTTAACACCCTTATTTTGGTTGAATCTGTGTGGATCAAGCTGAATTCGATCATATGATGGTTTTAGACTGATTCAAGGTGTGCACCTATACACAAAGTCACAACCTGCATAATGGATATAGATGGGTAATGTACATATTTTTAAGTGGGAATGGGTGAGATCATCTTGTGTGAAAAAATATTCTTAAAGTCTCATCGAGCGGAAAAAGAAAAAGAAAATCCTTGGGGAGCAGCCTTGTAAGCGATTCGGACAATCTTACTAATTTTTGAAACACGGTAAAGCATGATTAAGACTGAGTTGAAGTGTTTAGAATTGAATGTAGGAGACAATTACAACATAAAAAGGCTCTTGACCCATTAAGCACTCAATTAGGTTTGTACATTGTTAGTCACAAGATTGGTCAATGACCCTATATGAGACATCATAAACTATGAGTAGGCAGAGATGGAGATCTTAATTAAAAAAAAAGAAGGATATATACACACACACACACGAGAAGAACTGAATAACCATTTGTAAGGAGTTGCTCATGAAATTTTTTAGGAGGCATGAAAAATTACCTCGTCGAGTCCCAAAAACTGCTGTTAGCCTTGCCAAGCCGTCGCGCCGTCCTTCCGTCAACCGCGCGCACAGCAAGTTCCTGCGTTCAGCCTGGCCACAAGGAGGAGCGAGAGAAGAGTGCACAGGGAAGGGGAGAGGAGTGGAGCAGAGGGGTACGCCTGCGACTTCCTGTTGGCTTAGAGAGAGGATCGTGAGCAGAGGAACAGAGAGAGGAGTGGAGCGGACTGAGGAAATTGTCGAGCTAATTTTCGGAAGAGAGGGGGGGGAGACCTATTCGGTTGAGAGATTTTGGGAAATTTTTGGGAAAGTGAAATTTTATGGGGGAAAAGTACGCGGGTTTATTGGTGACGGAACGGGTTTAAGGTACTCTTCGTGGAAATTTTTTTGTGGTAGAGAATTTTTCTAAATCGATTTAAAATAATTATTTTGGCAACGAAAATTATTTATGTGGTAAAAGGGATATTAACTTATTGCAATGATAAATAGTTGTCAAAAAAATAATTTTTGCCATGATTAGGTTTTATTGTAAACAAATTTTTTGTTGCAAATAAATTTATCACCATTTTTTTAGAACGGGAATAGAGTGCCCTCAACTATTTGTAACAAAATAATTTGAACAATTTATTTTTGTTGCTTAAAAATTGCAAATCCAATTTTTGCAACAAATATAAAAAAGTTGTTGCAATTAAATAACTTTTGCAAAAATAAATTTTGTTACATAAAAAGTTGTTCCAAAAAGTCATTTTTCTTGTAGTGCACTCAATGAGCCACAATCAATCAACACATGCAAAGTCTCCAGATGCTGAAATAAACAGTACCAACATTCTCAGAATAGTCAAATTAGCTAGGATTGCCTGTCCTTAAGTCCAATTCTGGACACAGGGGCAAAACTGTAATTTTGGGCAAAACGATATGCGTTGTTGGACCTACTTTGCACCGAAAAGCATGCCAGAGTCAACGGTCTCTAAGTCGTCAAACTACATGTCTACGGATCCGATTTTCCGATATGAACCCAACAGTATGTCCAAAGCTGGATTCCGGCTGGCCGTGCACAAAATCGTCCGTTGAGTGGACCGTGGGCCCACAAAACGGTGATTTTATCAACGGTCTCAGAATCGGACCAAACTTGGCATACATGACCAAAAAAAACGATACAGTCCTATTGGCACAAGTTTTGTCTCGAACTTGCGAGCGTGCACGAAGTAATTGAGAAATT
>JANAVB010014998.1:2273770-2571270 GCA_029216955.1 Iris pallida | reverse complement strand
TTCAGATTTCTAGATCTGTTTACCTTTGGATGACTGCTATCAAGGAAAAAGGCGTCTTCAGGTCTGCTCAAATATCAGAAGAAAGGCGTCATCAAAGGGCTCTTGGTTTTCCTATTTTCTCCAAGTCTGTAATCTTCAATTTATTGAGTCTAGGAGAATGTGTAGGTTGAGTCGCACTGTGTCGTCCCAACCCCTAGATATATCTCTCCAAGCTCTACTATACAAATAGACTAATTTTTGAACCAAACAAAACCACCATAGCCCATTGAAACTTCTGTCCCAAGTGAGACAGAGTTCGGGCTGAACTCTGCCCCCTGATTTTCAGTACCCTAATTTTTAGTGCCTGCTTGGTACAAGTTATCCAACGTTCAAAAATTTGAATTCTTGGGATAGAAATTGGGTCGAACTCTGCCTCTCCAGAGTAGTGTAATAGAGCTTGAATTCTCTCATTTCAAATTATCTCTTACCTTCAAATATTCAAGCTTTCTAAGCTCTACTATTCCAAGCCTCATTCTTCCATTCTCCTAAGCCGCAACTCCTTATCCAAAGGTGCTCAGTGCGATATCAGCTAAAAGTTGTGTGCAAGAGTGAAAGAAAAGTCACTTGGAAATTCCATGTTTCGCTTTCCGCGAAGTTGAAGTATTCGAGCGCTTCGATCTAAAAGCTCGTGTTTTGTAAAAAGTTTGCATCCTCTTCGGACTAAAGACACGTGTTGTACGCTGTTTCACAAATAGTGGATTTCAATCTTGAGCGAGAGTTCTCAGGACTGGACTAGTCCTCCACGAGGGAACCAGGTTATATCATTGTGTTGCATATGCTCTTCTGATCTTTATTTACTTCCGTATTTCTCTCTGATTTATTTACTATCTTGATAGTTGTCTTGTGGAGGTGATATAGAGTTAACTTTTATTTTGTGATCATCGACACAACTCTATTCACCCCCCATCTAGAGTTGCCTACACGTTACTTCACGACTGGCCACGAGCCACCGGCGAACCACCCTTCTACCGACCGAAGCAGTGATGTGCGTGACCACTCGTTTCCCGAGCAACCCATTTCGATCGCTGTGGTCTGCTACACTCTAGCGTTGCTGACGAAAACCCCTCACCACCGTGGAGCGCCAACTTCCGATCACTCTCCTCCCTCAACGAGAACGTCAACCAGTGAATAGCCCTTCCTCGAGTTAACCCGACGATCGTACTGTAAGCCGCAAGAAAGCTCTCTCATCTCCGCGGGACCAAGCCCCACATGTGTGCCACGGTGAGCCCTTATTTCCCCCTCACTCACTCTTTCTGTATTCTCTTGGAAAAAGATTAAGGGGATGGAGGAGAGACATGATATTTACGTTACTTATTGCATTTTTTATATTGAGTATTAACTAGTATACTCTGTATAAGTGTACTGTAATTTGTATTTTTATTATTTATTATATCTTTATTACTGCTATTTGTATTATTATTTACCTTGGTGAAGTCTAGTAGTATTTTCTAATTATACTATTATATTATTTTATAGTATTTTAAATATACTTCTTAACCTTAAAAATATTATTATGTAATTTTTATCTAGTTAAATTATAATTTTGAGTTATTATGATTTTTATACTTTTGCAAAATATTGATTTAAAATATTTTGACTAATAAGTTTTCGATATCAAAACTATTCATTAAAATGGTTACAATAAATTTTCTTCGATTATCCATCTT
This sequence comes from Iris pallida, assembly GCA_029216955.1. Lineage (NCBI taxonomy): Eukaryota > Viridiplantae > Streptophyta > Magnoliopsida > Asparagales > Iridaceae > Iris > Iris pallida. Next base: position 2,569,564 of record JANAVB010014998.1, on the reverse strand, counting down.
GATCGTGACTATTATACGTTCCTATTTCTTGTGATTCGAACTACTTTTATCGACCTAGGCTAATCGGACTATCCAGGATCCAATGACACTGTCTGTTCCATCATTAGAGGTCATCTTACATACTTTTGACATCTGCGACAATTCTGTGCCAACATGATCAAGTCACACAACAACTGCAACTTAATCAAGGCAAGTACACGATTGCTTTTGTGCTTATTACATTATAATGCTATACTTTACTGTGTTTATTTGATATCCTATTGGGATATGAATGTGACACGGTAGGCTTGATTGTATTATTGCTCGTTTATTGACTGTTTAGTGAGTCGAGAGAGAAAATGGCTATTAGATATGTGAACAAACCCCAATGAATGTTAATGTGGATAGCTAAGTCATACACCTCACGTATGGGTTAGTCGTATCCAAAATGTGGATAGCAATAGTATGATGTGTCGTATTAGCCTAGTCGTTCATATGTCGAAAGGTATTTTACTACCAGAAAAAGATGAATTAGAGATGCTTTTTGCGATGCTTTTTGCGGGCGTCGCTATATCATGATTTTAGCGACACATAAAAAAGACGTCATAAAATTGTCACTGATCAGCGACACTTTGCAACATTTTGTTAAAAGCATCATAGATTAGCAACACTTTGCGACGTCACTTAAATGACGACGCAAATTTTTAGCTAACAGCTAGGCTAGGCTTATTTCTTATTTCCTCCCAAAAATTTCCCCTCCGAAACTCTCGCCCCCACAGCCGATATCCCCCTCCTTTTCCGTCCAACCACCTCCGTCGCTGTCGCTGTCGTCATCGTCGTCGTCGTTTGGAAGGTAAATCTACGAGCCCTCATCTTCGCCCTTGACCCCTCCCATCCGGTCCCTCCGATCGACCCCTGCCCTCTGCCCTGACCTCTCTCCTCCGCCCCCCGATCCCTCTGCCTCTGCCCTGACCCCCTTCCCTCCCCTCAGCCCCGACCCCCTCCCTTTCCTCCGCCTCTGCCCTCTGCCCCGACCCCCTCCCCTCCGCCCCCGACCCCGCTTATTATCACGCCCCGCTCCCGTAGGAGCGATCGTCCTGGCTAAGGCGTGAATGCCGCACGCTAGATTGCGCTCGTACAAGAAAGTTCCATAACGGCCGATTATATCGGCGGTGACGGGGTCGTCGCACAGAAGTCCGAAGCAGAAACATTGAACACGCAGAAGAAATTTAAGGGCAAAACACAAGTTATTCAAAAAGAATTCTTTGTTGATATTGAACATTCAGATTACAATAGGTGCAAGGCCATGATTACAAGTCTCTCATGCTCACTTTTCTCTCATTTTACAAGTCGCTCTACTCTCTCTCATCTCTTGATACAATGCTTGAGTCAGCAGAAGCTTCGGAAGGCGATGTCCATACGTTATGTCCTTTACAAGTCTTCGATTCCATGCGACCGCACGCTTCGAGTCGCCAAGGAACTTCGTGCCTCGACGCATCCAAGCGAGCTCCGCACCACGAGCTTCTACCTGTGCCTGCACATAAAATACTGTGTGGGTGTCAGTACTCACTGTACTGGTATAGTGAGCTTCTCGTCCACCCATACATAACCGACATGTTCATTACTTTGTGCAGCTTAAGTCCCTTTCGATTGTCTTTCAAATCTTGCCTTAGGATCAGTTTTAGGACTACGACGCCTGACCAAATCGAGGTACCACGACATGGTCGTATAACAATGCCAACGTATATTTTGATCGAGGCAGTACCTTATCGCTTATGAACTTGATCGAAATTTAACTCGGGACGGCAGGGTCGTGCCATACTACATTCGTAACTTCAATGTATTCGAGACAGTGCCTCGTCGAGGAGCAACTTATGCAAGCTCAGCCATGCCAAGACTTTCACTTAAACTCAAGTGCCTATAGACCAATTCTCGTGTACGATCGACGTCAAGGTGAAATGACTCGTGCAGGTCATGCCTCTAGACCTTGCTTAGACATGGTCGTGCTTCAATATTGAGGTCGTACCTAACAACTCCTTGACTTAGCCAACTTTTACATTACGGTCCTTTCGACTTAAGGCGATGGCACTCGACTTAACTTATGCAAACTTAACTTGATACGCGAAAGCCAATACGCGAATGCTAATATATATTGATACGCGAAAGCCAATACTTGATACGCGAAAACCAATACGCAAATACCAATATTGATACGCGAAAGCCTTGCTTAGAGCCGAAGCACGTGTCTTACTGCAGCCCAATATTAGGCCCAGACCTTGTGCTACCGACTGGACATGATTCAAGTCCTAGACTCAATCCAAAGGCAAACACGCAGTTTGCCGCTATTCTGCCGACTCATCTACATGAGTGGTCACTACCAATGTCAAGCTATCATAGACTCTGCTCGAGATCTCGGCTCGTCCCTCCGCGGGTAGCTAGCCCGGAGGCACTTTGTATCTCCGATGCGGTTGTCCAGCATCCTACCGTGAGCCGCCTCGCTTCTTCCGGGCTGACATGATCCCGCTGCCCCGGCGGTCATTCGAGAAGACTACACCTTGTCGACAAGTTGTCCAATGACCATGCAAGACTCAACTCGATCTATCAAATCCTTCCTTAACTTGACCATGCTTTGGTTCTTTCTATCGAGACTTAACGAGACTCCCAAGCGGCGAGACCGATCTCGTGTGTGGGACTTATCAAGACTTAGCGGGACTCCCAAGTAGTGGGACCGATCTCGCGTGTTTCCTTGTCGAGACATGGCGAGACTCCCAAGTAACGGGACCGATCTCGGGGACAACCAGTCGCGTGGACTTCCATTGATCGTGGCATACTCTTTTACTAATTCCACCGTAGCTCGTGCCTTAGACAGTGTAACTCTCCTTCCCGAATTTTTTTAAATATTCTATTTTTACTTATTTTAATTTAATGGTGATTTTTAGATTTTATGAATAATTAATTATCATAGCTAATTGTTAGATATATATACCATTATTGGTTATTAAATTTTGTTATTATTATTATTGTTATATATTGGGATTTTTATTTAATAATATTGTTTTTACATTATTTTATTATAAATATACTATAATAGGTGTGTGTAATTGTATGTATAGGTAAATGTATTAAATATAGGTATACATGTGTATATTTGGATGTATATGAGTATGTGTATATATAGTATTATGTATATATATACATAAAATGTGTATATACAAATACATAATATATGTGCGTATATATATAGATAAATATAAAGAATAATACATGGTGCATGTGTATATAAATATATATATAGGTAAATTATGTGCATGTGTATACGTATAAATATATATATATATATATATAAAAAAAAAAAAATAAATAAATATATATATATATATATATATATATATATATATATATATATAAAATATATATATATATATATATTTGTGTATAGATATATACGTATATATGCGTATTTATATATATATATTATACATATACGTATATACGAGTGTATAAATAGATATGCATGTATATGTATATATAAATATATATACGTGTATATAGATATTATTTGGCGATTACATATATACGTATACGTATATATACTAAATAGAAAATAGATATTAGAAAATGGAAATAAGAAAAAGGAAATATGATAAAGTAATAATAGCATAGCAATGCAAAGCCCAACCCCAAACACTCTTTCTCAACCGGCCCAGCCCGGGCCCAACTTCCCAATGTCAAACAGCACAGTGCTTGCTAAGTATGGCCGAGTGGCTTTCCCCTGCTAAAACCCGATAGCAAGGAATAATATATATACGTATAGACGAGAGCGCGAGAGAGAGAGAGAGAGACATCGACAACCTAAACCCTAAATCCTAACGCGCGCCACCTTAGCCCCTAACCAACGCGCAACCCAGGCGACCCTCCTTGGCCCCGCGCGCCGGCACAGGCAGCCGCCACCGGCCGGAAAAGCCTTTGCGTGCGAGCAGCAGACCAAGAAGAACGCACAGCAACAGTTGTGCGCGAGCCCAACTTTGAGAAGGGGTTAATCCGTCCACATAGGATCGTTTTGCGATCTAATTCCTCAGGTACATCCGCAACCTATCCACCTTTAAATCCCAGTAATTAGTTTGATTAATACCAAAGTGTATTTCGAGATAAATCGACGCAAAGACGGAGGAAAACCTGTCAGAACAGGACACGTGAACCAGTCCAAATACCCTAGTTTGCGGCCAGTTTTATCCCAAACCAGGAACGGTTTCGAAAATCTATTTGAAGGAAATTATTGACAACATATACGAGATGGAAACCCTATTTATAGATTTATTTTTCATCAATTATACTGCTGTTAAGTTATCTTCAAAGTTCGGGAAAAACCCCGTTTTTAAATATTAGAAAATCACAAAATCTCTTGATACGACGTGCGTCCCGCCATTTCGGGTGACGTGATCGCGAACCGAAAGCATTGAAAGCTGCATAACGGCTTCCTGGTCGTGTGAGCTTTGGCGGAATTCAAATTGGTCGCATGTGCGCGACGAATTTGATGCATATCCGTCGAAATTTACCGTATCGTGTACTTTGCAAATTTCTCAATTACTTTGTGCATGCTCGTCAGATTGAGACGAAACTTTCGCCAACAGGACCGCATTATTTTTTTGGTCCTGTATGCCAAGTTTGGTCTGATTCTGAGACTGTTGATAAAATTACCGTTTTGCGGGCCCCGCGGTTCCACTCTACGGGCGATTTTGTGCACGGCCCGCCGGAATCCAACTTTGGACAGACGGTTGGGTTCGTATCAGAAAATCGGATCCATAGACATGTAGTTTGACGACTTTAGAGACCGTTGACTCTGGCACACTTTTCGGTACAAAGCGGGTCCAACGGCGGACATCGTTTTTGCCCGAAATTACCGTTTTGCTCCTGTGTCCAGAATTGGATTTAAGGACAGGCAACCCTAGCTAATTTGACTATTCTGAGAACGTTGGTACTATTTATTTCAGCATCCGGAGACTTCTACATGTGTTGACTGATTGTGGCTCATTGAGTGGTATGGTATTATTGGTTTCTCCAGCTAAGGACCTCAGGCAAGTGCACTTTCTGATTGCTTTCCGATTCATAGTAGTCTTTTCAATTCATGTCTATATATATATCTTGTTGCTTGTTGACACGCTCGTCACACGGAGTAGTCGGAAGGGAAAATATCTTAGTACACATGTGAACTACCCAGAAATATCTCCAAAATGTCTATTATTGCATGATAGCAGCTGCACACGACACGTACAGTTAGGCAGATTTACCCCCTAGCCATTCACATGTCGAAACAGATATTTCACACCACCTAGATAGATGTCTTTTATTAGTTTTTCCTTGTTTTCTTCTCTATCGTGCTATGTCATCAGTTTTCTTACTAGCTTTCATATTCCATATGCTATTTTCATGTTTTGTTAATTCTATTGTGTTTTGCATTGCCGTCGGTTTGTGTACTTGTTCCAATCTTGACTGGATAACCAATATTTTTCAGGTTTAGCCGCTATCACTCTTAGCACTGGAGAAGACTTGGGTATGCTGAAGACAACCTAGAAATAGATAACAGTTGTACCATTTTTATTAATTGTAAAATCTTGTATTTTCTTTAATTATAAATGTTGTAATAAATTTAGAAATGTGAATGGACAAATGTTTTGTTTTGAGCATTTATTTCTTGCGGGCTTGACAGCGTTCTACAGCCGACTCTGCGGCGTAGGCTGGCTTGGACACGTCTCGTATCCGAAAAGCGGGTGCGGGTCGTGACAAGTTTTTGTGGTGGCCCTTGCAGGTCAGTTTTTGCAAAATATTGCGAACCCGTGATGGTACGTTAGTCGTACTATTGCGAGCCTGCGATCAAAAAATGCTCATTCACAAACTAGGATTAAAATGATTTAAGATAATGACTAGGACTAGGAGTCCCTTATTCAAATTGACTATTGGGTAGATAAGGTTATTAGATAGGCCATACAATTTAGATTGTTTGCTAGAACTCTATAGGTACACTCTTACTTTGATATGACGATATGACCCCATGTGGATACACTATACACTTGGTTAGTTAAATTTTCCCAGAATTAAACCTATAACCTTGATAACCTGCTCAATTTTCTTTTGCTCTATTTAGATATAACCCTTATGTCATAAATTAGAATTGCCTACTTAAATTCATTTTTGCTGTAATGAATTGATTTATAATTACTGATTCTTTTATTCATATAAAATCTCGAGGTAGACTGATTCGAGATTTCCCTCAACTAGTGAAATGCATATAAACTAGATACTATAATGTTTGTATTTCTTTTGTATTTAGTTACTTCCTCCATGTTAAATCTTTTAATTTAAGTGTTGTGATTGATAGGACAAACACCTACGCTTTATTCTTAGTCAACTTGTTATGATCTCTAGAAGCTCATAAATTTTTACGGATATAGTTAAATTGCAGTATTAGTTAACTAATAATAGTTAGACAGCAGCGCATGTCATCAATTAGCTGAGAGTGGAGATGTGGGCTCACTGCAGCCAGCAGCGCACTGGCGAGGCACAACCTACAGAATTGAAATCATCCCGAGGAACCATAGTCTATGGAACATTGCTAAAGCTATGTTCTCGAATGACCTCTTTTAGATCTTAGATACCCTTGTGCCAATATAAGGTGGAGTATCTGATGGCATATCACACCTGAATCACGGAGCCACGGGTTTACCTCAGCCCGAGTATACGGGCAAGGCATAATTCTCGGTCAAATAATTTCAGACGTGATTACAAGTTTAGGATACTATAGAGGATAGGGACTTCCCTGTATGACCCTAAGATCCAAAACCATTACTAATGTAAGTTCTGTAAGTCAAGTAGCATGTCTCCCAACCAAGCGTTATGTGGTCCTTGTGATCTATTAACGAGGTAACCGACTGACATCAATAGGTTTACCTAGAATATAGAATTTAGAGTTCCATAACCCATTAGTCGACCAAGGCCTTATGAATAGAAGATAATGGAATGACTGTATAGACAAGAACACCAGGTAAGGATTTTAATTTTCCCAAACCTCGAACTTCTTATTTTCCTTCTTCCAAAAATCTTGCATAATCGTATTTTGACTATCTTGACCAACGCTGCTATTACAGCCTAGTTTTTGTAAGCTTATTCTTTTATCGAGCTTGATTCAAGACATATTTTATTGGGGACGCCCGCTAACATATTGTCTAATCAGAATCATTGTTTTACGGTCTGATCAACCATGATGCAATTGGTTCGCTCTTCATCTAATTTTCTTACGTGGATTGAGATGTAGATGTCTCTAGGATCTCATCCGCGACTACTTTGACAAATCCTCTTGAATTATACATTCGCCCATGAATCATGTAATTGTGTTCAGTGACATCTCTCTTGAACTCTTTATTGTTTTCGTCTTCACTGATTGGAAAGACGAAAGCTCGTAATTGATAGATAGATACAGAGTATTCCCATGGCTAAGATAGTTGTATATGCAAGTTTAGCTACCATCGGCCAGCCCAGTGACAGGAACCTTGCCACCATATCCTAGCCTCTAAGGTGGGTAGACCTCAAGCCTTCTAAAATTTTAGGATATACCAGGACTGCCGAGTGACTAGGATAATTTCCGTTAGGATGATTATTAGTGACCTCGGACTCCCACTTTTCCTTTAGATCATTTTGTGTCCCCGGCCGTGTCATTAATAATCGGAGCATGAGGCCAGCTGTTAGCTTCCGACAAATTTCATATGCAAGATCTAGACGAGTCCACCTTCCTCTAGGTATATCATGTCCCACTCAATTCCGTCCCCTTGTACTCTATCTTTGTGCTACGACTTTCAGGTTAGAATGACCAGCTATAACCCTTACCATAATGTCGGTATACTTTCCGACTCCCATTAGAGCCTCAACTTTGACCCAATTCCTGCAACCCAATATATGGTTGTGATCTACTTAAAGCCTACTACGCATATGCTAATAGTGTGCTACCCAATTGAGGCCTCATGTGCTACTTAAACACAAAAGTCACTGAAGACACACTTTGAGTTTTAGGGACATACCATTGAGGGAGTAGTGTGACCAAAGGTGGGTAGAAGTCCTCGGAGTTTCGTAGTAACAAAATGGCTAGAAGGAAGATACAACTATTTTCGAGGAATTAAAAATTTAAGGAATAGTATGAGATAGAATTTCGAGGACGAAATTATTTTTAAGGTGGGTAGATTTGTAACTCCCCTTCCCAAATTTTTTAAATATTCTATTTTTACTTATTTTAATTAAATGGTGATTTTTAGATTTTATGAATAATTAATTATCATAGCTTATTGTTAGATATATACCATTATTGGTTATTAAATTTTATTATTATTATTATTGTTATATATTGGGATTTTTATTTAATAATATTGTTTTTACATTATTTTATTATAAATATACTATAATAGGTGTGTGTAATTGTATGTATAGGTAAATGTATTAAATAAAGGTATACATGTGTATATTTGGATGTATATGAGTATGTGTATATATAGTATTATGTATATATATACATAAAATGTGTATATACAAATACATAATATATGCGCGTATATATAGATAAATATAAAGGATAATATATGGTGAATGTGTATATAAATATATATAGGTAAATTATGTGCATGTGTATACGTATATATATATATATATATAGATATATATATATATATATATATATATATATATATATATATATATATATATATATATATATATATATATATATATATATATATATATTTATATATATATATATATATATATATATATATATATAAATATATATATATATATATATATATATATATATATATATATATATATATATATATATTTGTGTATAGATATATACGTATATATGCATATTTATATATATATATATATATATATATATATATATATATATATATATATATATATATTATATATATATATATATTTTTTAATATATATATATATATATATATATATATATATATATATATATATATATAAATATATAGATATAAATATTTATATATAAATATATATATATATATAAATATATATATTAAAAATATATATATATATATATAAATATATATATTTGTATATAGATATATACGTATATATGCGTATTTATATATATATGCGTATTTATATATATATATTATACATATACGTATATATGAGTGTATAAAGATATATGCGTGTATATGTATATATAAATATATATACGTGTATATAGATATTATTGGCCCAATGATTACATCGTGTTTTTGAATATGGCAAATCAGTTAAATTTAACATAATGATGTCACTAATATTCATATACTCACTATCATGTTGCTACTTAAACTTAGCATTGTCCTATATTATATTGCTATGCTTGTATCGTACTGCAACATATTTTGCTTAGCATTGTCCTAATTGTCCTATATCATATTGCTATGCTTGTTTCGTACTGCAACATATTTTGCAGGCCTAACATGTATTTGTAGACATGCAGTAAGCATGATCTCACTTGATCAAACCAGGACATAGGCAATGAAGAATTAATGATGGACCAAAGACGGCATCATACAAAGAGACTTCTCCGAACCGCCTAGCGACCTATCCGGGGCCTCGCATCGGGGGTTCCACTTCTGTTTATCTTCGGACGACTGCTGTCAAGGAAAAAGACGTCTTCAGGAATGCTCAAATATCAGAAGAAATGCGTCATCAAAGGGCTCTTGGTTTTCCTAATTGTTCTAAGTCTGTAATCTTCAATTTATTGAGTCTAGGAGAATGTGTACGTTGAGTCGCACTGAGTCATCTCAACCCCTAGACATATCTCTCCAAAGCTCTACCATTCAAACAGACCAATTCCTGAACCAAGCCCAAGCTCCACAAAGCCCAAAAGCCTAATGGACCAATTCTATCTTCTGGAGACAAGAGTTCGGGCCAAACTCTGTCTCCACACAGAGTTCGGGCCAAACTCTGTCCCCTGATTTCCAGCACTCTAATTTTTAGGGCCTGCTTGCTACAAGCTGTCCAACGTTCGAAAATTTGAATTCTTGGGGCAGAATTCTGGCCGAATTCTGCCTCCCCAGAGTAGTATAAATAGAGCTTGAATTCTTTCATTTCAAATCATCTCTTACCTTCAAATATTCAAGCTTTCTAAGCTCTACTACTCCAAGCCTCATTCTTCCATATCTCCTAAGCCACAACTCTCCTTAGCCCAAGGTGCTCAGTGCGATATCAGCTAGAAGTTATGTTCAAGAGGGAAAGAAAAGTTACTTGGACAATTCCAAGTTTTGCCACTGCGAATCTGTAAGAAGTTGACGTGCTCTTCTGAAGAAAAGGCACGGGGTGTAACTACTATTTCACAAATAGTGGATTTAATCCTGAGCTAGAGTTCTCAGGCCTGGACTAGTCCTCCACGAGGGAAACCAGGTTAAAACTGCTGTGTTTGCGTATGCTCTTCTTGATCTTTATTTACTTCCGCATTTCTCTCTGATTTATTTACTATCTTGATAGTTGTTTGTGGAGGTGATATAGAATTAACTTTTTATTTGGTGATTATCGACACAAACTCTATTCACCCCCCTCTAGAGTTGCCTACACGTTCTTTCAATTGTTATCAGAGCAAGGTTTCTATTGTTAGGCTTAACATCCTTAGAGTAGATCCTTGTTTATTTGTGTATGGCATCGTATTCTTCCTCCTCCGATGAAGAGGGTTTTACTTCTAGTAGCATAGACAATCATGTTTCTTCTAAATGCAATAAGTGCTCTAAGTGGAAAGCCATGGCTAACCAATCCTTAAAGTTTGCTAAGGCTTTTCATTCTACAAATGAAGAACTTGTAGAAAAGGTTATTCATTTAGAAGAAGCTAATGAGTTTTTGAGAAATGAAAACAATATTTTATTATCTAGACTTGACTCTCAAAACTCATCTTGTGTTTCTTTAAAGGGTTTGAATGATTCTTTAATTTTGAAAATCAAATCTCTTTCCTCATCAATAGAAGATCTTAAGAAGCAAGCACATGAGCTAAATCATTTGCATGATTCTTCTATTGACTCTTTAAAGAAACAAAATGATGATTTTATTTCTAGAATTGCTTTATTTGAAAAAGAGAATTATGCCTTAAATGCTAAACTTGATTCTCTTACTTGTTTGCATAATGATTTGCTATTAGAACATGATATTCTTAAGACCAAATCCATGCATGCTCACTCTAGAAATATTCATCATTCTAGTATGTCACATGTTCATAATCATGCTCATTCCGATACATGTGCACACACTAGTATTAGGTGCTTCTATTGCTCTCGCATTGGACACATGAGTGTAACTTATCCTATTCGTAGGAGTTTTTCTACCAATGCTAGAGTAAATAGTATATGGGTCCCTAAAGCTAACAAATGTGGATCCAAGTTTTTTTGGATACCAAAGTCTTCGCCTAATATTCTCGGTGGAGCTACTTGTATCAAGACATAGCACCGAGGAAGCGTGTTGGTGGTTGCAAAGCTCAAAGGTCATCTTCCAAGCAATTTTACCAACACAAGTGTGGCCACTAGAGCCACTTTGGTAACATATTAAACGATTATCTTTAAATGGTTTATATTTGTTGAATCTAGCACGTTTCTCTTGATGTCTTGCTACTAGCTCACATTGACATCCTTTAGTTGCTTATTATATAAATAAATGTGAGATATAATACTAGCATGCTTAGTTAAATTTCTTTTATCTAGCATGACTAATTACTTAGCTTAAATGATTATTTCACACTATGTAGTTTATCACTCATTTTCTATTAGTGTGACACATTTAAATATGCATGCTCGCTATTCTTTGTCTTTATAAAGCATGTATATCACTCTAGCTCAGAGGAGCTTGATTCTTGAATTTTGTTTTAAAGTTTGACTCTCCATTTTTAAAGTTTTGAGATAGTTACTTCTTGCCGATTTGTATTTAATATGTCATATTTATCTTAATTGCTATTTGTGAATATATGTGTTTAGCACAAGCTACTTATAATTTGATAAGTATATACTTATACTTCTTTTTAATCTTGTGCTTGCATAATATATTCATTATCGATTCTCATATTTTATTTTGATTATCCTCTTGAGATCAATTATGGCTTTGCCTAATAAAGTATATTTATACGTGTGTTTGAATTTGTGATAGTTTTTCAATCATTCATTAAGGATACATGACCATATTCATTTACATGTAGATCATGTAGTTCTTATATTGATATACATTTTTTTGTATAAATAATTTTTTGTGGGCATATGAGTTAAGCTCAAGTTTTAAATTATTTTGAAGAGTATCTATTCATACTTGTGCTTACCTCATACTTTAGCTATTGACTCTTTGGACCAAATTTGTGTTATCTCTTCTTGAATCAATTAGCTTCTTCCTTAAAGTCTTCTTTTGATGATATCTTATTGGCTTTTATTTGTTGACTTTATGGATACATGCAATTTAATTAATTTTTGATCTTTTCATGTATGCCTATTTGTGATATATATAAATATATTAATGATTCCTAACTTCTGATATTTATTTGTTTTACTTCTTCAAGTTAGGATATTGAGAGAAAATGTTTATTAGTGTCTTGTTCATGACCTTTATGGAAGTTCTTTTAAAGAATTGCTTGATTTTGTGCTTTACCCTACTTGTTAAAAATCATCGTGCTTATTAGTGCACATTTTGAGTATGAATATATTTATCTTATATATAGTGCTTATGAAAATATTTGTTTTGAAAATATTCTTAGCAAATTTTGATGATCATTCCTTGATTATTATTTGGATATTTACCTTTCAAATACTTAGGGTTTTTGGATTTTGATGTTGTTTGATGATACTACATATATTCCTTTAAATCTAAGTTCTTAAAAGTAAAGAACATTTTGGGAATAAGCCGAAAGGGTCCTTCTGTCATACAGGTGTAAATAGCCTGAAGCGACACGGTGCACTAGTCTTTGGACTACCGCTAGCTGGGAACCGGCCCCTACAGCTAACCCAAAGTGATCAATACTTTATAGACTTAAGATTTATTAAGGTCTACATGCAACCATTATCTAGTTCTGGATCCACCGCTAAGTTCCAGAATACTTCATCATATCTAGCCCTATATTTTGAGCTATAAATATTTTATTATTATTGCCCAATGATGTTTTTGTAGCACATGAGAATACATGTAATTGATATATCATACTTCTCATGTCCTTAGCTATTATGGTTTCAGCTTATGTGTTGAGATTTTCCATTTCTAGAGAATACACTTATTTTAAAATGGCTATAATATTTTGCATTCTCTAGATCAATCTATTATTTCATTATCTTGGGTTAATCTCAATATTAGGCAAAGAGATTTGCTCTATTGTGTTTTCATGAACATCTCTTTTGTCCTTTACTTGATGACAGTATAACTCATTTACTTCCTATCTTATACTCTCATCCTTGCTTAACAAAGAGTATATAAATCATTTTGATCATTCAAAATGTATTGCCCTTACTGTGAACTCTATGCTTAAGCATGTATTTTTTAGTGTTAGTGACTTAAGACTTAATGAGCACATTTATCTTGTTAATGGCCTACCTCATTAATCTTAATCAGTTATGTAGCGTGCTTATTTGCGATGTCTTATTAAGCTACATAATTTTTGTTCACTTTCACTCATCTAGCTATCTTCTTGAATTTCAATCTATATGTGATATGCTAGTTTACAAAAACAAGATTTATGAATTTTATTGATGAGATTTGTATTCTATTTTAGATACATATGTTTCGTCTTTAAAATTAGTTTGACAAATTTTTTAATCTTGTTTCCATTAAGGTTTGTGATTCATCGCTTTAACTTCCTTCCATACTAGTCATTGATAAGCATCTTTTAAACTTCTCTCATCTTTTGTAGTCATGATTTTATCATATTATCAGATTACATCTCTTTAGATTAAATCTGTAATAATTTAAATGAGATTGACTTTTTCTCTCCATATTTTTTATCGATTTGTAAGATTGTATTATAAATATGGATTTGACATTTTCTCTTGATGAGATTCGTTGGATCATGTTTACTTTTATTGATAAATGATCCTAATGGTTGACTAGTCCTATATTATCTAATTATGTAGTTATCAAGTTAATTTATTACTCTACTTTGACTACTCATGGATTATCACATATGCTCTTGCTATTTGAACTTCATTGGTTTCTCATTTAGTATTAGCAAGGTTGGATTATTACCCGCTGATGGGTACATATGTGGTAAAACATACATAGTCCTTGCAAAGCAATAAATTGGTTGATCATTTCTTAATTAGATAATCATGGACATGATATTTGAGCTTTATCTTCTATTTTTGAGCTATATCCATGATTGATTTAATTGACTTTATTCCTTTTCATGATGATATTTTTCTAATGGACCTTATTATTCCTTTTCATGATGATATTTTTCTAATGGACCTTATTATTCCTTTTCATAATGATATTTTTCTAATGGACCTTATTATTCCTTTTCATGATGATATTTTTCTAATGGACCTTATTATTCCTTTTCATAATGATATTTTTCTAATGGACCTTATTTCTTTTCATGATGATCATTTTTCTCAAAAGGTAACATGCATTGATCTATTATATTTCAATATGATATTCTTCTATATAGGTTAGTGTATGTCGTCTTTTGATTACATGTGCTAAATTGAAATATTATTTTGATTTCTCATCTTTAGTAACTATTAGTGGATATTTCTTCTTGATTAAAGATGATATTTTTCGTTCTATGACATTTTTATAGCCTTATATCATTTTTTATGTCATAAGTTATCATTTTATAGACGTTTTTATAGCATTGAGCAAAGGGGAGAAATCAATAGTTGATTTACCCCTAGATCTTGAAGGTATCATTTTTTGCTATAAGTGCTTTGGAACTAGATACGCATATTTTAAGGGGGAGCAAATAAATTGGTTCAATTCATTTATACCCTTTAATATGTCGTATACGTAGTTTATCATTGACCCATTTTTTTTATTAGGATACTGATATTTTGTGAAAGGTTTATGAGAGTATATGCAATTGTTTTCATCATATTATTTCTCTTTTATATGGGTCATTTCGTTAATATTTACTTTCGTATTTTATCTTGATGACGATTGTGCTTTCTTTGATTTGGCTTTCCTTGTATGTTTAATTGCTTTAGCTTTCCTTGTTGAGGACTTACCCAAAATTTATGATTTTATCTATATTGGTAATAGTTTGAGGGGGAGCATTCAAGTCGACTGAATTTCTCTTTCTCAAATATTGTTTCTCCTTTACCTTCATGTTTATTTCAAAGGGTATTCATATAGCATGATAAGATAATTGAGTTCAAATGCATGAATTTTGGATAAGCAAATAGATGTGCAAATAATGAGATCATTTTATATCAATTGCTCTATTTTACATTGATCATTCCTTTATTTTGTGGACAATTGTGCTATCATAGTTTCATTGATCAATGTTTCAAGTTTATCAAGTTTATACATTTCAATATCTCAATTGGTATCTTTCTTTGATATCTATTGCAATTATCTTATCCCTATGGTTTTTGACTGAATATTTTAATTCTCTTCCAAAACTAGAGAAATATTTCATATCATACTATATTTTTGGATGTCTTTCTTGGATTTTATGTTGGTAAACTATCTATTGACTATTTTTTAAATTCTTTTAGTTTTACCAACTATTTGTGTTTTGACAAGCTATTTTCTATTTGGCACTCTACATTGGGTATGTAGTTTCTATACTTGTTTTTACACACTTCTTCCATTGTTCTTCATTTAGTATATCTTGATCATGATTGTCTATGCCTTTCCCCTTTACTTATGCTTGAGTTTGTTTTATCTCTTATTACGGGGGAGCTTATATTTTTTTGATCATGTCAAAGGGGGAGAAATAAGTTTAAGTTAGCACACAATTTTCTAGTAATATGTGTTTATTAGTGATACATGCATCTATCGTATCTATCTTAAACTTAACAGATTTGCCATAATCAAAAAGGGAGAGATTGTCGGCCCAGTGATTACATCGTATTTTTGAATATGGCAAATCAGTTAAATTTAACATAATGATGTCACTAATATTCATATACTTACTATCATGTTGCTACTTAAACTTAGCATTGTCCTATATTATATTGCTATGCTTGTATCGTACTGCAACATATTTTGCTTAGCATTGTCCTAATTGTCCTATATCATATTGCTATGCTTGTTTCGTACTGCAACATATTTTGCTGGCCTAACATGTATTTGTAGACATGCAGTAAGCATGATCTCACTTGATCAAACCAGGACATAGGCAATGAAGAATTAATGATGGACCAAAGACGGCGTCATACAAAGAGACTTCTCCGAACCGCCTAGCGACCTATCCGGGGCCTCGCATCGGGGATTTCCAGATCTGTTTATCTTCGGACGACTGCTGTCAAGGAAAAAGATGTCTTCAAGAATGCTCAAGTATCAGAAGAAATGCGTCATCAAAGGGCTCTTGGTTTTCCTAATTGTTCTAAGTCTGTAATCTTCAATTTATTGAGTCTAGGAGAATGTGTACGTTGAGTCGCACTGAGTCATCTCAACCCCTAGACATATCTCTCCAAATCTCTACCATTCAAACAGACCAATTCCTGTACCAAGCCCAAGCTCCACAAAGCCCAAAAGCCCAATGGACCAATTCTGTCTTCTGGAGACAGAGTTCGGGCCGAACTCTGTCTCCACACAGAGTTCGGGCCGAACTCCGTCCCCTGATTTCCAGTACCCTGATTTTTAGGGCCTGCTTGCTACAAGCTGTCCAACGTTTGAAAATTTGAATTCTTGGGGCAGAATTCTGGCCGAATTCTGCCTCCCCAGAGTAGTATAAATAGAGCTTGAATTCTTTTATTTCAAATCATCTCTTACCTTCAAATATTCAAGCTTTCTAAGCTCTACTACTCCAAGCCTCATTCTTCCATATCTCCTAAGCCACAACTCTCCTTAGCCCAAGGTGCTCAGTGCGATATCAGCTAGAAGTTGTGTACTAGAGGGAAAGAAAAGTCACTTGGACAATTCCAAGTTTCGCCACTGCGAATCTGTAAGAAGTTGACGTGCTCTTCTGAAGAAAAGGCACGGGGTGTAACTACTATTTCATAAATAGTAGATTTAATCCTGAGCTAGAGTTCTCAGGCCTGGACTAGTCCTCCACGAGGAAAACCAGGTTAAAAATGCTGTGTTTGCGTATGCTTTTCTTGATCTTTATTTACTTCCGCATTTCTCTCTGATTTATTTACTATCTTGATAGTTATTTGTGGAGGTGATATAGAGTTCACTTTTTATTTGGTGATTATCGACACAAACTCTATTCACCCCCCTCTAGAGTTGCCTATACGTTCTTTCAGTTATTCTTTGGCGATTACATATATACGTATACGTATGTATACTAAATAGAAAATAGATATTAGAAAATGGAAATAAGAAAAAGGAAATAGGAAATATGATAAAGGAATAATAGCATAGCAAAGGAAACCCAACCCCAAACACTCCTTCTCAACCGGCCCAGCCCGGGCCCAACTTCTCAATGTCAAACAGCACAGTGCTTGCTAAGTATGGCCGAGTGGCTTTCCCCTGCTAAAACCCGATAGCAAGGAATAATATATATATGTATAGACGAGAGCGCGAGAGAGAGAGAGACATCGACAACCTAAACCCTAAATCCTAACGCGCGCCACCTTAGTCCCTAACCAATACGCAACCCAGGCGACCCTCATTGGCCCCGCACGCCGGCACAGACGGCCGCCACCGTCCGGAAAAGCCCTCGCGCGCGAGCAGCAGACCAAGAAGAACGCACAGCAACAGTTGTGCGCGAGCCCAACTTTGCGAAGGGGTTACTCCGTCCACATAGGATCGTTTTGCGATCTAATTCCTCAGGTACATCCGCAACCTATCCACCTTTCAATCCCAGTAATTAGTTTGATTAATACCAAAGTGTATTTCGAGATAAATCGACACAAAGTCGGAGGAAAACCTGTCGGAACAGGACACGTAAACCAGTCCAAATACCCTAGTTTGCGGCCAGTATTATCCCAAACCAGGCACGTTTTTGAAAATCTATTTGAAGGCAATTATTGACAATATATACGAGATTGAAACCCTATTTATAGATTTATTTTTCATCAATTATACTGCTGTTAAATTATCTTCAAAGTTCGGGAAAAACCCCGTTTTAAAATATTAGAAAATCACAAAATCTCTCGATACGACGTGTGTCCCATCATTTCGGGCGACGTGATCGCGAACCGAAAGCATCGAAAGCTGTTTAACGGCTTCGTGGTCGTGTGGGCTTTGGCGAAACTCAAATTGGTCGCATGTGCGCGACGAATTTAATGCGTATCCGTCAAAATTTACTATATCGTGCACTTTGCAAATTTCTTAATTACTTTGTGCAAGCTCGTCAGATCGAGACCAAACTTGCGCCAACATGACCGTATCATTTTTCTGGTCCTGTATGCCAAGTTTGGTCCGATTCTGAGACTGTTGATAAAATCACCATTTTGCGGGCCCCGCGGTTCTACTCAACGGGCAATTTTGTGCACGGCCCGCCGGAATTCAACTTTGGACATACGATTGGGTTCGTATCGGAAAACTAGATCCCTAGACATATAGTTTGACGACTTTAGAGACAGTTGACTCTGGCACGCTTTTCGATGCAAAGCGGGTCCAACGGCGGACATCGTTTTGGCCCGAAATTACCGTTTTGCTCCTGTGTCCAGAATTGGATTTAAGGACATGCAATCCCAGCTAATTTGACTATTCTGAGAACGTTGGTACTATTTATTTCAGCATCCGGAGACTTCTACATGTGTTGACTGATTGTGGCTCATTGAGTGGTATGGTATTATTGGTTTCTCCAGCTAAGGACCTCAGGCAAGTGCACTTTCTGATTGCTTTCCGAGTCATAGTAGTCTTTTCATTTTATGTCTATACATATATCTTGTTGCTTGTTGATACGCTCGTCACACGAAGTAGTCGGGAGGGAAAATATCTTAGTACACATGTGAACTACCCAGAAATATCCCCAAAATGTCTATTATTGCATGATAGCAGCTGCACACGACACGTACAGTGAGCCGGATTTACCTCCTAGCCGTTCACATGTCGAAACAGATATTTCACACCACTTAGATAGATGTCTTTTATTAGTTTTTCCTTGTTTTCTTCTCTATCGTGCTACGTCATCAGTTTTCTTACTAGCTTTTATATTCCATATACTATTTTCATGTCTTGTTAATTCTATTGTGTTTTGCATTGCCGTCGGTTTGTGTACTTGTTCCAATCCTGACTGGATAACCAATATTTTTCAGGTTTAGCCGCTATCACTCTTAGCACTGGGGAAGACTTGGGTATGCTGAAGACAACCTAGAAATAGATAACAGTTGTACCATTTTTATTAATTGTAAAATCTTGTATTTTCTTAAATTATAAATGTTGTAATAAATTTAGAAATGTGAATAGACAAATGTTTTATTTTGAGCATTTATTTCTTGCGGGCTTGACAGCGTTCTACCGCCGACTCTGCGGCGTAGGCTGGCTTGGACACGTCTCGTATCCGAAAAGCGGGTGCGGGTCGTGACAGACAGACCTAGTTCTATAGGCGAAGCTATCGCTCACGTCATATACATTATACGACGAGCCCTGCTCTCGAGGGACTACGCGACTTGACAACCGCAGCTAGAGCGACACAGTGGTAGAAATGGCTTCGATAGCCCAATATAACTCTTGTCTAACTTATTCGGGAAGCGACTCGACGAGCAAAGGCTACGCCGAGCTCCGCATCGAGGGAACGTGCTATGCACGGGGTCGACTTGAACAACCAAGTTCTCGGGTGCCTAGACTTAAGCCAATAAGCCGTGCAATATGACTTTAACCCACGGGACGTACGAAGGCTATGCCAAGCCTTGGACGACGGGACCGTGCATGCATTTTTAAGCATTCACGCGGGCGATGCCTATGACTTAGGCCAATACAAGCGTTGGGGCAAAATGACAGGACCGTGTATGCTTTACCAAGCATTCACGCAGGCGACGCCTATGTCATAGGCTATTTCAAGTGTCGGGACAACTTAGCAACTTAATCCAACTTTCTTCTCCCTAGCCACGGGATCGAAGGATCGAGTGTCATTTGAAAGCACGCTGAGCCGACTTCTATGAAGATCGTGGGATCATTTTCCATGTTCTAAGACATTCCGACGGGTCGGGATAATTCCCTTAGCTATGCGGATGCGTCTCTTTTTTTAACAATCCTAACGTGTGCCAGTTGAAAACATGCGAGTTATTAAGTGCTGGCTAAGATGAAGCAAGTTCATCGAAACTACCCAACCTGAGCGAGGAGTTGCCTCGGACGAGCGAGCCTTCGAGCAGCCATTGCGTGGCTAAGACCGAACGCTGTCGGCGTTTCGATTCCTCCGATTGACTTTGCGGGATGGGGCACTACATCATACACCACTCAGAATAAGTCTCGTCCTCGAGACTTTCCAGAAGGCAATCCATCCTACCATTTCTATGGCCAAGACTTTATCGTACACACTCCGCCGACGCGTTTCTTCGATTTCGAGCCACGCTCGCATGATTATCAATCTTTCTATCAACATAATTTCAAAATCTTCGACCATTTCCATTCTTCAAGTCTCGCTTGAACTCAACATATCACTTGGCTAGATCGTGCACGCATTCCAGGCGTCCCCAAAATTTATGCATTCAGCCAAGCCGCATGATTGAGAATTTGTCATTCTCACTCGAGTCGCATCGTGCACATACTCAAGCGTCCCTGAAATATATGCATATCATTCGAATCTCGTGAGGGGTATTCCTATATTCGTGATTAACACTATCCATTCATACCCATCCTCAAGATCAATCCTTCGATTGATAACTCTTGAAACAGGGCATCTCGCCTAACCGCTAGGCCATTTTTCATGGCTAAGTCAATGTCAGGATTGGAATCATAGTTCCCCAACAATAATGCCAACACTGACCCCAATCCTAGGGTCAAACCAAAGTCGATCATACGGGGTTTTCTACCCAAGCTCGCGTCACTCAGATTTCTAAACATCGAGCACGATCACCTATTCGCTTCAATGCATTCGTTGTGCAGAATCCAATTTCGTTCAATCACCAATTCTAACCAATTCATGTATTCGATCACGAGGTCATCTAGCTTTGAGAATATGTTGCGTCCCAATCTCACGCGAGTCTGATTACCCACGGTGGTTCATGAATCACCATGCAACGCTTTCGCGGAATAATCATTCTCATCGGGGCGTAACTCTTGTTTGAGTCTAAACTAATTTATTCTTGATACGCGGATTGGACCTACTCAATCCTCAAGCTCAATCATCAAGCACACTGAGTCATCCTCAAGTTCACCTTCGCGTCAAACCTCAAGTTGAAGCAATCATATTGCCGTGCTGTGCAAGTTCGATCACCCCCGCTGTATGAATCACCATACCAGTGCTCACGCGGAGTGATCGCCCAAATCGGTGCGACGCATGTGCGAGGCTGGAGTTACGCTTGCATAAGACAAAAATATCAAAGTTGTGGTTATCGACGAAGCAAATCCAAACATTTCATCTAAGTCAAGATTTCAATTCGATAGTCTAACCATCATTCATTCATTCAACTAGAAAATTCTCGAGCCAAGTCTATATTTTCTTCGTCACGTTTCAATATCCCGAGTATAGCATCCAGCGGAACAATAACATTTGCACGATCGTCATTTGCTGAGTCAGAGTACCCCCGAGTTATCGCATATCGATCTTTGATACGCCTCAATACCATCGACGATATGCGTAACCTGACGATCTTCCTTTGCAACCAATTTCGAGTCGTGCGACTAATGCTATTGTCTGAGTTGGATATTCCATAATTCCTTGATATTCAAGATCAAGTTCGATCGTTATTCCTCAAGCTTGTTTCAATATTGTCGACCAATACTCAAGTCATATTTTATTTGATTCAATCCGAAATCACACGTGTGATTTACTGGATTTCCTCGATCAAGACCATTCATTTGCTTCATCGTTCGGAATCGTTCTCTAACTCGTGTTGCCCATTCACAATTTGTTCGAACGACATCTCGTTCGGGACATTCGTAGTCACGACCAACTAAGCGTGACGCGTTCTAAGGCTTTGCGCGATCTCATTGCCTCGTCGACATACTCGTTGTTACCCGTAAGCCTCAATTTTGCTCGAATGATTTCTAAGAAAATCCATATACCACTCAGGATTCAAGCCATCTGATCTAGTCCTTAATCACGTTTGCATCATTCGCTAAGACATCTTTCTGATTTGTTCGACGAATCTCTAGCGTAATCGCTCACGTCGTCTCGACGTACTAAGTCGTTCGCACTATTCCTCAAAATACAAACCAATATTCCATACACGCCTAAGGGTTAGTTCGATCACGTTCCTATCGATATACGCTCTAAGTGTATCTCCGTTCCCAACCGAGCGATACTCAATATTGCTCGTGACTCATTTGCACCATAAGGTCGAGGTGCGCGACACGCGGCACAACTTAGCCAAAAGGCCGTGTGCATAGCTATCCCGTGCGGACTATATTCGAGTTTGTATGCTCACTTGCTAAAGTCGACATAGGACTAGTTAGGCATGCATGCGACATGTTAACTTAGCACATGTTTTCTATCAAGACAAGTTCGACACCGCTCGGCACAAGGCCAACCGATGCGTCCGGCGATAGCCTACCGATGCGTTCGATTGAACGCTTGTACGAGATTTTGAAAATATTTAGACTTATTGTATGGACACGCCGAGGGACATTTGAGAGAGAGCGCACACTTCTTTAACAACGACGAGCTTTCAAAACTGCGAAATTCGACTTGAAGTCCAAGGACGTAAAGCCGTGCTCTGATACCATTATGTCACGTCCCGCTTCCGTAGGAGCGATCGTCCTGGCTAAGGCGTGATGCCGTACGAGCCTAGATTATGCTCGTGCAAGGCAGTTCCATAACGACCGATTACATCGGCGGCGACGGGGTCGTCGCATAGAAGTCCCAAGCAGAAATATTGAACATGTAGCTGAAATTTAAGGGCAAAACATAAGTTATTCAAAGAGAACTCTTTGTTGATATTGAACATTCAGATTACAATAGGCACAAGGCCTTGATTACAAGTCTCTTATGCTCACTTTTCTCTCATTTAACAAGTCGCTATGCTCTCTCTCATCTCTTGATACAATGCTTGAGTTAGCGGAAGCTTCGGAAGGCGATGTCCATACATTATGTCCTGTATAAGTCTTCGATTACACGCGGCCGCACGCTTCGAGTCGCCAAGGAACTTCGTGCCTCGACGCATCCAAGCGAGCACCGCGCCACGAGCTTCTACCTGTGCCTGCACATGAAATACTGTGTGGGTGTCAGTACTCAACTGTACTAGTGGAGTCAGCTTCTCGCCCACCCATACATAACCGACACGTTCATATATTTTGTGCAGCTTAAGTCCCTTTCGATTGTCTTTCTAATCTTGCCTTAGGATCAGTTTAAGGACTACGACGCCTGACCAAATCGAGGTACTACAACATGTTCGTACAACAATGCCAACATGTATTTCGATCGAGGCAGTGCCTCATCGCTTAGGTACTTGACCGAACTTTAACTCGGGATGGCAGGGTCGTGCCATACTCCATTCGTAACTTCAATATATTCGAGACAGTGCCTCGCCGAGGAATAACTTATGCAAGCTCGGCCGTGCCAAGACTTTCACTTAAACTCAAGTGCCTCTAGATCAATTCTCGTGTGCGATCGACGTCAAAGGGAAACGACTCATGCAGGTCGTGCCTCTAGACCTTGCTTAGACATGGTCGTGCTTCAATATTGAGGTCGTGCCTAACGACTCCTTGACTTAGCCAACTTTTACATTACGGTCCTTTCGACTTAAGGCAATGGCACTCGACTTAACTTATGCAAACTTAACTTGATACGCGAAAGCCAATACGCGAATGCTAATATTGATACGCGAAAGCCAATACTTGATACGTGAAAGCCAATACGCGAATGCCAATATTGATACGCGAAAGCCTTGCTTAGTGCCGAAGCACGTGTCTTACTGTAGCCCAATATTGGGCCCAGACCTTGTGTTACCGACTGGACATGATTCAAGTCTTAGACTCAATCCAAAGGCATACACGCGGTTTGCCGCTATTCTGCCGACCCATCTACATGAGTGGTCACTAGCAATATCAAGCTTTTATAGACTCTGCTCGAGATCTCGGCTTGTCCCTCCGCGGGTAGCTAGCCCGGAGGCGCTTTGTATCTCCCATGCGATTATCCAGCATCCTACCGTGAGCCGCCTCGCTTCTCCCCGGCCGACATGATCCTGGTGCCCCGGCGATCATTCGAAAAGACTACACCTTGTCGACAAGTTGTCCAATGACCATGCAAGACTCAACCCGATCTATCAAATCCTTTCTTAACTTGACCATGCTTTCCTTCTTTCTATCGAGACTTAACGAGACTCCCAAGCAGCGGGACCGATCTCGTGTGCGGGACTTATCAAGACTTAGCGAGACTCCCAAGTAGCGGGACCGATCTCGCGTGTTTTCTTGTTGAGACATGGCGAGACTCCCAAGTAACGGGACCGATCTTGGCGACAACCAGTCGTGTGGACTTCCTTTGATCGTGGCATACTCTTATACTAATTCCACCATAGCTCGTGCCTTAGACAGACCTGGTTCTATAGGCGACGCTATCGCTCATGTCATATACTTTATATGACGAGCCTTGCTCTCGAGGGACTACGCGACTTGACAACCGCAGTTAGCGCAGGACAGTGCTAGAAATGGCTTCGATAGCCCAACATAACTCTTATCTAACTTATTCGGGGAGCAACTCGACGAGCAAAGTCTACGCCGAGCTCCGTGTCGAGGCAATGTGTTATGCACGGGGTCGACTTGAACAACCAAGTTCTCGGGTGCCTAGACTTAAGCCAACAAGCCGTGCAATACGACTTTAACCCACGGGACGTACGAAGGCTATGCCAAGCCTTGGACGATGGGATCGTACATGCATTTTTAAGCATTCACGCGGGCGATGCCTATGACTTAGGCCAATACAAGTATTGGGGCAAAATGACGGGACCATGCATGCTTTACCAAGCATTCACGCAGGCGACACCTATGACTTAGGCTATTTCAAGTGTCGGGACAACTTAGCAACTTAAGCCAACTTCCTTCTCCCAAGCCACGGGATCGAAGGATCGAGTGTCATTTGAAAGCACGCTGAGCCGACTTCTATGAGGACCGTGGGACCATTTTCCATGTTCTAAGACATTCCGACGGGTCGGGATTATTCCCTTAGCTATGTGGATGCGTCTCTTTTATTAACAATCCTAACTTGTGCCAGTTGAAAACATGCGAGTTATTAAGTGTTGGCTAAGATGAGGCAAGTTCACCAAAATTACTCCACCTGAGCGAGGAGTTGCCTCGGACGAGCGAGCCTTCGAGCAGCCGTTGCGAGGCTAAGACCGAACGCCGTCGGCGTTTCGATTCCTTCGATTGACTTTGCGGGACGGGGCACTACACTTATCCCTAGATCTGGCCACCCCGACCCCCTGCCCTCCACCCCCGACCCCCTCCGCCCCCGACCCCCTACGCCTCTGCCCTCTGCCCCCGACCCCCTCTCCTCCGCCTCCGCCTCTGCCCTCTGCCTCCGACCCCCTCCGCCTTTATGATCATTTTTATTACATCCATCTAAACTTTACTATGTAGCGAGTTATATTTGCTTGTAGGCCACAATACCTGCATGATACACCCTTCAAATTAATTTTGCAGAAGAATAGATTAGATATGAAAAGAGAAGAAGAAAAACTACTTACACCGATTATATAGTCTTCATAATAAAGCATGTTGACAACGTATTGTAGCCTATAGAGTCCTTCCGGAACTTTGTAGAAAAAAATTATTAAAAAGAGAGAAGTATTTGTTATTAATATTGACAAAAAACAAAGATGAAGAATTATCACACATACACACACACACATACAGATGAAGAAGTGTAATATTATGCTAAGGAGTATCCTAGTACCTAAAGTGTATAGAGTATCCTAAAAGTGTAGGTATGATTGGTACATTGTTAAGACATATGTCAAGATACTAGGTATGCAGGTAAGTGCTACCTTGGACACTCTAAGGTCAAGTTTTCCTTGTGGACTCACAACGAACACATGACGACAGAGATATCATTATCTCTTATGTTAAGTGTTCGTGTTAGCCTGAAATCAAGTGTCCATGTGAGCCCTTCTTTGGAAATTAATTTACTTATGCCAAGCCTTTTGGGACTATCAGAGTTCTAGATTTTTTTGAAAATCTAGTATAACGCTTATTGCCTCAAAAGGCCTGCATAAGTAAGAGTGTATAGAGTGAGTATCCTAGTAGTATATCATAGTACTTAGAGTGTATAAAGTGAGTATCCTAGAGTGTATAGAGTGAGTACCTAGAATGTACATCGTAGCTCCTAGAGTGTATAAAGTGAGTATCCTAGTAGTATATAAGATATTTTAGAAATTGGATAATTATCAAGGTAAGTTTGGGGTTTAATTAAAATTATCTAGAGTGTATCCTCCATACTCTCCTTCTTCTCATTCGGGTTATGTGGCCTCCTATTCCGCATGATATGAAATCCACCTTAACCAAAGCCTAGAGAATTATGAAAATATTAATATTAGCCAAGGTTCACGGTATCGGTATCGGTATTAGAAGTAAAATGTTTTTGATTGGTGGTAGGGCAAGCCAGAATCCTTTGACGGAGGATTATTCGTCAAAGGATTGGTGGTGGGGCAAGCCAGGATTCTCTGTCAAAGGATTCTAGCTCGTCCCACCACCAATTGAAATCTTTTTACTTCTGATGTTTATATTCAAAACATCAGAAGTAAAAAGATATCGATTAGTGGTAGGACGAGCCAGAAGCCTTTGACGGAGAATCCTGGCTTGCCCTACCACCAATCCTTTGGCGAAGAATTCTCCATCAAAGGATTCTGGCTCGTCCTACCACCAATCGAAAACTTTTTACTTCTGATACCGATACCGGTATCGATACTGGCTCGCCCTACACAGAATTTTCAGATGAGGGCAGAACTTATGTGGACTATCAACGACTTTTTGGCTTATGGCATATTATCAGGATGGAGCACGTACGGTTGTGTCTTATGTCCTTATTGCATGGACCGTACAAAAGCTTTCCGTTTTAAAAATGGAGGCAAGTCGTGCTTTTTCGATTGTCATCGAAAGTTTCTGCCGAACGATCATCCATATAGGAGGAATAGGAATGCTTTTCGTGCAGGTATTGCAGAGAAGACCAATCCACTGCCAAGGTGGGGCGGAGACACAATTTGGGATAGGTAAAAGACTTACCAAGTTCTATCGAAGATCCTGCTAAGGGGTTCAAGTGCGACGGATTCGGGCGAACACATAATTGGACGAAGAGGAGTATATTTTGGGACCTTCCATATTGGGGCACCAACTTGATCAGACATAATCTTGTTGTCATACATATACAGAAGAATGTGTTTGACAATATAATTAATATTGTGATGGATGTCAAGGGTAAGACGAAGGACAATGGCAAAGCCAGGTTGGACAGTAAAGAAATATATAGGCACCTTGAATTACATTTGATACGAGAAGGGAATGAAAAGTACAAACAGCCCAAGGCCATTTTCTTACTGGACAAGAAGGATAAAGGAAGAGTTTGTAGGTGGATTCAGGGCCTCAAATTTTTAGATGGCTACGTGTCTAATCTAAGAAGATGTGTCGACACGAAGGAGAACAAACTGACGGGTATGAAGAGCCACGACTGTCACGTATTCATGGAGAGATTAATTCTGATTGCATTTTGGAAGTTCTTACCGGTGGTAGTTTGGGATCCTTTGATAGAACTTAGCATATTCCTCAGGGATCTTTGTTATAATAAACTGCTAGTCAATCGTCTAGAAAAATAAGAACATGACATTGTGGTAACACTCTGCAAGCTCGAGAGGGTGTTTCCTCATGGTTTCTTCGACTCTATAGAGCATATGCCAATTCATCTTTCCTATGAGGCACGTATTGGTGGACCCGTCGAATATCGATGGATGTACCCGTTCTAGCGGCATTTGAACCACCTAAAAAGAAAGGTAAAAAACAAGACACGGGTCGAGGCTTCTATTTGTGAATCCTATATTCTTGAGGAGATTACAACATTTTGTTCGATATATTTTAAGCCTCATTTTGCAACTAATAGAACAAGAGCTCCCAGAAATGACGACGGAGATGAAGAAGGTAATAATGCAATATTGAACGCATTCAATGCTAAAGGGAAGACAATGATTTTTGGCCAAACTACTGTGTTAATGAGTTTAGGTTCAAGTCAACAACTACCCCGATTAGAGACAACTTCATGAATCTCAATTCCACAAAAAATAGTTGTTTGTGTATAAGATCATCGATGTACATAGATGTCGATACAGACAATGATTTATACGATGTCTTACGAGAGGTTGTGGAGTTGACATTTAATTATGGAATAGAGCTTGCAAAGATCATGCTATTCAGATGTGATTGGTTTGATCCGATTCAAGATCAAGGTTGGAGAATAGACAAGCATGGTCTTGTGGATATAAACTACTGATGTCGGTATCAGAACTATGAACCAATTGTCCTTTCCAGTCAAGCTCATCTCGTGTACTTCACAACCTACCCTAAACGGGGGACAGTGAGGTCAGACTGGTGGGCAGTATGCAAGACCAAGGCAAGAAATACCTTTGACGTTCACGAAGTAGCTTATGAAAAGGATGAGCTACCTCTTCTTCCAAATATTGTAGATGTGGACTCGACGAAGTTCCTTATTCCACGTCTAATTATTATGTAGAAGAGATAACAATATCCGAAGTGGAAGATCTACTAGATGAAAGTGAAGATGATGAGAAGGAGGAGGACGAAGACGACGAGCATGACGAAGAAGATGAATTTTCAAAAGATGATTGAAGTAATATAATTTTCACATCCTATTTTATATCTCATTTTGGTACTGATTTGTACTTGTATATTGATTATATTCTTTCTTCCATATGGTACCCATGACGCGTGCAGATTGGTTGAGGGTCTGGGCCAAGCCTCATGGGTCATATGACAAGTAGACTAGATACTTTTATTGACTAATATTGTGTTGTATGGTCCACTGGTCTAATTTTGTGACTCTGGTCTACTTCATTTTGTGACTTAGTTTGTGTGGAACTATGGACTACTTTTGTGATACTCTAGGCTACTTTTTTGGTACTCTAGGCCATTATTGTAACTTAGTTTGTGTGATAGTCTGGGATACTTTTGTGATACTCTGACATATATATTGACTATGTTTCTTACATTGACTTTTATGATACTCTGATATACATATATTATGTTCGTATTTTATTATCATATGTTATTTGTAGGTATGCAACGACGCGAAGGTAGTTATGTAGTACGAGGGCGGGGTAGTTCCGGACCCTCCAGTAGTA
Source organism: Iris pallida (assembly GCA_029216955.1). Taxonomy (NCBI): domain Eukaryota; kingdom Viridiplantae; phylum Streptophyta; class Magnoliopsida; order Asparagales; family Iridaceae; genus Iris; species Iris pallida. The sequence goes on along the minus strand of JANAVB010014998.1, from coordinate 2,540,009 downwards.
CTCCACGATACTGTACCATTCCAGGTCCCAGTCATGAGTATACTACTCAATCTAGTATTCCTCCATCCGTGAGTAGTCCATCGCCGGGTCTTGTCGATACTCCTGGGACAAGCAGTTCTAGGCTCGATCTACTCCCAGCTCTTTCACTATTTCCTCAGTTATCGGCACCATGGAGGAAGAGGAGCAGATGGGAGGATGTAGACAAGAGCGATCTTCCATGCGCGCCTCTGGAGGAGAGGCGGATGGAGATTTGGACAGACAGGCCCAAAAAGTAAGTTAATTAGTATTTATTTTTTATTATACCTATATATATTCATGAATTTAATTGTGGTTGTACAGATATAGACCCTCGGTCGTATAGAGAAGACAGGGACAGTTTTTGAGGCAGAACTATGGTGGGTCATAGATCAACTACTTCTCCGCTCTCGAAGAAAGAAAGGCTTTTTGGTTTGCCCACTTCAAGGTAAAAATTAATTACATCTATTTTAATATGAATAATCATTTATTGTGTAACTCTATTTATTTGTTGCAGCAAACCTACTTCTATCCACCCCATCGGGCTGCCAAGATCGAGCATCAGTTTTCCTCCGTCGTCGAAAATCTTATTCGTGATGCGATCAGCCTCCAAAATGCTCGTAAACGTGATAGAAAGTCAATCCATGGTTGGATCATACCCATACATTGGGCAGAGATGAAGGTGAAATTCGAGGATCCTAGAAACAAGGAGAAATCAGAAAAGGCAAAGATGGCACGATCGCTGTCGAATAAGTGGTGTGGTGGATCAATTCCCATGACAAAACATTTTTGTCGTCTGGTATGTATCATATATTAAATATATATTAGTTTCTACACAGTTGGATAAAATGTTTCATTTTAATAATAAACATTATCTTTTAATAGGTACAAAAGGGAGAGGACGCAAACATGGTGACCGTCTTCCTGGCCATCCATCAGAAAGGAGACCAGTTTGTCGACGAAAGGGCCACATCGACCTATGTATGTTCGACTTTCTTATATATAATTTAAGTACAACTCCATAAATATATATATATATATATAAAATAAACAAATCTCTTAACATATTATAGACATACAAATAAATACCTTAGACGTTAGACTGGGACATTTTTCTAGGAGGAGTATGTTAGGTTAAGTGATCAAGAGGTTGCTAGTGCGCCTGTAGAGAGAGCGCTCGGTACCTCCGTACATCTGCCTACAACTTCGTCACCGGACGAGCTCTGGATGACCGTCATTGGCGGTCTTCATTAGGGTACGTACTACGGTATGGAATCCTACGACGCCTGTTTGGTGACGGAGTCATCTAGGGCCCCCTCTGTTAGTGTTCACTCCTCGCCATCGGCTTCGCAGGCATCGGTACGCGTCCAGGAGATCGTAGAATGTCAGATCGCTGAGTTGTGTGATAAGATGCAAAGGAGGACGAAGATACCCTATACCGCACAGATGGACGATACGGGGCTCACTCCACGATTCGATACGCTCGAGCGTAGCATTATGGAGCTCAGGAGTATGAGTGCGGATGTGATGCAGAGCAACAACAACCTAATATCTTCTATGGATGCCCAACTACGAGCTTGGAGCATGGAACATCGTCCACTAAAGCCGTTTCTACTCCACCATCGACTATTGTAGCTGTTTACTGCCGTCATATATAGCGGAGCAGGGTAGCAGAGTTTTCTACGGAGTTCGAGTGGAAGAGAAGAGCGTGCCACATCCATTGATAACAAAGTTCATAGATGTCTTTTTGAAGGAGTTTCCAGGAGTACCACCGGACATAGACGTTGAGTTCTCTATAGATTTGGTGCCCGACATAGAGCCGATATCTCAAGACGTCTATAGAGTGGACAACAGCGAGTTTGTGGAGTTGAAGAAGCAGGTGGATGAGTTGTAGATAAGGGATTCATCCGATCGAGTTTTTTATCGTGGGGTGCACCGGTGCTTTTTGTGCTAAGAAAGGATGGGTCGGTACAGATGTGTATCAACTACAAGGCTCTCAACAACCTCACGATCAAGAACAAGTACCCGCTGCCAAGGATCGATGATCTGTTCGATCAGTTGAACGGAGCGAGGGTATTTTCAAAAATTGTTCTGAGGTTAGGTTACCATCAGGTGAAGGTGAAGAAGGAGGATATCTCGAAGATAGCATTCAGGACACGGTATGGCCATTTTGAGTTTACGGTGATGCCGTTTGGGTTAACTAACACCCCGACAATATTCATGAACCTGATAAACAAGGTGTTCCACCAGTACTTAGACAAGTTTATGGTGGTGTTCATCAACGAAATCTTGGTGTACTTGAAGACCCTAGAGGAGCATGAGGAGCATTTGAGAGTGGTTCTGGAGACTCTCAGAAAGGAGGAGCTTTTCGGCAAGCTCTCGAAGTGTAAGTTCTTCCTTGATTGGGTTGAGTTCCTGGGTCATGTTGTGATCGGGTATGGGATCTCAGTTGACCCAAGAAAGATCACAGCAGTTGAGGCACCGAGTTCAGTTACAGAGATCAGGAGCTTCCCGGGATTGGCAGGCTATTACAGGAGGTTCGTTCAGGAATTCACCCAGGTTGGAGAGCCGTTGACTAGGCTAACCCGAAAGGACGCAGAGTTTATCTGGTCAGAGGAGTGTCAGGTCGCTTTCGATGAGTTGAAGAAATGGTTGACGACAGCTCCGATTCTGACATTGCCATCAGGATCAGGCGGGTTCACTATCTACAGTGACGCCTCAAGGAAGGTTCTGGGTTGTGTCTTGCAGCATCATGGGAAGGTAATTGCCTATGCTTCCATATAGTTACGTCCACATGATAAGAACTACCCTACTCACGACTTCGAGTTAGCAACAGTTATCTTTGCTCTAAAGTTATAGAAACAGTATCTATACGGAGAGCGAGTGAAAACCTTCACAGACCACAAAAGCTTGAAGTATGTGTTTACCCAGAAGGAGCTCAACTTGAGACAGAGGAGATGGTTGGATTTGATGAAGGACTTTGACATTTTATTGCAGTATTATCCAGGGAAGGCCAACGTGGTTGCCGATGGCATGAGTAGGTATCCGATAGCCATGTGTTTGACAGAAAATTGTCACTTGTTAGCAGATCTGGAGAGCCTGGAGATCGAGTTGATAGTGCCAGGAGTTGAGATAAAGATATAGGGTCTGCAGATTCAGTCGAACTTGATAGAGAGGATCAAGTCGACTCAGTTCGATGATGTAGCTCTGTGGTGTATCCAAGAGCAGATTCGAGCATGACTTGTTGAGGAGTTTGTTACAGCAGAGGATGGCGCATTTAGGCACTGTTCCAGACTGTGTACCCAGTGGAGACCTTCAGGAGCATGGTATATAGGAGGCCCATCGTTCTCAGTATTCTATGCATCCGGGTGCTAACAAGATATTTAGGGATCTGAAGGAGCATGTCTGGTGGTATGGGATGAAGCAGGAGGTAGCACGCTTCGTAGCCAGATGTTTAGTCTGCCAGTAGATAAAGGTAGAGAGACAGAGGCTAGGGGGATTGTTGCAGCCATTGCCCATTCCGGAATGGAAGTGGGAGCATATCAGCATGGAGGATTGCCGCGTATGCAGGAGAGAAAGACGTGATTTGGGTCATCATAGACAGGTTGACCAAATCCGCCCACTTCTTGCCATTCAAGGTGGGTTTGTCTACTGAGAGGCTAGCAGACATGTACGCGAGGCAGATTGTCAGACTTTATGGAGTTTCGGTGTGCATTGTCACGGATCGGGATAGTCGCTTTACTTTCTATTTCTGACGGAGTCTGCATACTAGTTTGGGCACTCAGCTCAAGTTTAGTACTGCATACCACCCTCAGACGGACGGACAGTCAAAGAGGATTATCCAGACCCTCGAGGACATGCTACAGACTTGTGTCATAGACTTTAGAGGTTGCTGGGAGGATCATTTACACTAGGTAGAGTTTGCATACAACAACAGCTTCCAGGCCAGCATTAAGATGTCACCATTCGAGGCATTGTACGGGCGTAGATGTCGTACTCCCTTGTCTTGGGATATTGTTGGAGAGTAAGCTTTATTAGGACCTGAGATGGTTGTGGACGCAGCCATGAAGGTGAAGCTCATCAGGGATCGACTTCACGTGGTGCAGGACTGACAGCGGCATTGGGCCAATAGCCACCAGAGACCTTTGGAGTTTGAGGTAAAGCTTAGACATAAGATTAAGAATTTGTTTGATTTTGTGATTTTGTTTGATCGTGTGATTGTTATAATTAAGTTTGAGACCATGTTTGTTATAGGTTGGAGATCTATTATTCTTGAGGAGATCTCCGACACGTGGCACTATACGCTTTGGTGGAGGTGGAAAGCTTAGCCCACATTTCATCGGACCTTTCGTTATCCGCGAGAGAGTCGGTGCCGTGACATACAGGCTAGACTTACCACCTGCACTAGAGAGAGTTCATAACGTGTTTTACGTGTCGCAGTTGAGATGGTACGTGGCGGATCCCAGCCATATACTCGACTATTTCGAGATCGAGGTGGGCCCTACTCTCAGTTATCCAGTACAGACTGTGGAAATTCTGGATTGACGAGAGAAGGTACCGAGGAACCAGACGATACCCTTGGTTCGTGTCGCATGGAGACATCATTCTCCAGGAAAGTCTACCTGGGAGAGGGAGGATGAGATACGCGAGCGATACCCTAATCTTTTTGGACCTTGAGGTATGATTTTCTATCCTTCTCATATGTTTGGTTTTGTCTTTAATTTTGAGGACAAAATTATTTTAAGGAGGGTAGACTTGTCAATACCACATTTTTAGTCTAAGGGTATTTTGGTCATTTGTGACTATGTGCTTAATTTGAATTTTGATTAATTAATAATGTGCTAATTAATATATTTGGCCTTAACCTAGAATTGCCCTAATCTAGATGTTAATCATGAGCCTAGATATTTCATTAGTAGATTCTAACTAGATGACAAGGTTAGTAATATCTAGATATTTTGTTTAGAGTAGATATTTACCTTCAAACCCTAATCTTTACTTGGGCCTTTACTAGAAGGGCTTGGTTTATGCATGTAGAAGGCCTTTAACCTACTATTGAACTAAAAACATAACCCTAGACTATTGTGGCCGGCCATAGGCAACCCCCCTCTATATAACATCATGTTAGCACACCATTGTCTCTTTCCTTACAATTTCAAACCCTAATTTGTATTCTTCTCCAAATTCACCCTCTTTATCGAAATTAACTCCAAATTGAGCCTAATCAATTGAATACACTCCCCTAGTTTCGAGGAAGCCTCTAGAAGCAAGCTAGCAAGGATTTGGAGCTTATTGACCATTGCAAGTGGAGTGATTTGGTCTCAAGTGCATTTACATTGAGATTCCAACTCTCAATAGGTAATGGCCTCTAAACCTATTAATTTTTTGATGTCTTTCCATAGATGCATTCATTTATAGTCCACCTAGCCCTAGGCCAAGTTTGGTTAGAAATCGAATCCATTTGGTATGCGTATCGGAGGAGTATCGGAGTATTGTGTAAAGTATTTGGTGAAATACCACATAGAAATGAATTATGTTAATTTCCAAAACTAATTACATGATTTTGTAGCTAATATAGTGTCGATTAAATTTCATCTTGACTGAGTCTCACTACACCAAAATGGGCATTTAGGAACACTTTTTGTATGTACCTAATATTTTTAGGAACATTTGACAACCGTTCCTAAAAGTGGCGTTACAATTATTGGAACTGTTACCATGTGTTCCTAAATTTCATTTGAAACGGTTAGCAGACGTTCCTAAATTAGATTTTAAAACACAAATAATATGTTCCTAAAATAGTTTTGGAACGACTTTGAAATGTTCCTAAAATTAGATTTTGATACACATAATGTGTTTCTAAAGTATTTTTTGGAATGCCTTTGAATTGTTTCTAACTATCAGTTTGAAATATTTTATGTTCGTTCCTAAATGTAATTTGTAACACTTTTTGCAATATTCATGTGGCTTAGTTTTGAAACGCTTTATTTACGTTCATGCATTTTTTTAATTTCAATTTCACAAAAAAAATTTAGTTTGAACCAAAAATATCATGATCCATGAAATTACCATAAGAACACAATAAATTGTGCATTCCACACATTCCCTGAATCAACATCCAGAGGTCCACAAATTAACCAAAGCTGTCAACTTAATATAAAACAACTAATAACATATCCCAAACGTAAATTGTTATAAAATGTTATTAAAAGTATACATAAAGTAAAAGTTACAAATAGAAAAACGTAGCGGATCGCAAAAAATAATCTATTTACAAATTTTAGTTCTCTAAAATATTATCCCAAAAGTTATTCTCCAACCGAATGATGGAGATTTGAACGACAACAACTAGCAGCACCTGCATACAACATTATGAAACAAGTTATAAGTTAAAATCGGAAAATTGACGAGTAAGGGACAAAGATAACCAAAATCTACTATATGTTCAAGAAATTGGAGAATAAAAGACCACATAATTCAGTCTTGGTGCCAACAAACAACTCAAAACAATAAATAAAAAAATAGCTACCAAATCCATTTTTTAGTTATAATATAAACCAAATATCAGATCCAAATTTTGATACATATGCAACAAAAATTATTGTAGAAGTTGTACCATTTTGAGCCAAATGACAAAGAGCAAGCTCAATGTGCCGTCTTGTTGAACTTGAATATGCTGGGATTTAGCAATTAACCAACTGAGTGCACCATCATCTATAAGAAGAGATTTTCCTGTTTTGTGCCCTTCAGAAAATACCACATATATTAGTAGTTCATTGAATTCAACACACACACACACTAACCAGGATCACACACACTAACCAGGACAAATTTTCATTGCTACAATTCTATGTTGCACCAATATGCATATAACATATAATTAGATCGGATGCAGACATATACGTCATGAGCAAAATCTAGTTATGCCTTCCACTATAAAAGTAAAAAAAAAATACTTGCCAAAGGTCTTAAACCATAAATCCACTTTTATACAAAGCAATAACATCCATGCATCCAATTCATTCATTAAAACTAAAAAGGGACATGATTAAGTACCATAAATCACATTGAGTCTAGAATACAGTTGTAAAATTAGTGCATATAAGATGTATGTCCACAAAGATCAGAGTGCCATAATGTTAGGCAAAGTCAGCATCATTCAAGTCTATGTTCATCACAGCTAGAACATGACATCCACATTAAACGTTGCAAAGAATGAAGGAGAAATATTTGGTGGATGGACATGTAATTCAAGAGTCAGTACCACTTCAGAACCAAGTCAGTCTTTATCATGTTAAGGAACAAGAACAAGTTCATGCTAACATGATGTTTTCAACACTTAAAACTAGAACCTCTTTGGAAACACTTAAAATATCAAATTAGGGATAGTCGGACAATGCTTCCTAGGCAAAAATATCAAATTAGGGATAGTTGGACAATGCTTCTAAGGCAAATGCATTTCTATCAGATCTCTGTGCAAAGGCACCAGTCAGAACCCAGTGAATTGAATAATCTAATATATTTTTATTATCCAAGCAAAAGAGAACTAAAAGAGATAACAAGCTACAAATAACTTTACTTTTATAGAAATAGATCCTCAAAAATAATGCTTATATTTGTCATAACAAGCTGACACCAGGTCCCAATGAAAATTGACGAAAAAAGATACCAATCTACGAAAAATTATACCAGTTTATGTAAAGACGTGTATAGGCATGAGTTACAAATATAAATGCATGTATGTCTCTTTGAGTGCCCCTAGTACAGGACAACTATTTCGATCAATCATAAAGAGGTGTATCGGAATTACAGTTTTAAGGGGAAACATTATTACCTTGTGTTGCCACAGTTCCGATCAATCCTTTACCAAATGCTGCAGCTCAACTAGATTGCTTGAAACGCAAGTAAGATTGCAGATGTTTAAAATAGTTGTAACTTAAGTCAAGAAAAAAATACTAAATTATGAAACTATACAAATAACGCAAACGTAAGAAGGGTCTAGCTTGCAATCCTACTTTGTCACAACAATATCACACACACACACACAAATATTAAGGAACATAAGTAAGCATTTTTGCTGAGAATGAATTAGAACTCCCTATATAGACTATAGAATAGAATAATTGCTAATATACACAAAAGTCCATGTACAGTTAGTTCAAATAAAGTTGTCCAATTAGGAAACCAATCATCATTGTAATGTGTAGTATGATACAAGGTAGTCAAAGGCGCAAGGCGCACTCGATGCGCAAAGGGTCCATATCGTCTGAGGCGCAAGGCACACTTAAGGCGCACATCTGAGTGAAATGAGACACAAAATAATAAATAATAAAAATATACATAAATAAATAAAAAAATTAGTAATATAAGAAATAAAACAAATAACATATTAAAACAAAAAAAACATGAACTAAAAACATAACTAAATGAACTAGTATAGCACTAATAGCAGTAACAATCAACAAAACTAACAAGAGTTTATATTCTTCCTACCATGTTGTTTTTTTTATAAATTTTAGTTTTTCTAGTTCAACTGTAACAAACTTTGGCAGTTATGGAAATGGCTCTCTCCCTTTGACTTGTATGAGGTAAGGGTTTTTTTCATGCCTCAATTTGTTTGTATATATATAATAAAAATATAAGGCACGCCTTTTCTTGGTTGCGTCTTAGGTGCGCTCTGGATGCATCCGAAGAAATGCGTCTCGCCTAGTGAGGTGCTAGGTACAATTGTTGTGCTTTCCTGCAAGGCGCATCTTAGGCTCTATCGAGGTGCACCTTTGACTACAATGGTGTGGTATATAAATCCCTTCCCCCCTAAATCTAATTATTTTTAGGTTTAACTCACCTATACAAAACTACTCAAAAGTTCAAACAAACGTATCTTCAAAACTAGGAAACTACTGTATCATAAACCAAAGGAAAAGAAAAGCCAAATCAGGATATATATATATATATATATATATATATATATATATATATATATATATAAATTCTATATCTATGATTAGACTTGAGATGCTAAGGGGAAAAATATAAGGTTGTTGAAAATATACTATCCTTTAAGTTTAACTTTCGACCACAATAGAAATTTCAACCACAACTCTTTTGTGAAAAAACGATAACGTTGACATAACATCAAACTATTGATGAATATTTCTGAAAATCAAAAAATGTCATCTTGTCTTTGAGTACAAAATTGTCATTGGTAAGAAGATTGGATGAAAGTGATGCAAAACAAATTATTTTCTTAATGAATTGACTCCTGCCAGGAAAATTTTGCGAATAAAAAGAGGAATATCATGTATAACATTTCACTGATGTCTTATGTGTTCTTGACATCTTGAGTTCTTTCCTTCTAATTCTAAAAACAATAAGGCTTTTCATAAAAATAAGGTAAGTGAAATGTAGAAGTAGGCATAAGAAATTTCATCCATCAACACCGATGGAAAATTAATGGGCATATGGAAAAAAGAAATTCGTAGGAAAAATGGCATCTATCCAATGAAAATAATTTATTTTGAACATAATGTAAGTTTGATTTTAGAAAGGTTCTAGTCCCACTTGTAAGATTCCTACAGAAATACCGTAAGGACAAAAAATTCTTGTCATAGAATAGAAATGTCACCTACAGAATGGAAATCTTACTAAAGGAAGAATTTGACCAATAACATGAATAAAAATAACCTGCCAGGGAGTCCATGCTACAATCTAAACAACCTATATGAATTCACAGGAAAGAAGGGGTGCCTGGCTTGAGCAAACATTGTAATGGATAAAAAAAAAACTAGCACCCCGTGGACGAAAGGAGAGAATTAAAATTTAAAGTAATGACGAGTCATACAACAAAAAACCTGAAGGCTGGAGATACAATACAACAAGCATCTCAAAACTAAGCTGTCAGCACAGTTAATTGTTGCCCAAGAACCAGGACAGGTCAAAACTACATACACAATACTGTACAAGCACAGAAAGGATATGCAATATAATATATCACATTAAATAATCAGAATACTTGAAGAACATAGGGAAACAACTAAATATGCAACCCTTGTACAGTGAATGGAAATAGACTTACCAATTAACAGAACAACGAGAATGGTCCAAAAGATCATTTGAATAGGCCTTCCATACTGAAATTGATACTGAGATCTCTGGAGCTGCCTTTGAAGAGCTCCAAGCCAACCATACAGCTACTAATCATAAACCATATCGTCGAAGCAACTGAGACAACTCTTGCTTCTTTCATAGCAAGCATTGCAACCCTGATGTAATTCCAATAGAAACATTGACATCATAAACAAAAGTACATCAACAATTTCGACCTAGGAAGTGCAGACACTACAAAATTGTTGGCATGTCCATGTCTTGTCCGTGTCGGACACATACTGTAACACCCACTTTTCTAAATGATGGTAATTTTGAACTTTTGTAATTTTAGTCTTTTAATAACGAGATTTAAATCATGTTATGATTTTTGGTAATTTTTAATTCTTTTAAAACTTTTTTAGTTGGTGATTTGTAATTTTCATGTTTTGCTAGTGAAATCCTAGATACTACTTGACCTAGAGACTAACCATGACCTGGGCACCTAACCATGTGATCAGGGTAATTTATTTCTATATATTTTTTTCCTAAGGGTATTTTGGTCATTTTTATTTTTTGTTTGCCATGAAATATAAAAGAACAGAACAATTATCGGAGGACCGGACTTTTACTTCACGTTACAAACACGCTTGTACAAAGAAAGCCTAGGGACAAAAACCTAGGTACAGCAGTCTAAGTATAATTGTTTATTTAGATTCTGGGGGGTGACGATAGAGGCTCAGGAAGGCGACGGCAGCCCTGCCTTACTCCTTGGACGATCGGTATGCAGCCTTGGCTCCTGTGAGAAGATGGTTGGCGTTGATGAAGAAATGCTCTTCTTGCTCTCCTCTTGTTGCTCTTCTGGCTTCTTTCTCTCTGTGTATTTTCTTTTTGACTATTGGGGAGTCTCCCTGTATATGCGTGTTTCTCTCCGATCTTGTCTCCTTTTTACAAGAGAATGGTACCTTGCTATTTATAATAGTGGGATGTGATCATTAGGGTTGCTAATGATTAGCTCTTGGAGATGGCGGCGGCCCATAGATTGGTCAATCCAGGCCGTTCAGTTTTGATTGTGACGAATCCGAGCTATCGAGTGTAGATTACACCAAATCCCATTAGCAATTAATGCTGATTGGAATAAATCTTCCTCATAATAATCTTCTGAAAATTAAATTTATTCTCCTGCCACGTGTCCCAGATTATTGGGATTTGACCCAATCTTTGATGGCAGTAAATCTGAGAAATTAATCGGCTTAGGACACGTGTCCTAGGAGCCACTGGAGGATCTGAACCCTATGATGAGTGAGCCGCATATGACTTTGGGCCGCATAGGGTTAAGGCCACGTGTTAGGGCTGTCTGGGTAGTGGCCCTCTCTTAAGCCTTTGAACCACAGGGAGGTAATCATTGTGAGCCGCATAGGGATACATCCACCTGAGCCGCATGGAGATGATCCTCTTGAACCGCATGAGAAGTTTTTACTTGGGCCGCATGAGGCTTCCTCGGCCTGAGCCGCATAGGACGAATTCACTCTGAACCGCATGAGAAGTCTTTGCTCGAGCCGCATGAGGCTTTCTCAGCCTGAGCCGCATAGAACGGATTCACTCTGAACCGCATGAGAAGTGCGTTGCTCGAGCCGCATGAGGCTTTTTCGGCCTGAACCGCATAGGACGGATTCACTCTGAACCGCATGAGAAGTGAGCCGCATACGAACGCCCACGTGGCAAGGCCACGTGGCATTTTTATGGCTCTCGGAGGATTTGTGTCAGAGATCTCTTTTCTCTCCCCTAGAGATTCGTCATTATGACAGAGTCATAATTACTTTTTTCTGTGTCAGGGCTGTCACTTTTCCAGAGTTGTCAACCGTCAAGCAATTAATGCGAGAGGGCAGAAGAGAGGGCTGTCCTGCCACGTGTCTTTCTGAGCCGTATGGGACGTCTTGGACCGCCTAGCCCCTTATGCCGCATGACTCTTTGAGCCGCATAGGCTTTCTGTGCCGCATGGAGTTCTTTGGCCGCATGAGTTATTTTCTTTAGTATTTTCCATGCTTCTACAAGACCCCCTTCAAAGTTTTCAATTTACAAAATTGAAATACTTTGAATAAGAAGCATGGCTGTGTTCTTCTAGCCGCATATGAAACCCTGACCGCATAGGTTGTTCAGCCGCGTAGGTGGTTCAGCCGCAGGGGACTGTTCAGCCGCATAGCTTCTCGTCACGTCATTATCTGCCACGTATGGCAATCGTTGGCACTTAAATGTCGTTGATTTTTAAAGGCCGCTTTTTGGTGCGGGATCCGAGGGATTTGGCCTTCATTTTCGGCGGCTTATTTTGATAATCGAAGAGTCGGTTCGCGTGTATGCACGGGGATCGAAACGCTTCGTCTTTGCTTATAAATATGTGTGACTTTAGCCGGAGGGACTTCTTTACCTTCTCTTTCGTTCACTTTTTTTTCTGTCTTCTCTTTCTGATCTTCTTTGTCTGCTTGTCGAAGCAATGGCTACTAAGTCTTCTAAAGTCATTTCTGCCGCCGCGAAGGACAAGAGGGTGACGTCTTCGTCAGCCGTCGAGCCTGAAGTGCCCGAAGTGCCCTCTGACGTTCGTCCTTCCTTCCAATGTAAGGGTTGCCTTTGCATCTTGAGTACCCATGGCTCTGCTGCATATTTATGCGCAAGCCTCCTACCAAGTTGATGGCAGAGCCGCATATGCTGTATGGGCCACATGACTTTTTCATGCCCGAACCGCATAGAAAATGCCCCATGTTTGAACCGTAGAAGAAGGATCTAAACGCGTAAAGTCTCCTTCAAATGGAGCTGCATATGTTTCTAGCAGGCTGAACCGTATAGCGTTTTGCGCCGCATGAGTTCTTCTGTTAGAACTGTGTATATTCATCCAATCTGTATAAGCTATCTAGCTAGAATCATATGGAACTCCCGTCTGATTTGAGCCGCATGAGACTGTATTGACTCGAACCTTATAGGCTTCCTCGAAATTGTATCTCTTGAGACCCACCCGGACTGGAGCCGCATAAGGCATTATTGACCTGAACCGCATAGGCTCGTAAGAGCTTCTTTATTCAGCAATTATTTGTTTTAACCATCTATTAATCCTATTTCTTCTTTGTCCTTTCTTCAGTGAACCTCCCAACCAACCCAGCAGGAGAGCTCCTTGTGGGTTCGGCTCAATACGCCGAGGGCATGCGGCTTGACGATTTAATCCGTCGTATAGTGGATCGGCTTCCCACTAATGAGCCTCGGGAGAGGGTGGCTGCTATTGATAAACAACCTTTCCGCTTTCTTTTATCAATGGTAAATTCAGGGAAGTTGGATGGAGAATATCTGAAATCGGCCTTTCTCTTTGGGGACGCCTTTTCCATAAAGAACTCCCGATTGTTGGATGTCTCAGAGCACTGGGATTTTTCTGTAGACGGGGTAGAGATTCATATCCCCGAGATGGAGCGGCATTATCCTCTTTCATGGTTTAACATGGTAGCGTTGGGTAGGACAATGGTGGGCTCCCTGACTCCTACCCAACAGGGAATGTTTATGAGCAAGATCCACTACAACGGGCGCACGGGTTTAGTATGTGCGGGCAAGGAATCCGTGAGTCGGACTGTGACGGGGCTGCTCCCGGGCACTTTCGTAAACACGACTGGCCCTAATTTTACCTTCACTCTAACTGATACCTTTTTGAATCAGCTCGCTCGCAATGGGTCCTATCCCGTAGGCAGGTTGTCGCTGCTGAATTGGATCAACCCCATTCCCACATGGACTAATCTTACCTCGTGGATTTTGAGGAAGTATGGGGAATTCCTTCGGGAAATTGATCTCTACTACGCCATCAGGGGTACCTGCTACGGGTTGCCCATTAACAAGCCCTTGTTATGGCTCTATTGGAGCTGTATAATCGGCGCACGGGGACTTTCTTTGCCCCCGGAGGAGAACTGGGGCTTGCTCTCCATAAAATGAACACTGTGTCTAGATTGCCGTGGAGAGGTGAAGCTTTTGAAGCATATACACCGACGAACGAAGAATTCGATGACCTGGATCGACGATTCCCTGGTTTCGTCGCCGTGTACCAAGAACTGTTGTGTCATCATAGCGCCTGCCACCAGATGGCTATCAAGAAAGTAAATAGCTCAGAAGGGAACGCCCCTCACACCAAGGCCTAGATTTTGTATCTTTTCAAGTTGCGTCCTTCCGGTCAAGTTTCGTCTCGAACTCCTCGAACCCCGGAGGAGGTAAAGGATATGATGTTGAAGGTCAAGAAGTCACGGTCTACCCGTGACCAGTTTGGGAGTAACACTGACTCCTTCAGTTATTTTTACTATAGTACCCGGGAGATGTCTGATAAAGCGATCTTAGCTGGGTTCTTGATGGTGTGGCTACGCAATTGTGTAGTCTCGGGCGGTGCAGGTTCTATAGAAAGGATCAGCCGCCATTTCATTCTTCCTGCTGTAAAGTTGGTCTTCAAGGTAAGACTGACACTCCTCCCGGCCATGGTGTTTAGCATACACCATGGCCTTCGCACCTTTTCATCCGAAGTCATTGCTCGTAATGTGTCGATGGACTTTAAACGGATAGAACTACCATACTACTACCTTATGGGGTGGTTATTGATACACTATCGGTCGTCGATGAGGCTGGGAACTGATGAAAATGTCACCGATGATGACGCCTTCCTTTTTCGGTATCGTCATCAGCCTTGGGAACATGATACCATACCGGCCTGCCGGAGGGCATTGGCAAAAATTGATGGGCCCGAATTCTTCGTATCTCTTCCTGAATTTACCCCCGGAGAAGTGAGGAAGGTACACGTTGACGGCGTTGATTCTTCCCAACTTTTATCTGAGAAGATGCTCCTTTGGTTACGCAACATCCGTCCTGCGCACCTGGTGTATCGTTACCGGAATAGAGTATACCTGGAGCCTTATCTGCCCAGTAGATTTTCCCATCAATTCGGGTATAGTCAATTGTTTCTGGATTACCCTAGCGCTTGCTTGAGCTTTGAGGGCAGTGTGCCCGATGGCGTCCGAGCTTGGCATTATTATAATGCATCCCATACCCGAGCCAGCTTCTCACTCCCTGATGCCAAGGTGGAGGGTGACATCTTGTATATAGCGGCCCTTTATCATGTTGCAGCGAGCAAGCCTCCTGTTGGTTTTGATATGAATACTAGCTTCATTGTTGGCACCGGTTTGGCTGAGAAGCCAGACGGGTCCAAGAAGAGGAAGAGGGGGGCGAACAGGGTTCCTGTTCCAGACTCAGAGTCCACTAGGGCATATGAGGAAGACGACGAACAAGATACTGATGACTTATCTCATTCTTCGGGCGAGGAGGTTGGGAATCAACCGCCTGTCGTGCTGGTTGAAAGGGCCGTGGGTCAATCGTCTACTCTGTCTGACGAAGTGGTGGAGGATCAACCATCTGCGGTACCTGGCCCTTCGCATAGGCGAAGCAGGCGCATGACTACCGTTGATGACCGAACTTATTCTACGAAGCATGCTGCGGTAAGACGTCGCCGGCTGTTTATTGATGATGAGGACGTTGTTCCTGAGGTGATTTGGGCTTTAGCTGTTTCCTTTCTTCTTCTTCTATGTTATGGCCTAATTATCGTTTCTTTTGCTTTTTATAGGCGTCGGATGAGCTCGCTCCTTAGGACCTGATTACCGAGGCTGATTCGGTCCTATCTCACTTAGTCAGTGATGTGTGCACCGCTATCATTGCTGCTGGGGTGCTTCCGGTTGCGGCCGAGGATTCCCACCTTGCTGGGACCTCAACCCAGGGGGACGGGGGCTTTACCATGCCCGTCCCTGAGACATCCGAACCCCAACATGATGACTCTGTGGGTGGGGAAACTACGCCGGCTGTGAACGAGCCGTCGTCCCCGCGCTCTTCTCCTGGTAATACAAATCGAACCATTGCTCGTGAACAAGCCTATGTGTTTTTGTCATTTTTTCTTTCAGATTATGTCGAATAATGGTTGCTTTGGATGTTCAGATCTCAACCCTTCGTTGCCAGTGATTGACGTTGCTAGATCGTACCCTACCGGAGAGGGCCTGACAGAACCTCTCTGTGTCGAGGGACCTTCGTCTGGGTCGAGCTCGGGGTCCCGGGTAGCAGTACAACTGGGACAAGAGACGACCCCCCCGTGTCCTCCTCTGCGAATGTAGTTTTGGGGGTTAACCTTTCCTCCCTGCCGAGCATCCAGGCTCTTCGGGCGGCGGAAGAGGAGTTAGCCGCCATCCAAGCATCCTTCCGTACGAAATTTGCTTCCTTGGTGGCGGGTGCAATAATTTCTAAAGCTGCTCCTCCGGTATCGTCTGCCACTCTCCCTCTGACGCCGTCCTCTACGGAGGTCTTGGATGACGCGTTACAGGATGTGGTTGCCAGTTTCCATCGTCACTTGAAGAGAGGGGTCGAGGCAGCAGTGGAAAGGGGGACTCCCTTTACTCTGGCCCGTCGATGTACCGGTGGCCAGATTAATATCCTTAAGACACTCCCTGGAGGAGGGGAATTGGCTGCGCTTTTGGAGCCGAAGCTATTAGAAGCTGATCGTCTCGTGGCCCAGTTTCGCTTGTTGCAACAGACTGATTTACCTGCGGTCATAAATCAAGAGCGCAACTTCCTCATTACTGTGGTGGAGAAGGTGATGGCTGCCCGGGAATCGCTTAAACCGGCTATATTAAAGGACCGCCGGGATCTGACTCGTTTGCACGACCAGTGGAGCCGTCGGACTGAAGATTGCTCAACTCGGAAAGCGGATGCTTCCCGTGGGGTAACCGATACCCGGGAACATATCCTTGAACTCCAGAGAAAACTGGCTTTCCTGGAGTCAGAGCTTGAGGCTGCTCGTTTTGAGAAAGAGACTGCTATCCAGGAGGCTGATAAGTACAGTTGGGCTTCTGCTAATCTAGAGCTTGCCCTAAAGAAGATGGAGGACAACTGGCAGGCATATACGCTTCTGAATGACGCAGAGCAGTTATCCCAAGAAGCCGAGCGTCGAGCTAAGCAGAGGCTTGATCGGGGGACTGCCTTGGTGAAAAACCGTCTCTTGGAGTTGTGCAATGCCGAACTATAGTCGGCTTTTTCCTTTTTTTGTCCCTGTTTTCTTTCTTTCTGAAGGGGACATGATCCCGAAATATGTAATGCTTTTTTCTTCCTTCAAATAAAGAGTACTTTCAATTCTACCCTTTATTTGTATTGCTTGCTGCGCCTGTGACATTGTGGTGATGTTTTTCCCCGCATAGGGGATATATTTGTGGACCTGTTACCCATGGCGTACCTTGGTTTTAGGTAGAGGTAACAATTTTTGGTCAGGGTACCTGAAGCAGCCATAGCGACGTGGTCATGGGTGCTCTTGGTATTGAGAAAAGGAATACCGTAGAGCAGCTGGGCTCCTGGGGCCTGATGAGGTGATAGGTTTGTGCTGAGAAATTTAGCTGAGGATATTTGTGGGCCTATTATCCTTGGCGTACCCTAGTTTATGATACGGATAATTGGATGACGGGGAACCGACATACTTGCTCAGAGGTAACGAGGACATGGCAAGTAGGAAGGTTTTTTTTTATTTTTTTTTAAACGTAGAGTCTTCCTACTTAGAGGTAATGAGAACATGGCGGGAGTGAACTCGACGGAGGATATTGATGGTCAACAGAGGACATTTGTGGTCAACAGAGGACATCTGTGGACCTATTATCCTTGGCGTACTCCGGTTGTGGGTACAGATAATAGGTCGAAAGGGGACCATCATACTTACTCAGAGGTAATGAGGACATGGCAGGTATGAAGGTGTCTTCGACGGAGCCTTCCCATTCAGAGGTAATGAGGACATGACAGGAATGGGCTCAATGAAGGAGGGCACATAGAACGACTCAGAGGCAATGAGGACATGGAAGTTCTACGTAGGGGGTGATTTGTTTTTGGCGGAAGTGGAACGGCTCAGAGGTAATGAGGACATGGCCGTTTTTGGAAATTTGTGGATCGGTTACCCTTTTTTGTGTACCAAAAGTACGGGTATTGGATCATGGGGGAGGATCTCCTCCAGGAAGAAAGTTCAGAGGTATGATCATACATAACTTTCTATCTGAAAGAGTGACCGGGATGTGAGTTCAGAGGCACCATCGGGTACATGACTCGAGAATCTGGAGAATAGTGAGCGTGAGTTCAGCGGTACCAGCGGGTACATGACTCGAAAATCTGACAAACTATGAGGGTGAGTTCAGTGGTATCAGCGGATACATGACTCAAAAATCTGGAAATTTATGGGGTAAGTTCAGTGGTACCAGCGGGTACGTGACTCAATAATCTGGGATATTGTTTAGATATAATATTTCTTTAGGAACTTGCCGTTGACGGGCAACTTGAGCAAGTCTCTATTTTGCTTAGCGAGGCGGTAAGTGCCGTTGGAGAATACTGTCTCTATGATAAATGGGCCTTCCCATTTTGGCTGGAACTTGCCGGCGGTCTTATGAGTCATGACCATTGGCCTCCGGACTGCCAGAACAAGATCGCCCACTTGGAATGTTCTGATTTTGACCTTCTTGTTAAAGGCTCCTGAGATGCGTGCTTGGTACAGCTCGATTCGTTGCTGGGCTAAGAGGCACTTTTTATCTAGTACATCCAATTCCTGTAGCCGACATCGGTAGTTGTCATCCGTCGTCAATTGATAAGTGAGGACGACACGGAGTGAGGGTATTTGAGTCTCTAATGGGAGAACTGCCTCACTCCCGTACACTAGGGAGAATGGCGTATTCCCAGTGGCTGTTCGAACTGTGGTGCGATAAGCCCATAAGCATTCGTCGAGTTTCTCGTTCCAGTCGCGTTTGTTGGAGGAGACAAACTTCTTGAGGAGTTTGATGATTGTTTTGTTGAACGCCTCTGCTAACCCGTTTGCTGTCGGGTTGTACGGCGTCGAAGCGATATTCTGAATACGATATTTATCGCAAAACCGATAGAATGCGTGGCTTGCAAACTGCGGACCATTATCATGGATGATCCTTCGGGGCAGTCCAAAGCGGTAGATGACATGATACTTAAGGAAGCTGATCACGTTTGAAGTTTTGACTTCTACGAGTGGGACAGCTTCCGCCCATTTGGAGAAGTAATCAGTGATCGCAAGTATGAAGCGATGTCCTCGGAAGGAAGGTAGGGTGATTGGACCAATGATATCTATTCTCCATGCTTCGAATGGCCAGGACGCCACTGTCGGATGTAGAAATTCGGATGGTTGGTGAATGAAGTCCGCGTGGACTTGGCAGGCTTTGCATTTTCTAGCATAATCTATCGCATTTGCCACTATCGTGGGCCAATAGTAGCCCATTCGTCGAAGGCGGTCTTGCAATTTTGGGCCGGGCTGGCGGGCCCCACAGACACCGTCGTGAGCTTCTCGTACGGCATCTTTGGCTTCTGCGTTTGACAGACACCGAAGCAGTAATCCGTCGTAGGAGTGGCGATACAGCATCTTCGTCTCTGTATCGTAGAAGAATCTGAGAGAACGCCTTCTGATGGAAGTGGCTTCCTTTGGGTTCTCGGGCAGGATGTCGTAGACGACGAAGTCGATGAATGGTTGTCTCCAATCTGGGGCATCATCGATCGTCTGTGCGGAATAACTCGCCACGAATTGCATATTATTTTTGGGACAGACCAGTTCGTGGCCTATCATATCTACTGATTGGCGATCATAATTCGAAACTGCTAGGGAAGCGGCAAGACCAGCTAAGGCGTCCGCTTCGATATTTCGGAGTCTGGGGACATGTTCGATGAAGAACCCCTCGAACGACGAGATGATGTTAATCGCTATTTGGTGATAAGAGATCATATCTTCGTGGCGGACTTCGTATGAGCCTCGGATCTGATTGACGATTAGTTGGGAATTGTCGTATGCTTCAAGGTATTCTACCCCCAGCTCTTTTGCAAGTTGGAGGCCAATGACCAGAGCGTTGTACTCAGCCACATTGTTAGAGTAGGGATCGGTGAGGGAATAAGCTCGGTTAATCACCAATCCGAAAGAAGAGATTAGCACTACCCCGACTCCGACGACTATATTGCCTTTAGGTCCGGTCCTCGAAGCACCGTCGAAGAACATTCGCCATATATCTTCGTGAGAGGTTGCATGCGAGTCGGCGACCTCATCTGGGATCTCTTCATATATCCTGGAGGACTCCGAGCCTGGGTGGGCTGTTAAGAGGTCTGCCAGGGCTTGACCTTTGACTGCCTTTTGTGGGACGAAGATCATATGATAAGGGGACAACAATATTGCCCATGTAGCGAGTCGAGAGCTGAGTGCCCCTGGTTTAGTCATGAGGACCCTGAGAGGGTTGACTCGTGAGATCATATGTATCGTTTGTCCGGTGACATAATGCCGCATTTTCTGAATTGCGAATACCAGGGCGAGGCATTCCTTCTCCACCGTGGTGTATCGGTGCTCTGGCCTAATCATCATTCGGCTGAGGTAATATATGGCCTGCTCATGGCCTGCGTCGTTGTTTTTGCCAGCAGAGCCCCAAGGGAATGTTCCATTGCTCGTACATAGAGCAGGAATGGTTTTCCAGGAACCGGAGCCACCAAAACTGGAGGATTTGACAAATATTCTTTGATGCTGTCGAAAGCACGCTGACATTCTTCGTCCCATACGAATGAGACTCCTTTCTTCATGAGGTGCGTGAATGGTCGGCATCGTCCGGAGAGGTTGGAAATGAATCTTCTGATATAAGCTAGCCTCCCTTGGAGGCCTCTGAGTTCGCGGAGATTTCTCGGGGGGCCCATCTCCATAATTGCTTTCGTCTTCTCAGGGTCTACATGGATACCTTGTGCTGTGATAATGAAGCCAAGGAACTTCCCGTTGTATACACCCAGAAAGGACTTCGTAGGGTTCATTTTCAAATTGTGAGCTCGCATTAGGTCGAATACCGTCTTTAGATCCTGCAGATGGTCTCCCTTGCAGAGACTCTTAACGGCTATATCGTCAACATAGCACTCCACCGTCTTACGTAAGTGGTCTCTGAAAATGATGCTTATGGCTCTTTGATATGTGGCGCTAGCATTCTTTAAACCGAATGGCATGACTGTGTAGTAATACGTGCCAATCGGTGTTCGGAATGATGTATGCTTTTCGTCATCAGGGGACATTTTGATTTGGTTGTACCCCGAGAAGCCATCCATGAATGACATACGTTCGAAGCCGCAGGTATTGTCGATCATGATGTCTGTGATAGGAAGGGGGAATTCATCTTTGGGGCACGCCTCGTTCAGGTTGCGGAAGTCGATGCAGATTTGAATCTTCCCATTCTTCTTGAGGACGGGACTATATTGGCGACCCAATCGGGATGTTGCTCCTCACGAATGAAGCCGCTGGCTATCAGTTTGTTGACTTCAGCTTCGATCGCGTCCATGATGCCTGGGCGAAAGCGTCGCTATTGTTGCTTGACTGGCTTCGCATCTGATCGAATGTTGAGTTTGTGAAGAGCAATGTCAGGATTTAACCCTGGCATATCTTCATAGCTCCAGGTGAACACATCAATATATTCTCTGACAAGTTCTAGCAGTGACTCCCGTTCTTCGTCTGCTAGGCTTTTGCTGACGAAAATTGGTTTTGGAGAAGATTTGCTGCCGAGATCCACTTGTATGACCTCATCTTCAGTAGGAGGTTCTCTCAGTTCGAACCGCTTTTCCCATTGTGCGTCTAATTGATGGGCCCACGACTCTAGCTCGAGGATTTTGGGGATGTCTTCGTCTTCCTCGTAAGCGTCAGCGAATGCCATGTTGACTGACATGACTTGTCTGAACACATCTCCGATGCTGGTATCTGAGTCAAAAGTTGGTAATCCGGTTGAATGTGACTGCCAGTCGCATTCTTCATCTGAACTTTCAGGGGTCATAGTAGGCGTTACATACCCTAACCCGCATCGAGTTTTGTTATAGTAGTTTCGTGGTTTGCCCGCCGGGACTGGCGGCTTCAAAGGTAATCGTCGTCCAGTGCCGTAGTTCAAACCTGGCATCGTCTCCAGATCATACTCCTGTTTCTGCATGAGATATTTGGATTGTGGGCTATAAAGATACAGAGGCAGTCTTCCGGCATCTGACCCGAGGTCGGTTTCCTCCATGGTGGAAGGATGCGGGTTATTCGTCCGGCCGAAGATGATCGGATGATCTCCTCCCTCGATTATTCGGTAAGCATCTTCTACTGGAGTAAGCCGGATCGCGGTGTACACATTTGTCACTTGTGTGTGTAGGTGAGTGCCTATACCGTGTTCCATAGCATACATTGTACATAGCTTATTGAGCTCGGTGTAGTTCAAAGATAACCCTTTATTGATGAAGTAAGGTATCTTTTCTAGGGGGATTACATCATCAGTGGAGGGGACATCAGTGTGGGCAGCCACATACTTGGCTAGCTCTGGTTCCTCTTCGGCTAGCCCCTGTGTGAACGAAGACTGAGAGGACGACCTGGGAAGCTTGATTGTCAGTGGTTCAGTTGATGGAGCAGAGCGTGGAGTTGTTGGCAGACTAGCGACCCCCAGTTTGACACTTGATGTGGAGCGAGGAGTTGCTGGTTTGCTAGAAGTGTCAGACCTTGCATCGGGGTGACGACCCTTCTTGGGAAGGCGTATCGTCAGAGGCTTGTCGGAGGGGTTGAGCTTCTCCGTTTGGGGTTGACTGACTCTCGGCAGTCTGATTGTCAGTGGTCCCGTTGTGGGTCTCGGTACTTGGCCGAACCTTGGCAGCCGGATTATCATCTGTTCTTCCTGCACTGAGAGGCTGATTGCGTCCTTCCGCAGAGTGGCGGTAAGGGGTGCGGACTTGCCCGATTTGCGAGCTTGGAGGTGGATGGTCAGGGGTCCTTCTGATCCCGTGGCCGTTTCGGTACCAGCTTGTTCATTTCCTTCATCAAGGTGTCTCTTCGACTTTTCGTATAGGCAGGAGTCTGAGTAGTAAGATTCGACCCCTTTGAAGGGATCGATATCAGCAAATTCTGTCTTCACGAAGCCGTATTTGTCGATATATTTGAAGCACTGGTGTAGCATGGAAGGTACGATCATGTAATCGTGTATCCATGGGCGCCCCAAGAGGATGTTGTAAGAATTGTCCGTATCTATGACGTAGCAGGTGACTTCGGATTGGAGATCGCAAATCTGACACTTCAGACGAATCTTTCCAATAGGGTAGCTCCTGCCCAAATTGAAACCACTGATGGCGGTGTTTGTTGGTGTCAGGCGATGCATTGGGATGCGGAGATGATGTAGCAGACCTTTCGGGATGATGCTTATGGAAGAGCCAGGATCAATGTGCATCCGATCCACCTTGACGTCACCGATGTATCCTGTGTAGTATAGCGCACGATCATGTAGGTTGGTTTTAATGAGCATGTCCTACGGAGTGAAGACGATGTTGGGCATTGCTCCCGTGCAGGCACTGTCTTGGAGATCCATGGGTGAGTCCTCCGCGGTGAGGATGGATTGAGCTAGATAGACATCGGCGTTTTGGAGTACTTCGCTTAATGCAATACGAACGTCTTTGGAGAGCCTTAGGAGTTCGTACAGTGACAA
Organism: Iris pallida; assembly: GCA_029216955.1. NCBI lineage: Eukaryota > Viridiplantae > Streptophyta > Magnoliopsida > Asparagales > Iridaceae > Iris > Iris pallida. Next base: position 2,516,370 of record JANAVB010014998.1, on the reverse strand, counting down.
CTTTGCTGGTGTGTTAGCCAATTGTGCTAAGATGTCAAAGTTGTAGGGCCTCTCTAGTCCTTGGGCTGCCTTTTTTCGGAGTGATTTGTCGAAGCGAGTCTCCCTCGGCCTAGGCTTGTCGGTCGTCGAAGGCTGAGCCGGTCCCGGAGCGTCAGTTGTAGTGGGTTGATAATTTTTGGCTGGATTGTCAGCCACAGGTTGGGATTGTGCTCCGGACCGCATGACGACGGCTGTAGCTTCTCGTTATCTGCCAAGATTGTGTGGCAGGCCCTGACTTTTCCACTTTTCTTTTTGTCAGTGGAAGATGGTGTGGGCTTAGTCACTTCTGACACCAAGTCTGGATGGACCCACATGACTTCCCCTCGTGATATGGTGAGAGGTACTAGACCAGCAGCCTGTTCCCGAGGAGGTAGAAGGTTGGTAATCTCCATCGTTGCCAGAGGGACGGGGATTACCCCGTCTTGAGTTTCCGTCGGAGGAAAGCTGCCGAATTGTACGGACACCATATTGGCTGCCACGGTTACCTCTTCGAAATCGATGGCCAGAGCGTTCGAATCAATGAGGCTTTGGATGTACCGTTTTAGTTGGTAGCAGTCGTGTGTAGCGTGGTGTACATAACGGTGGTAATGGCAGAACTTTGGGTTCTCCAGATCAGCCGGCCGAGGCTTCCATCTTGGTGGAGGGAGCTGAATTCTATCTCCTTGTATGAGCATGTCCAAGATAGGCTTGACGTGGCCGTCTTCAAAAGAGTAAGTGACTTGAGGCCATTGTTTGTCTACGGGCTTCGGCTCAGGTTGTTGTGCTGTATCGGCCACCATAGCCTACTTTCCCTTGTTGTCCCGATTGTTGGAGGGGTTACCCCCATTATCGTTGTTGGGACGCTTGCCCTTGTTTTCTCCTTCCGAGATGTGCAATCCCAGTTGGCGAGCCTTCTTCAGTCGTTCTTCGGCGCTCGTGGCGCTGATGATGAACGCCTTCCAATCTTTGAATTGACTTTCGCCCATCCAGAGACTGATCGTTGGGAGCAGTCTCTTTTGACAAATTTCAATTAAAGATGAATCTGGATTTTTGGAGGGCAGCTTCATGGCGGTCTGGCGGAACCGCTCGATGTAGTTCCTTGTCAACTCCTTCTTCCCTTGGACGACGTCCATGAGAGTGGACATAGTGATATCCTGTCCTACTTCGTAGAATCGCTCCAAGAACAGGCGCTTGAAGCCAGTGAAGGAGTGGATGCAGTTGTCCGGCAGATTGCGGTACCAATCGAAGGCGACTCCTTCCAATGCTCCAATGAATAACCGTGTGAGGATAGCATCATCATGGGGCAGATGGTCGGTGGTGACCTCGAAGTAAGTGATGTACCGACTTGCTGAGGTTTTGCCATCATACGGGTTGATATTGAACGGCTTATATCTTGGTGGGAATGGAACATCCCTCCATTCAGTAGGGTATGGTTGCCGTATTCTGAGATCTTGAGCATTTTTTCGGGCATGGAACATGGCTCGAAGCTCCTGGACCTCTCTCCTTACTTCTCGGGTCTCATCTATCGCGGTAGGGGCTGTTATTTCGGGAGGATTATTGCCCAGGTTTGGTGCCGCTGAGTTCGAATCTACATTGACCGCGGGGCCCGTACTTTTTTGACCAGGTGTTCCTCCTTGTAGAGTTGGCAGGGCCGCTTTAATCTCGTCTACAGACTTGATCAAAGCAATTAATATGGCTTCGAGATTGTCGATGCGCTGGCGATCATTGGAACCACCTTGATTGCTGTCCGTCATAAAAACCGTCCTTACATGAGGAGTGATGGAAGGAACGGTGGAGGATGTGCTCTCCGAGTCGTACCCATGCACCGAGAAGTCATCGGGATAGATGGGAATGTTCTCTTCGGGTTCGGACTCGGAGGAAATGGTATCCCCAGCTTCAGAGCTTGCTTCGTCTTGAGAGTTACGGATGTCCTCGGGGACATCAGCGTCTATTGTACCTGACGGAAGAGTAGTCTGTCCGGGCTCGGCTCCTTGAAACATCAGATTGTTGCGTATGTTCGGAGGAGTGCTACCCCCAGTTCCCACAACCCCCAGCGATGTGGATGATGAATTTCCCATCGCGGCAGATTTCGTCTTTGAACGGGTGTGTTGGAATATTCCGGTGGAGGACAACCGTTTAGACGATAGTTTCTTAGCTGTAGTGGTTGATATCTTGGGACTGGAGATGCTTGTCTTTTTCCCTCTCCTTTCGGCGGGGACCTTCTGAACGGAATTGCAGGAGACAACAGGAGGTGCCTCATCTTCCGAGCTTGGATGCTGTAGTCATTGGGAGACGGATGGCCGATCTTCAGTCACTGCCACGTTGTTGCAACAGCAGTTGACGATGATTTGGGTGCAGCGATGTCCAAGCGAGGACTCTTTGCACGTCAACACTCCTCCTCTTTCCTTGCGTTTGTGGAGGATCGCCTTCCGCAGGTCAGAGGAACCACTCTGTCCGTTCGCCGCCGGGGGCTGGACTCGAGCGGTTGTATACAACTTCCCATCCGAGGCCCGTGTGATAGTCAACGGGATGCCCCGATAGTTGGAGGTTGGGATAGCTGACTGGGCCTGATGAGCCCGCGCTGCCCTAGACTTCCTTCTTTTAGCACTTGTGGGTGCATAATAGGAGGAGTCCAAGTTGGATACCACAGAATCTGGCTCATCATCCAGAGAACCATCAAGGTCAGGACCACATGAGAGACGGTCGAAGACTGATCGAGAGAAGCGTGAAACGGATGCTATGCGGCTAGAGTTGGGTACCGTGCAGGCTGTCTGCATGCGGTTGTCTTCTGCCGTCGGATGAATTATTTTTGTGCGGCTAGGAGTCACGACTGTACAGGCTAGCCGCATGCGGTTGGCAATTGTGGCCGCATGGGTTTTCTGCAAGCGATTGACTCCCATAGCCGTATGAGTTTCATCCGTGTGGTTGGCAACTGTAGCCGCATAAGCTATGCGGCTGACAGATATGGCCGTATGAGTTTTCTTCATGCGGCTGGCGGATGTAGCCGCATGAGCTTTCTCCCTGCGGCTGATACCCTTATGCGGCTCGGATCTCATAGAGTTTCTCTTTGCCCCTGCAAGTCCAGCATCATAGTATTTTCTTCTGTCGGACTTGGGGACAGCAGAGTCGTCTAAGATCTGAAGTGGGGCCGCAAGGGAATCTTGCTCGCCGTTTTGAACAACAGAGGGTGTCTCCGCAAGAGCTTCAGTAGGAACGAAGGATCGGGGTCTCCACTCCTTACGGGCCTTCTTTGTGCGGGCTCGCTTCTGGACCGGGCCAGTGCTCTTGTCGGAGAGCATTTCTTCGAACGCCTGTTGGTCGAACCGGGCGACCATCTTTTGTTGCGTGGAGCCAAGCTTGGCTGCATCCGATTGCGTCACCAACTCCTCAGCCGTGGAGAAGTTAGTCCCCAGCAGAGTCGCCATCGTGTTTGCCATGAAATATAAAAGAACAGAACAATTATCGGAGGATCGGACTTTTACTTCACGTTACAAACTCGCTTGTACAAAGAAAGCCTAGGGACGAAAACCTAGGTACAGCAGTCTAAGTACAGTTGTTTATTTTAGATTCTGGGGGGTGACGATAGAGGCTCGGGAAGGCGACGGCAGCCCTGCCTTACTCCTTGGACGATCGGTATGCAGCCTTGGCTCCTGTGAGAAGATGGTTGGCGTTGATGAAGAAATGCTCTTCTTGCTCTCCTCCTGTTGCTCTTCTGGCTTCTTTCTCTCTGTGTATTTTCTTTTCGACTATTGGGGAGTCTCCCTGTATATGCGTGTTTCTTTCCGATCTTGTCTCCTTTTTACAAGGGAATGGCACCTTGCTATTTATAATAGTGGGATGTGATCATTAGGGTTGCCAATGATTAGCTCTTGGAGATGGCGGCGGCGCATAGATTGGTCAATCCAGGCCGTTCAGTTTTGATTGTGACGAATCCGAGCCATCGAGTGTAGATTACACCAAATCCCATTAGCAATTAATGCTGATTGGAATAAATCTTCCTCATAATGATCTTCTGAAAATTAAATTTATTCTCCTGCCACGTGTCCCAGATTATTGGGATTTGACCCAATCTTTGATGGCAGTAAATCTGAGAAATTAATCGGCTTAGGACACGTGTCCTAGGAGCCACTAGGGGATCTGAACCCTATGATGAGTGAGCCGCATATGACTTTGGGCCGCATTGGGTTAAGGCCACGTGTCAGGGCTGTCTGGGTAGTAGCCCTCTCTTAAGCCTTTGAACCACAGGGAGGTAATCATTGTGAGCCGCAAAGGGATACATCCACCTGAGCCGCATGGAGATGATCCTCTTGAACCGCATGAGAAGTTTTTACTTGGGCCGTATGAGGCTTCCTCGGCCTGAGCCGCATAGGACGGATTCACTCTGAACCGCATGAGAAGTCTTTGCTCGAGCCGCATGAGACTTTCTCAGCCTGAGCCGCATAGAACGAATTCACTCTGAACCGCATGAGAAGTGCTTTGCTCGAGCCGCATGAGGCTTTCTCGGCCTGAACCGCATAGGACGGATTCACTCTGAACCGCATGAGAAGTGAGCCGCATACGAACGCCCACGTGGCAAGGCCACGTGGCATTTTTATGGCTCTCGGGGGATTTGTGTCAGAGATATCTTTTCTCTCCCATAGAGATTCGTCATTATGACAGAGTCATAATTACTTTTTTCTGTGTCAGGGCTGTCACTTTTTCAGAGTTGTCAGCCGTCAAGCAATTAATGCGAGAGGGCAGAGGAGAGGGCTGTCCTACCACGTGTCTTTCTGAGCCGTATGGGATGTCTTGGACCGCCTAGCCCCTTATGCCGCATGACTCTTCGAGCCGCATGGGCTTTCTGAGCCGCATGGAGTTCTTTGGCCGCATGAGTCATTTTCTTTAGTATTTTCCATGCTTCTACATTTTTGTGAATTATTTATTATTTATTGCATTGGTGTTGCGATTTTTGACTTTTGTTAGTTGTGACTTTATAGACTAGCCTAGAGTTTGACTTTGACTTTGGTGACTTAGTTAGCATGGTGTGGGACCCAAACTAACTTAAGTTGATCTTAGTTGACTTGAGTGTGGCTAAGTCTCATGGAAGGATTAGGAGAGTTTTCATTTGGACTTATGGCTAAGGAGTTGAGCTAGTTAGCTAATGATCTTGGCCCTAAGCCCATTAATGTGAAACCCTAACCCTAGCTCTTTATTTGAACAGCCACCACAACCCACCAATGACCTAATTTCAGCCTATAAAATCCCTCTTTATGACCACTTGCCTCTTTTAGAACATCCCCTTGTAGGAAACCCTAATTTCTTCTCCCTTTCATCAAATCTCCCCATTCCTCCACCAAATTAATTCCAATCTTTTGCATTTGGGTTGAAATTTGGAATAGAGGTTGAAGGAGGCTAGCTAGCAAGGATAGGAGCTCATTTGGACTTTGCTTGTGGAAGAGGACATCACATTTGGGGCTTTTTTTGGAGATTGATTCTCTATAGGTAATCCCTTCAAATCACCTCTAAATCCTAATTTCTTTCCATATATGCATCCATCTAGGTGTCCCCTAGCTGTAGGTAAAGTTTGGTAGAAATTCGGGTCCATTAGGTATGCGTGTCGGACACGTATCAGTGTGTGTATCAATGTGTTTGATAAAATGCCTTAATGAACTTTTTGTTATTGTTTTTCAAAAATAATTTTATGATTGTGTAGCCCTATATGTATGCTTTGAATCCCCCTAGGACTGAGCACATTTTTGTCTCCTGTTCGTATCTAAAATCGGACGCGAACCTGTGTACGAGGACTGTCACAGTGCCCTACTACCAGACACTGTTTACGGATACGACATGCGACGTGGACATGTTCCACTTGGCATAGAGGTTGGGGCAACCTCTGACAGGACCCCCTTGAGTTTTGTGTCGCCTTGTGTCATATCGAGGGAGTTCTCGTGCGTGTACTGGTTTTGAACCACACTGCTACGTGCAAAAACTTCCTACCGATACGCGTCTCGTATCGAGATATGACATGACTTGGACACAAACCTAAGTGTCGTTTGTGTAGACCTATATGCCACCTACCTCCTAACACGAGCACGTGCAGTATCGTGCTCTGTGTCGTGTCTACGGAGGCGCGACCTCGCCGCACGAGACTGTGCAATACAGTTTCGTGTCTGTGTTCGAATATTGTTTGGACACGTTCGTGTCCAGTTTTTTGGACACGAAGAGAACCCCTGACACGTACATAGGTGAGTAACACTCTGCACATACTGATTTTGGGTTTCATTTGGGTTTCTATTTGAATTATGGTTTTCGAATTTCCTGAACAGTTATTTTTTACTGATACTTGAGAATGAACCTTAGTTCTTAAAACCTGGGTTCGATTTGTTCTGTTGAACTGGATTTTAAGTTTCTATATATATATATTTTACTCACTGATTTTGATATTGGGTTTTCGAAAAATGGGTTAGGTTTTGTACATGTTTCATTCAATGTTGAGTTTCATGAAACTGTAAACTATGATATTGATTTGATTTTAATGTTGAACTTGATTACCCTTGTAAAACTGAGAATTCGATGTAATGTTTAACTGATATTAATAACTGGGATTACATCTTGGGTTGAGTTTTCTAATATGTTAACAGACATTTGGGTTTAAATAGAAACTGAGGTTTGGTTGTTGGGTTTGAGTTGTGATGTTTGATATTTCTGATTTACCTGAGATTAGTCAGGTTTTGGATGTTATCTATATATAGCAGTAATGCGAGGATGAGGACTGGGTTTTGGTAGATGTTGGAGTTAGGATAGACTTGAGTTGGGGATTTGATATTGAAGTGGAGTTGGGGATTTCTGAGATGTTGGGTTTTGGATGTCTGAGAAGTCCTGAGGTTTAGTAGTTGTTCAATACAGAGTTAGATGTTCGGTTTAGGCTAGTAGCAGCGGCATAGCCTTAGCAGCAGTAGGATCAATGCATGCAGTAGTGGCAGCAGCAGTAGTGCAGGCTTGGCCTGGCTTGCCTTGGTTTGGGCTTTACATTGTAAGTTTTGGCATTAGGCCATTGGCCATGTTAGATGAGTAATTGAATGGTTAGAGGTTGTGGCTTGTGAACTCAGATTTCCTAGGTATATGTATGTGTGTGTTATAGTTAGTGTTTGCAAAAAACAAAAATTTTATTCCAAACTTGAGAAAGAATAGTACAAAGTACAATGAATTCTGGGGAAGTACAACTATAGAAATCTGATCAGAAGATGATCACTTTATCCCTTGGACTATGTGAACTTGAAGACTGTAGCCTCTGGAGAAAGCAGCAGCAATTTTGCAAGAGTTCTTGATCTCTGTGCCTACGTATCTGATGATTTCATAATGATTGGAAACTCTATTTATAAATCTCAAGAAATAACTGTTTTAGCAGTTATTCTCATGTGCGCGAGGCTGGATTGTGCCACATTGGGTTGTGCCAACCTCCTGTTGTGCCAACTTTCATTCAGTTATTAAGTCGTGTACCAACTATATTTAGGCGCGTGGCATCATGTAATTGAGATGCGCGTGGTCGTGTACAGGATAGTAGGCACGTCTTGAGAGATTAGTGGCATGTGTGCCACTTCATCCTGCTTTAGAATGTAAGTTGTCTCAACTTTATCAGGTTGCGCGAGCTTCGGTCAACTGTGCCTGATTGAGCCGCGCCTAGACACGTGGCAGATTTTGAGCAGAAGTCATTCAGATTGCGCCTAGGCGCAACTAAAGATTTTGTCTGGATTGTGCCTAGGCGCAACTTACAAAGTGTACATGACAGCTGTCGACCAACTCCCCTCAAGCAGCACAATTCACGGGATTCGAAGAGATTGTCCTCGTTCACTGTGTTTATCAGTTGTCAGTGTTGTCAGGTAATGATGGCCATTAAGTGTCAGATGCCACGTAGATTTTTGTGCAACAAAACTGGGCGCAGTCTGATATCAGGCGCAACCTGATCAGTGGCGCAGCTTGATCTCTGAGCTTAAAAACGGTGGCACAGCTTGATTTTTGGGGCACAATTTGATCACTGATTAGTATGTTCAGGGTGTAACTTGATTTTTAGGCCCTACAAGACCCCCTTCAAAGTTTTCAAAACTTAAAAACCATTTCAAAGTTTTGAAATACTTTGAATTTTAGAAAAATTTTGACTGAGTCAAGTTGCACCAGTCAACAACCGGTCATCATAATTAAATTTCTTTCTTGAAAACACTCAGCCTCCTCTTCGTCTTCCTGAGTTTCATTGATGATTTTCAGTTTCCCATGAGGAATACGAAGAGTCAATTTGTTGATATATATATGTAGTAGTTGATCTTTGTGCTTTATTCTTCACTTCTGTTCTTCAATGGCCCCCAAGAAGAAAGAGATGGAGACAAATGTTGATACTACAATCAAGTCCCCTGAAGTGGTACATGATGTTGCACCGTCGACTTATTTGTTGGAGGCTTACCCGACATTGAGGGCGGTGAACTTTTTAGACTGTTTCAGTTTAAACCCGACAGTCTTCAATCGCTCGAGTGGTGGGCCATCCTTTGAAGAGCACGGCGATTCGGAGGAATTCCTTAATCTGATGCGTCGCTCGGGGATCCGCAACATGCAAGAATTGGACGCTGTCCTTCGTCAGACCAATGAAGGCAAGAACAAAGAATAATGTTTTAAGCAAAACAACTTTTATTCTCTTTTTTGAAGTCCTTGATTGTAGGGGTCCACCCATCTTAATGCAATTAAATCTATAATTTCTGATACATTGTGTGGTTGAGATTTCAAATAGTGCACGTGATCGTGTGCCTTTGGCTAATTCTTTGTCTACTGTTTCTTCTGAGGGACACATGGAAGTCATCACATGGCTTCCATCACCTATTGTTTAGTTCTTTTCCAAAAATAGGTCCCTAGAATGACGCGCCTGTTTCATCTTTAACCCCTTTAAAAGGACATTAGAAACGAAAGAGCCATTCATTCTTTCTCAAAACAAATGATTTCACACAAGGTTTTACTATTTGTAAGTTTACTTGCGCCACTTCGTCATGATGCTACTGTTCCTTCAGAAATTGTAAGTCTCAACAAAGGATCAATAGTATGAATATTTTTCTCTTTTGTGCCACTTTCGAAGATAAATACAGATTTGTATGTTATAGACGTCATTGATATGCGCTAACTATTTCTGATAAATAGACGCACACTATGGTCCAGTGCTTAGCTTTAGTCAGAGACGCGCACAACTGATATGTGCCTGTTGATCAGTATGTTGTTTTGACATGCGCCTGTTTATCAGCGCATATTGTTGAGATGTGCCTGTATTTCTGAGAATAGGCGCATACTGTTGATGCGTTTGAGCTTCTGAGAATTGGCGCACATTGCTGATATGCGCCTATTAGTCGGCGCACACTGTTGATGCGTACACAGTTTTGATAGATCTGACTTTTCTTTCTTTGTTCATATTTGCAGAAGTTTGGTTGGCAAGATTCTTCAAAACTGGCATCGGTGATCTGGATGCTGCAGAGGGCATTCTTCTGACACTCACATCAGACAGCTCATGTGGTTCCGACACTCAAATCAGACAGCTCAGAACTCTTAATGTTTAAGAAGGGTCTTCCTCGGATGGTAGGAAGAGCCCATATACATGAGAGTTGGATGGTGGAGACGCAGAACTAGAAATTGTATCACAAGGGTGATTTCATTCCTAGTTCCCCTGGCGGGTTGTCTTCTCTCCATCAGTTGTATTGACAGTAGCTCATCTTTGGGCTGATGTACTCTGTGATTCTCCTCTCATATTTCTGAGAGAGAAGACCAGAGTTGATTCCATTGTCTGGCTCGTTGCTTCAGGTCGAGACGATAAGGAATTGCCACCAACAAATAAGAAGATCCAAAGATGTAATAGACCTTCATGTTATATTTAGAATGAAAATCCGAGATGTAATAGATTTCCATCAAGATGTATCTATATTTTTTGAAGAAGAAATAAGGAAATCATCTTCTCTTATTCTTCCTTTTATAATTTGATTTTGATATGCTATCATAGATAACAGAATCCAGAGAGAATAAGAATGTGGTAAGTTGTTTGACGTGAATATTTAGAATTCAGGGTCGTGAGAGATATGAATTCTCATTATGATAAATGAATGAGTGATCAGTCACTTCGATTTTTGAAGAAGAGACATTGAATGAATGAATGATCGTTCAAACTCTCGAAGAAAAAAATGAATGAATCAATCACGTCAGTTTTGAAGAGGGGATGATGAATGGTCAGTTATAAATGAATGAACATTTATAAATGAACGCACAGTTGTGCTTCTTTCCAAAAGTCGCATCTAGTTGTTTTGCTATAAATAGAAAAAAACTTTTGTAGATATTGCCAATCTCTTTCCCCTGTACAAAAAAAATGTTTTCCAAAGATTTGCTCGCTCTGAAGACTGAAGAAGAGACCAAGACGCCTCCTACTGAGCCTTCAGTGCCTCATCAGAAAGAAAGGGGTGAAGGCTCAACTGTTCCTACACCGAGACGGGATGTGATTGGTAAACTGGTGGAACCTGGAAAAACTGCCGAAGAAGAAGCATTGAGGATGGCTGCTTGCGAGTTTTTCGTGAGTTCCGGCAATGAGATGTTTGAACGATTGGCAAATTATGTATTTAATCAGGAAGGGTCTGGGCCTCCTCCCCATCCTTAATATTATGTAATTCCATTATGCTTTTGAATAAATAAAAATAAACTTTTATTTACATCATGACTCTGAAAATAAAGTACATTTTGTCTTTATACATAATAATTCTTGAGAAATTTGCCATTGATGGGCATCATAGCAACTCTGCCATCCATATCTGTTAATTGATAGGCTCCATTTGAGAAGACTTTATTTACCACATACGGCCCTTCCCATTTTGCCTCGAACTTGCCTTTGCTCATATGTGTCATAGTCATAGGATGTCTAACTGTAAGGAATAACTCGCCTTCCTGAAAAGTCTGCACTCTGACTTTACGATTAAAGGCTTTTGAAATCTGGGCTTGATAAAGTTCGATGTGCTGTTGAGCTAATAGCCTTTTCTCGTCGAGTGCTTCCAATTCTTGAAGCCGAAGATGATCATTATTTTTTGTAGTAAGCTCATTAGCAATGGCAATCCTCAATGATGGAATCTGAATTTCCAGAGGCAGAACAGCTTCATAACCATATACTAGAGAAAAAGGTGTGCAGCCTGTGGGATTACGGACAGTAGTGCGATATGCCCATAGACATTCTCTAAGTTTATCACTCCAATTACATTTGTTAATAGAGACAAACTTTTTAAGAAGTTTAATAATGGTCTTGTTGAATGCCTCAGCCAACCCGTTAGCTGCAGGATTATAGGCCGTAGAGGCAACATTATTGATTCTGTTGTCATCACAGAACCTATGAAACATCTGGCTGATGAATTGCGGCCCATTATCATGGATGATTCGGCGAGGGACACCAAATCTATATATTACATGATGTTTGATGAAGTTGATGACACTACTCGTTTTAACTTCACCCTAAGGTATAGGTTCTGCCCACTTGAAGAAATAATCGGTTATAGCTAAGATGAACCGATGTCCTTTAGATGAAGGAGGATTGATAGGGCCAATTATATCCATGACCCAAGCTTCAAAAGGCCATGAGGCAGTAGTCAGATGAAGAAATTCCGATGGTTGGTGAATGAAATCTGCATGAATTTGACATGCACGACATTTCCTTGCATAGTCAATAGCATCTGATACCATAGAGGGCCAGTAGTAGCCCATACGTCGAATACGATTCTGTAGTTTAGGACCAGGCTGATGTGCTCTACAAACACCATCATGAGCTTCACGTAATATCTGCTTTGCTTTATCACCTGCGAGACACCTCAAGAGTAATCCATCAAAAGTTCTTCCATAGAGTGTTTTAGTAGTATGATTATAATAGAATCGAAGCGATCGACGACGGATACTTGTAGCTTCTTTAGGAACTTCTGGCAAAATGTCATGCACTGCAAAATCAATGAAAGGTGCTCTCTAGTCCTCGCAAGTGATGTTGACTTTAGTTAGGTTGCTGAATTCAATGCTGTGGTTGTTTTTAACACAGAATAGTTCTCTATTAGAGATAACAACCATTTGTTGTCTTTTGACTGAAACTGCCAATACCGCAGCTAGGTTAGCTAAAGCATCAGCTTCTGTATTACATTCCAGACGTATATGTTCGATGAAGAATCCTTTGAACGAAGAAGCTATCCTGCTTGCTGCTAAATGGTACGGTACTAGATCTTGATGTCGGACTTCATATATACCTCTAACCTAATTAACAATCAGCTTAGAGTCGCCATATACTTCGAGATACTCAACACCCAGTTGTTTAGCCAATTGGAGTCCAATGAGCAAGGCATTATATTCTGCCACATTGTTAGAGCTTGATTCGTCTAAAGAATAAGCCCTTTGAATAGTTAATCCATCGGGTGAAACGAGAACAATTCCCACTCCAGCCACAAGGGTACCTCTAGGTCCAATTCTAGACGCTCCATCAGAGAACAACCTCCAGGTAGGAAATTCTTCTGAGATCATATTTGATTCCAATGTTTCGTCCGAAATCTTACCATAGAGTTTAGATGTCTCAGGGACATGATGATTTGCTAAGAAGTCGGCAAGTGCTTGGCCTTTCACAGACTTTTGAGAAACATAAACCATATCATATTGTGCTAATAATATGGCCCATGTGGCAAACCTAGAATTGAGTGTACTTGGCTTCTTTATTAAGACTCGAAAAGGATTGATTCGAGATATGACATGAATAGTTTGGCCTATGATGTAATGTCTTATCATCTGAACGACAAACATTAAGGCTAAACATTCCTTCTCTACCGGACTATAACGATGTTCAGCTCTAATCATCGTTCGACTAAGATAGTAGATGGCTTGCTCATGACCTTCCGTGTTCTTCTGAGCTAGCAAAGCTCCCGAAGAATGATCCATTGCCCGAACATACACTAAGAAAGGTATTCCTGAGATCGGTGGTACCAGAATCGGTGGACTCATTAAATACCGCTTTATGTCATCAAATGCTCGTTGACATTCTTTCGTCCAAACAAAAGATATACCTTTCTTCATTAACTAAGTAAATGGTCTGCAACGTCCAGATAAATTCAAAATAAACCGCCTGATGTACGCAAGTCGACCTTGGAATCCTCGTAGCTCTTTTAGGTTGCATGGAGGACGCATCTCTTGAATGGATTTGATCTTCTCGAGATCAACGTGTATACCCTTAAAGGTATTGACGAAGCCGAGAAACTTACCACTAGAGACACCCAAGAAAGACATGGTGGGGTTCATTTTGATTGATGCTGGCGCATTAGATTAAAGATAGTTCTTTAATCTTGAATGTGATCTTCCTTGAGACGACTTTTGACAGCAATATCGTCAACATAGCATTCGACAGCCTTTCGTAGATGATCCCAAAAGATCGTGCTCATAGCCCGCTGGTAAGTTGCACCTGCGTTCTTTAGACCAAATGGCATAACTATATAATAGTACACTCCCCGAGGACTACGAAATGAAGTATGTTTCTCATCTTCAGGATTCATCCGGATTTGATTATATCCAGAAAACCCATCCATGAAAGAAATTCGTTCGAATCCACATGTATTTTCGATCATGACATCAGTTATTGGGAGAGGGAATTCGTCTTTAGGGCAAGCAACATTGAGATCCCAAAAGTCTATGCAAACTCACTACCAAAATTTATCGTTTTAGCGACGGCCACATCCGTCGCTAAACCGACGGTAATTACCATTAGCGACCGTTAACCGACGGATTTTGGCCAAAATAATCCGTCGGCAATCAGCTCGTCGCTAATAACGTTCCGTCGCTAAGTTGTCGTCAGGGCAACGGAATAGCAACGGATTGTCGACGTCACAATACGAAGCATTAGCGACACATTCCCGACGGATTTCCGTCCATTTCAACTATTAAGTATTGAACTGTGTAGGCAATAGCGACGTAAATTTCCATCGATAACCCGTCGTAACAGCGTATCAGATCGTATCTTTCCGTCGCTACTCCGTCGGTATTCGTCGGTAATTAACGACGAATTTGCGACGGTATTCTGACGGACTATCCGTCGATCAGGTTCTGGAAATGCTTGGCATTTCCAGCACCATGGCGACGGAATAGTAGTCGCGAATCCGTCGCTACCGCGACGCCACAGCGACGGATTAGCGACGGAACATCTGTCGACATGGTTCTGGAAATGTCATGCATTTCCAGAACCATGTCGACGGATGTTCCGTCGCTAAGCCGTCGCCAGATGCAGCGACGGATTAGCGGCTGATTATCAGTCGCCCTGGCGACGGCCTTTCCGTCGCTGTTCCGTCGAAGCTTATACCACCAGAACGTTGCCGACGGATGGTCCGTCGATAACCCGTCGCTGCCTGGAAACAGTTTAAAAACTCCATGTAGCGACGGAGTATCCGTCGAAAACCCGTCGGCAACTGGGAATATCCGTCTCTAAACGGTCACTAGTCCGTCGCTAACTGGGTTTTTTGGGAAAAAAAATTTGTAGCACTTTCCCTGTTCACAAATATATGCATAAACCAAACCAATATATAATGCACACCAATTATCCAACAATCACACAGACCAAATATATAATGCACACCAATTATCCAAGAATCACATAGACCAAATATGCACATACGACCAATTATCCAAGAATCACAGACCAAACCAAATTAATAGAAAATAAATATCAATTATCCTAAAGAGTAACATAATATCCGGTGCTATAAGCCGATTATAGCACAATTAGTTCAAAGCTCTAACAAATAATCCAAAATTTCTTAATACAATATTTTAAGAAGGAGGAGGTCGATTGTCCGTTCCCGTATTCGACCGACGCATATACTCCTCCACAAGGTACGGAGGCAAGGCGTCGTAGACAGTGCTCGAAAGTCGGTGAAGCTGCTCTGCGGACATGAGATCCAGGAGTGCCGTCACAGCCGTAGGCGGTAGCACAGGGGCTTCAGGGTTGAAAGAAAGATGGCCTACGAAAGACGGACCGACACCTGCAGTCGACGGACCAGTAGAAGACGGACGAGCACCATCAGCAGACGTACCGGCAGCAGCAGACGCCCCGGCAGCAGCAGACGCAGGCAGAAAGTGCGTGGCAAATTGCTCCCGCAAGGACGACACCGCCTCGTGCAGCTGCGTAAGCTGCGACCTAACATCATCGTCTGCCCGGGCCACAGAAGGAGGCGGTGTCGGTGGAAATCTCTGCGTCGCCATATGCAATGGCCCTAGGGAGCCGACTCCGTACAGGTACCCTTTCTTAAAGCCGCCGACGGTATCTACGAACAAGTCGTTCCGAGCGGCCAAAGAAGAGGGCGTCCGGAAGGGCGTCGTTTCACCGACATCCTCGGTGTCAGTTAACTGAGCCCGACTTAGGGCCTCACGATACGCAGCCTATCAAATGAATGTGTTTATATTATAAGATTTACCTAAGTTGTAATCTAAATCCTATGTTTCACTAAGTTAAGTGTGAATCCTAAGTTTACCTAAGTTATAGTCCGAATACTTTTAATTCTAACGTTAATCTCATAAACATAAGTACTTACATCAGTCTCCTTGGCCCTCTCGTCGACGAAGATCTCGTCCTTCCGTCTTTTGTGTGTATGCTGGAAGACGTCGTGCATGGTGACCGATTCTGGCGCCCTTCCCTCCTTCACCGCCCGTTGGGCCTGCATACAAAATTTGCGTAGAAACTAATTAACTCCTTTAATTAATAATACCTAATTCGATAGTAAAATAAATTTACGGTTGCTCACCAGATCTGTAAGTGTCACTGCGTGAGACCTTGATCCCCCCGTATGAAGGCCCGCGGCAGATCGGTTCACCTTCGCCTTCTCTGATTTCTCCTTGTACGCAGGGTTATCCATCATGCCTAAGAGGTCCTCATAATAGTCCTGCCGGATCCAATTCGGCCTCGTATGCCCCATCTTTAGGTCATCAATCATATCCCGTATCTTCTTCGAGCATGCACTTCGGTAGGTCCTGCGGATCCCCTCCTCGCGATGGGGGGGCCACCAGTACGTTCTCTAACACAGAAAATCAATTATCACGTAATTTACAAAATGGTTGATTAAAGAATCACATAGACTTAACCAAAAAAATATAGATATATACCCTCAACTCGTCGAGCGAGACGTACTGCTCGTTTGGGGGCACCGACGTAAAGTTGAGGTAGGGACCGTGGAAGTTAGCCCTGATAATTTCTCTAAGGGCCCTGCCAACATTAAACGAAAAAAACCTACAAAGAAGAAACGACTGGATTATTAACTTGAATAAATGAAAGAAATTTAATAAATTAACTTAAATTTACTTACGAGGTCCCCGTGGGCCATAGCTCTCGTCGGAACTCGCCTCTCGGCCTCTCTGGTGCCGTCGGAGGATCCGTAGGTCCGCGTATGTACTCCCCAGTAACCGGATGGAACCGAGTATGGGGGTACTCCGGGGCCCACTGTGCAGTAACTGGGGCATCCCCTGGTGGATCCGCTGCTGGTGGTTCCGATAGCAGATCGGATCCGCTAGCAGATCCGGACTGATGCCTCGATGAAGTGGTCGATCGAGGGCGGGATGCGTCTGTGCCCGGGGTACTCTCCGGGTCGAGCTTGCTCGATGGGGTCACATCCCGGGAACTCTGAATGCGACCACGACCACCAGCACCAGTACGACCACGACCACGACCCGTACCACCACCACCACCACCAGCACCACGACCAGCACCACGACCACGGCCAGCCATCATGACCTGTAAATAGAACACATAAACATAATTAACAATATGAAAGTGTAAATGGATATAAAAAAACTAAACTAAAATATACATACCACCAGTAGGGAGACGAGTGCCGCCGCGACGAAAAAGACTAGGAATGCCATCTGCAATAAGTAAATAATCGAATGAAAAAAACATGAATTCACGTAATTGCTTTTATGAGGTCAAGCTTAATTCATGTAATTGGAAGTATTTTTACTATACAATAATATTTAACCTAATCATCGTCTTCGTTCTCATCCTCGGCCTCGTCTTCATCATCATCATCCTCATCCTCATCTTCATCCTTATCTTCATCGTCGATTTCATCTGTATCCTCATCCCCATCAAATTCTTCTTCTTCTTCTTCTTCTTCTTCTTCTTCTTCTGTCTCAAAATTTGGGACAAGACGCCTCTTTCTCCCCTGGTTGACAGCTAAGTCTTGTGTATCAACCTCTTTCTCCCCTCTATTTTCCTCAATAATATCTTCAATATCTATTATATCTGAGTGTTGTCCCAAGTATTGGGACTTTTCGATCTGGTCCTCTTGGTATGCTGGGTCTCCAACGTTGAATGTATTTCTAGATTTAATCTTGTATACTACCCACCAGTCAAATCGATCTCTACGACGCCTTGGGTAGCTTGTATAGTAGAGTTGAACAGCCTGATTTGCTATTGCAAATGTATCGGACCCTCTATACCTCCTGCGATGATTTATATCGACGAATCCAAATTGTTTATCGATTCTCCAACCGATATTTGGTGTCGTATCGAACTACTCACATTTGAACATCACAATATGCATATCATATGGGCCAGTATATTGTAAATCTACAATATCCCAAAGCACTCCATAATAGTCAAAGTCTGGCTCGTCGTCATAGACGGTGCCTCTTATGCAAACACCAGAATCCTTGGTATTGATGCCGTCATTGATAAATTTGACATTTATAGCATTCTGAGTTGACTTAAACCTGAAGCCATTAACGACATAGCCTGGCCAAGTCTTTATTTGCTTCTTCGGTCCCAGTGCCAGATAACGAACACTCTCATGAGTGAGTGTTGTTTCAGGCAATAAAACCTGTAAACAAATATTTATAATTTAAATGTTTCAGATTATATATTAATAATCTCAATTATAATCATAGTTACTTACGTATTTGCGAAACCATGACGGAAATGTACAATCAACCTCGCTTTGAAGTCCCTCATCGGTAATATCGGGTCTCCTCATTTTGATTTCATCTCTAAATACACTATTAGAGAAAATAAGAATATATAAGTGTAGTCACTTACTTCATCAAATTCGAGATTATAACGAGTGCAAGTGTACTGACTTACTTCTCCAAATCTCTCACTTCTTGTATGTCACAGTTTAACAAGACATATCGGTGAGCGGCATCATACTCGTCGTCTGTCAACCACCGTCTTTTACTAGCCCCAACAGGCTTGCCCCTTACATTGAATATTCCTCCATCCTCAACGTCCTCGTCATTCCTTTGAGGTCTATTTCGATTTGTTTTAACATGAGTATCGAAATAAATGGAGCAGAAGTTTGAAACCTCTTCGATAAGATATGCTTCGCATATCGAAGCCTCTATATGATCTTTGTTGCCAACTTTCTTCTTTAGATGGTGTAGGTATCTAGAGAGACAAATTATCTTGAGAATTAAGAAAGAATTTTAAAATAAATGGAAAATCAGCTTAAATTATATCGATATTTATGTACCTTTCAAATGGGTACATCCATCGATAATGAATAGATGCACCGACACGAGCTTCGTATGCTTGATGAATCGGTAGATGTTCCATGCTGTCGAAGAAGCCAGGAGGAAATATTTTCTCCAACTTGCAAATTGTTAAGATAATCTTCTCCTCAAGTTCAACCATGTGTTGCACAGTCAACTTAGTTGAACAAATATCCCTAAAAAATATTGATAGTTCGGCCAACGGAACCCATACAGCAGAAGGCAACAACTCTTTCAAAGCAATGGGCAGTAATCTTTCCATAAACACGTGGTAGTCAAGACTCTTCATTTCCGTTAGCTTGCATTCATTGAGGTCAACGCATCTAGACAAATTTGACACATAGCCGTCGGGAAATCTTAAAGTAGATACCCACTTGCAGATTATTAATCTATCTTCCTTGCTAAATGTATATTGTGCTATCGGCTTACTTAATTGTCCAGCAGCTCCCCTTTGTATCAAGTTCAGATAAGGACGCTTGCATATCTCGGCAATGTCTTGTCTTGATTTTGGATTGTCCTTCGTCTTTTCTTTAATGTCCATGACGGTATTGAAGACATTATCGAACACATTCTTTTCGATATGCATAACATCATGATTATGCCTTATAAGATTATCTTTCCAATAAGGCAAGTCCCAGAAGATACTCCGTTTGGTCCAGTTATGGGTTTGTCCGAACCCATCGACACGATTGTTCGATGGATCTTCCATTACAGTGGGAAAATCCTTTACATCTTCCCAAATATCGTATCCCGACAATCTGGCAAGCGGATGGGAAAATTCTTGTTTTCCAGCTCTGAATGCGTCCTTGTTCTTTCTCCAAGGATGACTCGCGGGCAGAAATTGACGATGACAATCAAAGAAAGATGTTTTTCCTCCATGCTTAAGGCGGAACGCCTTACTATTTTGCATGCATATCGGACAAGACAGGGTGTCGTGAGTACTCCATCCCGACAGCATACCATATGCGGGAAAATCATTGATTGTCCACATCAGTGAAGCTCTCATCTGAAAGTTCTGTTTCCTGGAAATATCATACGTTGTGACGCCGATCTCCCACAGTTGTTTTAGCTCATCCAGCAACGGCTGTAAATATATATCGATATTCTTCGTCGGATTTTTGGGACCCGGTATGATAGCTGTCAAGATCATATAAGGAGTCTTCATACACATCCATGGTGGCAGATTGTAAGGGGTCAGAATGACCGGCCAGCAGGAGTATTGAGATCCCGACTGCCCGAAAGGGGCGAATCCATCAGAACATAGCCCCATGCGTACATTTCTGGGCTCTGCAGCAAAATCTGGATGGCAAAAATCGAAATATTTCCACGCCTCTCCATCCGAAGGATGTGACAATTCTCCATCATCCTTTGTGCGTTCTTCGTTGTGCCACATCATGTATTCTGCTGTATTCTGAGACATATACATCCTCTGCAAGTGCTTCGTGATCGACAAGTAATGCATATACTTGTAAGGACGTCATTTTCTAGTTGACTTTCCTTTTCCCCTGACTTCCTTGTAACGATCCGTATTACAGAAGTGGCAACTTTCTACATCCTCGTTCTCCTTGTAGTATAACATGCATCCGTTGCGACAACAATCTATCTTGTCGTACCCCAGTCCCAGTTGTCGGACCATCATCTTTGACTTGTAGAAGTTTTTTGGAAGCTCTTTTGATTCCTTCGGTAACACCTCCTTCATTAGTTGTGTAATCCGATCATAGCAAGTTTGTGGCAAGTTAAAATTGGACTTTATGTTCAACAACCGCATCGTCACTGACAGTACGGAATATGGATCACAACCAGGATATAAAGAAGTTTCAGCATCCTGAAACATATCATAGTAACTCCTTCGCCTCGGGATTAGGATCCTCCGGATCAAAATTAGGCCCTGTCGCGTCGTACACCATATCTCGTGCAAGGTTCTGCATGTCTCCATAATCAACGGAGCATTCGTCGTCATCGACGACAAAATCCGCTGCAGCATTATCATCAAAAGCATAAGTAGCAGCATTCGCAACCTGTCTTTCGGCATATAGTTCACCTTGCGATGACCACAGGTCGTAATCACGTACGAAACCCTTACGGGTCAAATGATCTCTTACACTCACCACTTTTTTGTAACGTCTATTGCGACAATTACGACATGGACAATTGATTTTGTTACCGTCCATAAACTGAGCTTTGCTCATGGCATACTTAAGAAACACTTCCACGCCTGCCTGAAAATCGTCACTCACACCTATTCTGCTCTCGTGTTGTCGTTTGTACATCCATGTACGATCAACGAAATAATGATCCATCACAGATTAGATGTAAAAATCTGTATAATAAGACAAACTAAACAGAATTAGTATATAATCATGTAACTGGTGGATCCGCTAGTATTCTAGCTCGAGAAGAGAAAAATATAAATACAGTTGTTACTAATAGTTCGATACCGATAGTACGATACCGATACCGATACCGATACCGATAGTACGATACCGATACCGATACCGATAGTTCGATACCGATACTGCGATACCGATACCGATAGTGCGATACCGATACTGATACCGATAGTTTGATACCGATAGCATGGTTTAAAGTATCGACCGATACCGATCCGATACGGCCGATACCGATACGGTTTGGCATGTTCCGATCCGATACCGACCGATACCAAATATTGACCGATACCGACTATGGGGGTCTTTGTTCCGGTCAATTCGACAAAACCAATCGGTAAGGGTGACTACTATTTCATATAATTTCAAAACTACTAAGAAATAACGCTGAAATACTTAAAATTATGCCTAAATGTATAAAATATATGTTTTTAAATGTAAATAATTTATTAATAATTATTTGTTTTCCGATACCAAAGTCCGATACGATACTGCCGATACTACCGATATCGCCGATACCAATACTCATAGGAATAGTCCGAAACCGATTCCGATACCGATTGTGAACCTTGACCGATAGTGCGATACCGATACCAAACTAAGTCAATCTATCTATTTCTAAATTACAAGAGTCCACTTCTAGGATATGGGAGCTATATCCTAAATATCTAGTCTAAATTAACTTGGTTAGGATACTAGAGTGTCCTTAATATCTAGCAAGCACACATTACACCCCAAGCCGTCCTGCATGCTAATTATAATAGGCACATATATGTATATCACAGTTAGATGTATAGACCATGAACCCAAATACTGACTTATGCAGATGAAGAACTCGCACTGTCCTTGACACAGTGAACATATACACCATGAACCCAAATGCCATATTCACATTTACTAATCCAAACACCACCAAACTAATGGATAACACCCAATATGGATAACACATTATTTAGCCAATATATAAATTAGATGAATTTGATAAGCAAAGCCCCCCGCCGCCCCCGACCAAAGCCCGCCGCCCCAAGCCCGTCGTCCAGCCCCCGACGCCCCCGCCCCAAGCCCGCCGCCCCCGCCCCAAGCCCGTCGCCCAGGCCCCGACGCCCCCGCCCCAAGCCAGCCGCCCAGCCCCCGACGCCCCCGCCCCAAGCCCGCCGCCCAGGCCCTGTCGCCCCCGCCCCAAGCCGGCCGCCCAGCCCCCGACGCCCCCGCCCCAAGCCAGCCGCCCAGCCCCCGATGCCCCCGCCCCAAGCCCGAATGTCCCCAAGCCCGCTGCCCCCGCCCCAAGCCAGCCGCCCAACCCCCGACGCCCCCGCCCCAAGCCCGAATGTCTCCAAGCCCGCCGCCCCCGCTGCCCCTACGTCGACACCGCGACACACACACACAGAAAGAGAGAGAGAGGAGATTACCTTCGGGAGAGAGAGAGGAGAGGACGCCGTCGCCGTTCACGAAGCCGCACGAGAGAGAGAGAGACAGAGAGAGAGAGAGAGAGAGGAGAGAGATTGAATTTGGAGGGAATGCCAAAAGTTCCCCCCGCCTTTTCATTTAAGTCTTGAACGCTCATTTAGCGACGGAATAGCGACTGTGAATAATCCGTCGCCAGGCAGTCGCTATTATTGATTATCCGACTGAATATCCATCGCTACGTAGTCGAAGATATGTCCCGCCAATTCTCTACACAATTCCCGCCAAATAAACGACTACGTGGCGACGACCGTTGATCCGTCGCTATAACACCGACACTCTAGCGACGGATGTGCGACCTTTCCTGTCCCTAAAATTAAAATAAAAATGGCAAATACTTGTGGTCGGTAATCAGTCGCTGGGCGGCCACGAAACCGTCGCTAATACCGACGGAATAATTCCGTCGCTAAACCTCCGTCGCTAAATGAGCGTATTTTGGTAGTGACTCGAACCTTTTTGGTCTTCTTCAGAACTGGTACAACGTTGGCTACCCAGTCAGGATGCTGTTCTTCTCTAATAAAACCACAAGCTATAAGATTTTTGACTTCATCATCAATTGCATCCATCATTACAGGCTTGAATCGCAGTTGTTGTTGTTTGAGCGGCTTGGCATTCGGCAAAATGTTAAGCTTTTGAGTTACAATTTGAGGATCTAATCCCGGCATATCTTCGTAACTCCAGGCGAAGACATCAATATATTCACGAATAAGATAAATTAATTCTTGTTTATCATCCTCTGGAAGATTTTTGCTAATGTAGATTGGTCGTGATACGCCCTTCTCTCCAATATCGATTTGGACTAGTTGATCTTCAGTAGGTGGTTCTCGTTGTTCAAAATGAAGTTCCCACTGATTGTCCATCCTTTGTGCCCAAGGGTCCACTTCAGGAGCTTCTTCAATGTCATCTTCGTCATCTTTCAAAAATTCGGCAGACACCATGTTAGAAGATACTATCACCCTATAAACATGACTAATGCTGGTATCAGAATCCCATGAGATAGAATCAGAAGAATTAGATCGCTCTTCTTCATCAGATTCAGAAGGTTCTGGAGTTGGAAGTGGTGAAGCATAACCTAGTCCCCATTTCGTTTTACTATGGTATTGTTGTGATTTTCCTTTTGGAACAACAATACGAAGAGGAGTTCGCCTTCCTTTACCGTTGTTGAGGCCTGTTCTGAAATTATAGCCCATTTTACGGATGATGGCTTTAGATTGTGGACTATAGCGTCGTAATTGTAGCCTTTATGTATTATCTCTATTATCATTATAGAGCATGATTTTTGGTTCCTCTCTTTTGTTGAAGAATATAGGCTTTTCATCATTCTTTCGAAACGGTACTAAGAAGTACGACTCTTGTATTGAATCCAGTGATACCACATTTTGCAGAGAAGATACGACTTCTATTATAAGTGGTTTAAAGTTATCTAGCATATCCAAATAACATTGAGTATAGTAAAAGACATCAGTATACTGCAAAGGAGATGCTTTATTGATTTTTATACCATAATTTACAACAGGGACTTTAGCCTTAGCAGGCTTAGTCAGATTGATGACAAGAGGGGGAGAAGAAGAACGAGAAGGAGGAGGGAGCTTCTTACGATGAAGATCGATTACAAGCGGCTCAGAAGAGGTGAGCTCCCTTTGTTCTTGACTATCACCCTTAGGCCGCTTCTCTTGAGAAGGAAGATAGATAGTCAGTGGTTTGGAAGACTGAGGACATGAGGTGCATCCTTTCATGGGAATCATAAGAGTATCATTTGGCATACTCTTCTGTTCTTCATCTGTGTCTATTGCTAGTACCACCTTCATGAATTCCTCCTTGTATATACGAGAATCGTTGTAATATGCTTCAACTCCTTTGAAAGGATTCAGATCTGCAACCTCTTTTTGGACTTCTCCATTACCATCCACATATTTGAAACATTGGTGGAGAGTAGAAGGTACAATATTGTGCTCATGTAGGAATGGTCTTCTTAACAAAGCATTGTATGAGCCATGATTGTCAATAACATATAAAGTTACCTTTGTATGAAGATTGCCAATTTGAAGTTTTAGGCGTATCTTCTCCAAAGACTCACTTCTTCCTTGATTGAACCCCAGGATGGTAGTGATAGTTGTAGAAAGGTTATGCATTGGGATCTTTAAAGCATCCAGTAAAGGCTTCGACATAATGCTAAGTGCAGACCCGGGGTCAACCAGAATGCAATCTACTTTCATAGTATCTACATACCCCATGAAATAGAGAGAATGATCATGACGATTGTCTTCTAACAACATGCCATCTTGTGTAAAAGTAATATTGGGTATTAATTCAAATAACTATGACAATGTGCACATCTGACTGGCTCCTTTTTAGGTTTCTTGAGAAGAGTAAGACAAGCGTCAGCTTGCATCAAGGCTTCACTTAACGTTTCTCGAGTTTCTTTTGAGAGATGTAAGAGTTCAAAGATTGACAACCTCGCTGGAGTATTGGCCAATTGAGCCAATATGTCAAAATTGTAAGACTTTTCAAGTCCAAGAGATGAGGACTTTTTCAATGTTTTGTCAAAGCGAACAGGTTTCTTCCCTTTATCTGCTGATGTTGGTTTAGGAGGAGACGGTTCAACCACCGGCAAGGATGTGGATGGTGTATTCTCAGCAAGAGAAGATGATAAAAGAGGAACATCAGGAGACGGAGCAGGGTTCTCTTGATTTTCGGAATACTCCCGAAGATAGGGTTTCCCTGATCTAGTGCCTATTAGAATTTCTTCTTCTGTTACTGGTTCAAAGGATACCATATTACAGTTCTTGGATTTAGATTTAAAATGCTTCTTTTGCTTAGAAGAGGAAGGCGTTTCAAATTCTGCTACCAGATCTGGATGAATCCACATAATCTCTCCTTTGTCAGTTGACAGCGGAACAAGACCTTCATTTTGAAGAGGTGGGAGATTCACAATTTTAAGAGTAGTCCTTGGAATGGGGACAACACCATCTTGTATAAGTTGTGGTGGAAAATCATCGAATTATAGAGAAACCATATTAGCAGTCACTGTTTTCTCGTCCTGTTGCAGAGTAATTGCTCCAGAGTTGACAAACTCCTAGATTTTACCCTTGAGCACATAACATGTTCTGGTTGGATGCCCTATAAATCTGTGATAAATACAGTATTTAGGGTGATCAGTTTTACCCACTTCTTCTGGCTATTTTGCCTCTGGAAGCTGAAGCTTATTGCTTTTGATCAAGCAATCGAAGATGCTTAAAGTATCATCTTCATCAAAAGAATACTATTCTTTTAGACGAGTTGTCTTCTGCGGTGGTGTTGATGGAGTGGATGCCGTCTGAGTAACATTGACAGCTAAAGACTCCTTGCCTTTGAGATTGATGGCCAGTGTTTCTTTACTCTTGCGGTTATTCTGGCGATTACTATCCCCAGGTGTAGAATGTCCATCTTGGTTAGGATGAGTCATTTGGACTCCTAACTGCTTGAACTTTTCGGTACTGACCTTGGCTGCTTTTGCATTGACAATGAAAGAAGGCCAATCCTAGAATTGTGTAGATCTTGTCCACATACAGATAATAGACAACAAGTTTGATTTGCAAGTGTCTATTATTACAGCAGATGGAGTTCCTAAAGGCATTTTGAGTGCCTCTCGACATAATCTTTCAATAAAACTCTATGTGGATTCATTGTGCCTCTGTTTAATCTTAATGAGGGTAGACGTCGTCATGTCGTTGACTCCTTCATAAAACCATTCCAAGAACAATTGTTTGAAACCAACAAAAGAAGTGATACAGCCATCAGGCAGGCTACGATACCAGTCATAGGCTGCACCGTCTAAACAACCGACGAACACTCTGGTAAGGAGAGCATCATTTGGCTGTAATTGATCAGTCATCACCTCAAAATGATTGATGTACTGACTTGGAGAAGTGCTGCCATCAAACAGTATAATGGTTGGAAGCTTGTACTTAGGAGGAAATGGAACTTCCTTCTACTCTGTAGGATATGGTTGCTTTATGCCCAGTCTTTGTAGGCCATCCTTCTGCCTAGAGGCCTCAAACTGAGTGCGTAAGAGTTTTACAGTCTTATTAGTATCCCCTGATGTTTGGGAATCGGTAGGCTGGTTAGAAGTGTTAGGAGGAGGAAGAGCGTGGTAATTACCACCCACAGTACCAGACTGAATGGGATCAGCTTGAATTGACACAGAGGCAACTTGAGGAGGTGGTACCCCCAGACTAGCAGGTATAGAAGATTCTATGAGCTCAGGATTTGTAGCAGGGTATACAATCGGGGGCACTGTATATTGAGCGATGATTATAGTGTGCATGCTTGCAACTATTTCTGCCATGGTCTTTAATTTGTCTTCTAATGCAACAATTCGTTGCTCTTGAATGGTTGAAGTAGAGGCATCTTGATCTTCCATAATGGTATATGCCGTCACCTCTCTTGCTGCTATTGATGATATAGTTTGTTCAGATCTTTCACTATCTGCATCAAAATCTGAAAAAGAGTCCTCTCCTACATGGACAATGGGGAGATCTTCTTGATTAAAGACACCTTGGTTCAAATGTCGATTTCTCGATCTAGTATATTTTAAGACACCTTCACTGGATGCATAGATTCGATCTAAGTATTGCTGACTAGGATTACGGGATGTATTACGTCTCGGATATTTCCTACCCCCAGTGCTTGAGAAGTCATGTTGACAGAAGCATATAATAGCTCATCTTCGTCTTCTATTATATGTTTCGGAGTTGAAGCATAGTTTAGACGATCGAAGACAGATCGTCGAACCAATTGGCAACGACAGTTGATGATGACTTCATGAAGGCAGTGGTGATCTGAAGCGCGATTTGGAGGTGAGGAAGACATCCCTGTAATCTCCCGTCTTTGTGTAAGACATTGCCGCAAATTAGTTACAACTACAGGATGAGAAGAAGTCGGAGGAACATATTCCTTAATGATGTTAGGAACATGCCTCATATTCTTCAGATGTTTAGTTTCCTGAGTATACAAAAATGTACTCAACTCATTAGCATAAGTGGTTCGGTCTTTCTTTTCAAACTTTGGCTTTTGGTACAGATTGGCCTTTGGCATAGGATTCTTACGTTTCACCAAAGTTGATAGTGGTTGACGCCTATTGAGATAAGCGCGTAAATCTGAAAATTCTGTTCGAGGTGTCTATGTTTGTGATACCCTCAATTTTTCTTGCTTGGATCTTAAAATTTACAAGGTGGGAAGGTCTTGACCAAACCCCATAGGGGTAGGTAAGATACCTCTTTGGTCAGTATTCTTTCCAATATCAGAGATCCGAAGACCTCTGTTTAAAGGAATAGAATCTGACATATCTTCCTCTGAGTCATAGACCAGGGAAGTTTGAAAAAAGACCAAAGGGTGCTTTCCTTTATTTTGTAGAGGGTCAGCTAAGAAGCGTTTTCCTTTGTTCTGTTGTGAGACCATTTTAGGCACAGATTGCGTCAATTGAGGAAGTGTCAAAGGACTCTTTCCTTTGTTTTGTCTAGTGTTGGTACTAGAACATTGATTCTCCAAGTTCAGAACTTAAGAATTAGAAGAGGGAATAGCCAAAAGACTAGTTCCCTTGAGTTGTGCCAGAGTAGCAGACTGTGCCTGAGGTACTGATTGCTTGGGTTGAGCCATAGTCATACGGGCTACTGATGGTGCCTTGGCAGCAACATGGGTAGACTGTACCTCAACAATGGCTTGAACAGGCTGTGCCTTTGCAGTAAAGAGAGTAGTAGACTGCGTGGGCTACAGGATGAATAGGTTGTGCATGGGCAACAGAAGTAAGCTGTGCCTGAGCTACCGAGACAGATTGTGCCTTGACCACTGAACACTCAGGTTACGCCTGGGTAACAGTGACCATAAGAGATTTAGGAGCCCGCACAGTCTTGTTCTTGGCGATAGCCGCTGTACGCTTGTTGCTCTTGGTGCTAATCATATCCTCATAGGTTGTCTGGTTGACTTGAACAACCAGAGTTTTTTGTATCTTGCCGATCGACGCAGTGTCACATTGAGTTGTCACCTTCTCGTCGGAGGAGAAAGTCGTCCCCAGCAGAGTCGCCATTTTGTTTGCAAAAAATAAAAAGTTTATTTGAAACTTGAAAAAGAATAGTACAAAGTACAATAAATTCTGGGAAAGTACAACTGTAGGAATCTGATCAGAAGATGATCACTTTTTTCCTTGGACTATGTGAACTTGAAGACTGTAGCCTCTGGAGAATGCAGCAGCAATTTTGCAAGAGTTCTTGATCTCTGTGCCTATATATCTGATGATTTCACAGTGATTGGAAACTCTATTTATAGAGTTCAAGAAATAACTGTTTTAGTAGTTATTCTGATGTGCGCGAGGCTGGATTGTGCCACATTGGGTTGCGCCAACCTCCTGTTGTGCCAACTTTTATTCAGTTGTTAAGTCATGTACTAACTGTATTTAGACACGTGGCATCATGTGATTGAGATGCGCGTGGTCGTGTACAGGCTAGTAGACACGTCTTGAGAGATTAGTGGCATGTGCGCTACGTCATCCTGCTTTAGAATGTAAGTTGTCTCAACTTTATCAGGTTGCACGAGCTTCGGTCAACTGCGCCTGATTGAGCCGCGCCTAGACACGTGGCAGCTTTTGAGCAGAAGTCATTTAGATTGCGCCTAGGCACAACTAAAGATTTTTTCTGGATTACGCCTAGGCGCAACTTACAAAATGTAAAGGACAGCTGTCAACCAACTCCCTTCGAGCAGCACAATTTACGGGATTAGAAGAGATTTTTCTCGTTCATTATGTTTATCAGCTGTCAGTATTGTCAGGTAATAATTGCTATTAAGTGTCAGATGTCACGTAGATTTTGGCGCAACAAGA
This sequence comes from Iris pallida, assembly GCA_029216955.1. Taxonomy (NCBI): domain Eukaryota; kingdom Viridiplantae; phylum Streptophyta; class Magnoliopsida; order Asparagales; family Iridaceae; genus Iris; species Iris pallida. The sequence continues at coordinate 2,487,126 of JANAVB010014998.1, read as the reverse complement.
CTGGGCGTAGTCTGATATCAGGCGCAACCTGATCAGTGGCGCAGCTTGATCTTTGAGCTTAAAAACAGTAGCACAGCTTGATTTTTTAGGCACAACTTGATCACTGATTAGTATGTTCAGGGCGCAACTTGATTTTTAGGCCCTACAGTTAGCTAATAGAGGAGCTCAGTTAGTTGAGAGTTCAGATTTGGAGTTGGTTGTATTATGTAATAGGTTATTAGTTTGGGTTTAGTTACTTGTTTGAGTGTGAGAGGGAGTGTGCTGCCTGGGCAGTAGGTTCTAGCAGAAACTTGTCTTGGTATTGCATTACCTTGCCTTGACTTGGCATGGATTGCATTACAGTTTCAGCAGTAGCAGCAATAGACAAGAGCAGTATGTGTTGTTTAGGATGAGTTAGAGTGGGTGGATGGTTAGAATGAGAGGAACATGTGTTATAGTGAACATGTGTTTTAGGTATGACAAGTTTGAGGCTATGTTAGCTAGGCTATGTTACCTTAGTAGCCTAGTATTGTGAGGTAACATGTAGTTTGACCTAGATATTGACCAATGGTCTAGTATTGACCTTGGTTGACTGTAGAGTTGACTAAACCTTAGAATTAACCCTTGATAGCCAAAGTTTGACTAGTTGACCAAGATAGCTCTGTTGTTGACCATAGTTGACCAGACTAACTAGTTTGATCTAGTTGACTTTAGAGTTTACCAGAGTTGACCAAGAGTTAACTTTGGCCCGGATTGACCTAGAATCATGTAGATGCATTGTATACTTCATTTATAACCCCTTTTGTATACATCATGACTTGTGTTGCTCTAAATAGGAGTCCGATACCTCGATTCGGACAGTATATTCTCACAGACATTCAGATCGCATGCGAGTACATTCTCTGATCATTGCATATTTGTTAGAATTTATATTCTTGCTCTAGATTACTTGATGCTGTCACATTGTTAACATTGATTAGTACTATATGGATCTTTACATTGAGATATTATTCCCCTCGGAAGCATCAAGTACATCACGTCATGTGCATTTCACTTTCATCATATACTCTTGTGCTTTCATTATTCATGTACACTCTTGTGATTCATGTACTCTCATATTCATAGAGCCCTCATGTATACCTTCATGTGCACCCATTTATGGGCCCTCATGTGAAATAATATATAATAACATAACTTGTCTGGATCTTTATGTATTGATTGAGGTACGAGGGAGTAGAAGCAGTCATGTGAACAATTCTAAGTAATTGTATAAACTCTTTAGTGTAATCATGTCACGCCATGTACCAAAATACGGAGATGGACTAGACCAGCTACTCCATATGAGGTATACAAACATTATACGACGATCGTGGCTGTCAAGAGACAAGGGAGTGCATGCTACATTCAAGTCTCCTATGGTCTCACAGAGCATCTGTCTCAATCATTCAAAGCAAGAAAACATCAATTAATGAACATATGAGATAAAGTTGTAAGGCATCCCCGACGCTTCATCAAAATGATTATGGGGATCTAGCTCTATAAGTTAGATAGCCCAGAGAGTCATAGATAAATAATTGTATTCAGCTGCAGTCTGATTTAATTACAAATTATGCAAAAGACAAAATATCCAGATTAGCCGACTATACAGGTGCCGGTGGCTAAACGCCAGAACATAAGTAAAGATACTAGAGTGGTGGAGAAGAAACCCACTCGAGTCTCCCGCCAGCCATGCTCCTAGTATGCACCATTAACGTCAGAAAGGAAGGTCGGCTCCTCAGGCTCTGCTACGTAATCTGGCCAAACAAAACCAGCGGGGTTGGCCCCGAATAGCAAGTACCATAAGGGAGTACAAAAGAGTAAGATAAAACCGAAGCAAAAAATAATAATACTAGTAATAATAAAATCTTCCGGTCATAACCTCGGTCCACAGCCTGTCCTAGCATGATAGACCAACCCAACAACCAAACAAGGGCATGGGTTGGACCACGCAACATGACAGTCCATGTCCCTCGGCTACTAATGTAAGGCACAAGGCTCAGTCAAGTCGTTTTTCAAGCGACCATTCATTCCTGCGGCTTTCTATATTTGGCGGAGTTATCCCCGCGATACTGATTAAAAGGAATCCTCTGATCGTGTCAACCCAGCAGGACTAGCCAAACCATAAGACATATAGCACATTGATTATGCACCAGTCCCCCGGAGAGCTACCGCGCTAAAACATATAACACATAGCTCGTTGAAGTCGGATATAGCCATCCGCTATAGGCGAATGAAACTATATCCGTGGCGGCCAACCCGACACGTCAGGACTGGACCTGGGGTGGCTAGTATGGCACGATCTCGGGATACTTCCCACCCAATGCATCTACCAAGTTAGTTGCCTAGTAAATCCCTAGGTTATCCTCGGAGTTCACATGTCGTGGTCACATGCTTACTCCCCTAGATGTCGTACATTGTACGAGTACCCCAAGAAGGGATCCGTACTGGCTCATAGAGTCATACATATGTACCTCCTTCTTGGTGTAATACAACACACAACACATACGACGTCATTGCTACCGACCATTCGCTATGTAAATGCTAGACTCTTGGAGATACTGGCAGGTATCACGTAGGAACACTTAGCACATAGGATAGCACCTCGGTGCTTACGTAGATTGTACCTTAGTACACACATAGGGTTATCCAGCATACGCATAGGTAGTCAGATCAGAAATGAGGACCAAGACACAAGAGGAAAGAGAACAAGAAGGTACTATGCACTTAGGGTATGAAGTGCTCGCAAGTCATGAAGTAGCCCAAATGGTGCACGGGCAAAAGTACAAGATAAAAGGTGCACAATGTGACAAAGTTACATATGAATTATGGTTAAAGTGAGACATGAAGATTCTTGAAGTCAAGACAAAGATCTACAACTTTCATGTTGGGAGTTGGGAGAAATTCTGGCCACAATTCGGCCAAATAGGGAATAAAATAGCCAAAATAGGCACTATGCGGCATTCTACGGCACTATGCAGCCTTCTGCGGCACTATGTAGCCTTCTGTGGCACTATTCATCCATGCGGCACTATTTATTCCTGCGGCACTATGCATCCATACGGTACTATTCATTCCTGCGGCATTATTCATTCCTGCGGCACTATTCATTCCATGCGGCATTATGCATCCATACGAAATTATTTATTCCTGCGGTACTATGCATCCATACGACACTATTTATTCTTGCGGCACTATTCATCCATGCAGCACTATGCATCCGTGCGGTACTATTTATTCTTGCGACACTATTTATTTCTGTGGCACTATTTATCCATGCGACACTATGCATCCATGCGGTACTATTTATTCCTGCGGCACTATTTATCGTCCCTGCCAGAACCAGGACAGATGAACTTAGGAGATGTCCAAATATTGTTTTGGCCATAACTTCCTCAAAACAAGTCAAAATCTAACTTTACAAAGGTCAAAATTGGGTAGAATTAAATTCTCTACAACATGGAATAATTAGTTTTCAAAAACCATTAAGTTTGATAGATCAAAACCTAAGAAAATCAAAAATGATGTAAACTTAGATCTACAAGAATTCATCCACTAAAATAAAAAATATCAAGTACTAAACTTGTAGAGGATGTGAGAAGAACAATATAGACAAATAATATCAAAAGAAAAATCAAGAATAAAAAATACACAAATCTTCACATTTGAGCAAGTTGTACTTGTCTAAGAGGGTTGGTGGTTGAGTAAAATGAATGAGAGAGTGAATGAGAAAAGAGAGTGTAGAAAAGATTATTTATAGTGGAAGAGGGTTGGCTTAAGAAAACCCTAATCTCTAAATATGCTCTAACCATTCCACTAATGACATGCTTAAAAGCTACATGGAGCCATTAATAAATAATAAATAGAATTATGCACAAGCTAAATATCGGATACCATGTACAGAATTCATGAAAGAATACGTATATCGGGATCGGGAAGTGATAAATCATGTGCATATTCAAGCCGTTCATATGTCTATCTTGTACTCTACATCACTAGTCACTGATAGTTTTCTACTTATAGTAGCTATTTGCATTACAGTTCTCTCTCTTCTACTACATGTATTTTCTTTCATCGTTTCATGTATTTTACTCTATTGTATGCTTTATATTCCTGTCTTGATATGAACTATTGAGATTATGTGCTCGTTCTTATCCTGACTGGACCTGTTAAAAATATTACAGAGGATGACGATGACCTTTGCCCTACCTATTATGGACCTTCCATAGATGACACCTGCGACTTGGACCTTCAGCAGGATCCATCAACAGTAGAGGATGTCACCCCTATAGTTTAGACTTCTATCTTATTTTGATGTCTTATCTCATTTTGATACATTCATGTTATATTTGGAATCTTATTGTTATTCTGGATTTTATGGAGATGTTATCATAGACACCTAGACTTCTTCTCTTGTTTGTATTTTATTTGGTGATTTTCATTATCTATCTATCTTATCGTACTTCTACCTTAGTCGTGATTGAGATGTACACTTCTGTATTGTCCTCCGTCTGGAGTGTATATATACTGTATAGGTACCTTATAATTGTTAGATGTATGTGACCTAGGATAGCGTTCTACCGCCGACACTGTGGCGTAGGCTGGACATTTCCACTTCTCGTGCCCCTATACTGGGTGCGGGTCATGACACATACTGGGCAGGACCAATGATCCAGAATACACTAGGACATGCCAAAAATAATATTGAGTCCATTTCATGTTGTGCCATATTCTTATCCGTGCAACATATATTAAGACCAATTGTAACAACTGTAAGCCCCCTGAATTTTCCGAATAGTTTTTCGAATTTTCTAATGAATTATTTTCAATAATTCATTTCTATATAATTAATTTCGATTTGATTAATTTTGATTTAATGCTCTTTACCGCGACTTGGAATTCTAGAGCATCAGGGATGCCAGTCTCTGGAAACTTCCTTCTTGTAGTTTGTAGTAGACGAGATTATCTTCACATTGATATTTCGTGTCCCACTCGAACTTGTTCCCTTGTGCTCCATTTGATTCGCGCAACTTCGGGTCAATTTAGACCAATTTATCGTATGCCGTAATTCGTGACTTAACTTCCATCTTAATTTCCGGGCCCGACATCGGTCCAATCCAGTCGACCCAATATATGGCCCTGGCCTGTTTTGAGCCTACTATGCACGTGCCACTTGCGTGACATCAATTGATCTCTCTTGTGCCCCCAATTCATTCATGAATTAATTGGTTTAATTTATTAGTTAATTAAATCTTGGCCTCGACCTTGTCCAAACTTGGCCCAACGTCCGACCCAGTTCGGCATGGACCCTACCATGACTGCCCTTACATCCCAGTGATGTGTCTACATTTTTCCCTATTTAAGAATACTTTTATTTTATATAAATATCTCCATTCCTCTCTCTTTTATATGTGTGTATATATATATACATATATAATATAATATCCCACTCTTTCTCTCTCATCCTCACCTCACTCTCTCTCCTCTCCCCATGGTAGCCGAACACACCCCCCTCTCTCTCATTCTATCTCTCTACAAATATCTTATTTTCTCTCTCTCTATTATATATATATATACAAATATATATATATATAATATATAACACCCTCTCTCTACCTACACTCCACTCTCTCACTTCCCTCTCACATCACCATACCCCCTCCCATCAGCCGACCAATATCTCCCCTCTCTCTCACTAAATATCTCCCTCTCTCTCTATTTATATATAATATATACACACCCACATATTATATATACATATATATATATATCTCTCTCTCTCTCTCTCAAACACACACAACCCATCACCTCACAGCACCCCCCCCCCCCTTTGCTGTACGAGCAGGCCCCCTCTCTACTTCTCTTTCTCTCTCTTCCCCACATAACATCTCACATTCACTCCCTCTCTCTTTTTACTAAACACACACATACAATATACATTTCTTTCTCTCTCTCTCACAACAAACACACACCACACCCGACCACTCCCATGGCTGGCCCGACCCCAGCCATCCTCCGGCGTGGCCTCGCCGCCGGCCACCCCTGGCCGAGCACGGCCAACCGCCGCACCACTCCTCCATCTCCTCCTCCTCCTCCTTCTTCACTAATCAAAACTGCCACCACCACCATAACAGCCATCACCACGCCCCCTCCACCGCGCGCATGGCCGTGCGCCGCCGCCCTCCACCGCGCCTCGCCGTGGCGGCTCGGGTCGGCCGTTCGCAGCTGCCACAGCCGTGCCACCAGCGTGGCAGCGCCTCACAGCCGCTGCATGGCGCGCACGCGCGCGCGCGGGCCGCCGTCGTGCGCCGCCGCGCCGCCGCGTGGGCCGCCGTGGCTCGACGTGGGTGCGCCCCACTCCGGCGAGTTCTCCCCTGACGGCCACCGTCCTCCGGGACGCGCCGTCGAGGCGATTCGTGCGTTTTGCACGACGTCCCGTCGTGACGAGCTCGGGAACGAGGCTGGAATCGCGTCCCGTCGCAGCGACTTTGCGCATATTTTCTGGGAGATCCGACCGTTGGATCGGCGAACTCCTTGCTCCGTCTCAATCTCGGTATATACCTCTTCGCTCACCTCAAATTTCATCCGTTAATTTTATCGTTTGATACATCAAAACTGGCCACCAAGTTGACGTTTTAATTTGAACTGTTTTTGGACAGTTTTGCGACGCCAACTTCGCGGGTTCGTATCTTCGTCGTCGTAGCTCCGTTTTGCGCGCCACCAGTTCCGGTGCACAGCTGGTATAACCCTCTTCCTGCCCCCTTTTGATTTCATTTCAGTTTGAGCTTGTTAGGTCGGTCGAATTCGACGCCAAAGTTGGCCGTTCGAATTCTTAGTGTTGCACTTGTAAAATTCCATTTTTGAACCCGGGACTCCGGATTCAATTTCTGACACCACCAGTAGACTCGTGGCGTCGTTCTGGCATGTTTTCATATAAAGTTTGTTTGATTTGGAGAACGTGGGCCCTGGCACGCATTTCGGTGCAAAGTGGGTCCCACTTTCTGGGTCGACGGGTCATTTTGAGATCGGCTCATCGGAATCCAATTCCGGATATATCGTTGAGTTCGTATCGTCATTCTGGACTCGTTGACATATAATTTGCTAGGTTTTAGTGGACATTGGTTCCGGCACGCATTTCGGTGCAAGTCGGATACCAATATCCGGGTCAACAGGTCATTTTGAGATCGGCTCATCGGAATCCAATTCTGGATATACCGTTGAGTTCGTATCGTCATTCTGGACTCGTTGACATATAATTTGCTGAGTTTTGAGGACATTGGCTCCGACACGCTTTTCCGTGCAAATCGGTTTCCAATGTCCTGGTCAACGGACGAATTTGAGATCGGGTCAACGGGATCCAATTCTGGATATACCGTTGGGTTCGTATCGTCATTCTGGATTCGTGGACATATAATTTGTTAGGTTTTGTGCACTTTTATTTCGGCACGTTTTTCGGTGCAAAGTGTGTCCAACGGCGGACATCATTTTGGCCCAAAATTACCGTTTTTGCCCCTGTGTCCAAATTGGACTTTTGGACAGGCGATTCTAGCTGATTTGACCATTCTGGACACGTTGGTGATGTTAGTTACATCATCCGACAACATCTGTAGGTTTTTATCATATTATTATAATCTTTCTCCTTTTGTGGTATTTTGAGATCCGTCGATTCCAGTGATTTCACAATCACTGAAATTGATATGTTGACCCTGAAAATGTTATAGAGACTAGCTTTGACCCTGTTGACCATAGTTGACCAGTTGACCAAAAGTCAACTGTAAGTCAACCATTGAACCAATTTGACCTAGTTTGACTTGGTTTGACTTATTGTGGCCTAGTTTGACTTAGTGGACTGAGTCTGACCTAGATTGCGTAGCTTATACTATAGAATCAAGCCTAACACTGTTAAACCCTAATTAGCTTATATATATCTTATCTTTAGGTCTGTGGCATCACTCTGAGCATCGACCCCATTGACAGCTCAGGACCGCAGGCGAGTACATTCACTGATAGTTTTCATTGTCTTGATATCTGCTATATCCGATTCAGTCGTAGTGTCTTACTTGATTCTCAGACACGATAGTTCACGGACTAGTATTGTCGGATTCCTGTCATGAGATGTCATTCCTGATTTCTTGGGATACTGGTACTTGCTTGGTCTTGATTCTTGTACTTGTATTGACGCCGATTCCTGAAGAGGACTTGCTCCCCTCTTAGGGAATCCCGCGTCATGACGTGCTATGTCCGGATCCGTATACTATTCGGGGAATGGGGAATATTATAGATAGTGTGATCAATGCCCACCTTGAGTTACTACTTGTATCATAGCTATACCCTCACCTCACGATGGGTATAGCCTGACCTGTGCTACTACTTGCTCCATAGCTTACCATCCCGGCCGGGCCGAGTCCACGCACTTGTAGCCGGTCGGCTGGAAGCCTGATTCTTGACCCATACCGATCACATTAGGCTATAATATTCGAGGCACATTTTATATTTACTTTATCTTATCATATATCCTGTTCTGTTCTACATTCAGTACTTCTCACCATGCTATGATTTCAGTTACTCACATGTTTTATATGCCTCTATGATGTACCTTGATTGGAGACTAAGTTCTGCTCGGGAGAAGGGTTACAACCCCGGTCCTTGTTTGGTTTAAGGGTTGTAGCTCAGCTTCCGAACGGTTCCCAAGTCTTCATATATCTTTGTCTTGTAGTTCATTATACTGTCTCTTATAGAATTTGTCAATTCACATGGAACTGCTGTTAGTGTTTGTACTTGCTCATTTTCCTGACAGGATACCGTTGATAATATTTTAGGAGTTGTTATACTATTAGTGGACTTCATGATGTTGCTAGCTGAGGTGGATCTCACTATTCTTCTATGTGAGTTGTCTGGTAGTTATCCTTAGTTAGTCTTGTTGTTCATTCTTTATTTTCTTGTCTTATGATCATTGTAGATTCTAGTTGTTTTAGTGATATTGTTATTATTCTCGTCTTATCTTCCTTAGTTTTCGTGATGTGACATGAGTATATTTCTAGTTATGGATCTTTAGATATTGTAGTTAGTATCGGGTACTTGACAGCGTTCTACCGCCGATACTGCGGCGTAGGCTGGGCGTCGTCTACGTATTCGTATCCGTATATCCGGGTGCGGGTCGTGACACGTTTTTAGTGGTGGCCCATGCAGGTCAGTCTTTGCAATTAATGCGAAGTCGTGGTAGTACTTGAGCTTTTCTGTACTACTGCGAGCCTGCCCTAGGATTAAGGTTGAGTCATGGAATATTTTAGGAATTTGGTACTCAGTCACATATTAGGAACTCTTGGTAGATTCCAGGGATGACCCCTGGGAATCTTATTTCGAACTTTTCGAAACTTTTTCCATTTGTTCTGTCCGTCCTGAATTCTGAAACATCTGTCAGTTATCAACTTTATTCTTTCTTGGAATGAGTTTACGGACCCCAGAGGGAAGGTATAAGTTGAACTTATATATCTTCTAGGTTGAGACGAGAATATGATTTGCCAGTCTCATATCAGGTTGAGATTGTTTTAGATTATATTCCAATGATTTTCTTTTATCTTGACCTAGATAGTACCTTTGGGACTTCTCCTGAGAACTTTCCCTAAACCCTATCTCGAAATCTGTTTCCGCTAGTTTCCATCTACTTATCCTTGATTCGTTGTTAAAAAATTTTGAATTCTTGATGTTCGTTGTTGACTTCGATTTTGATTCTGTTTAAAGATAAGTTTCTCTGGATTGAGTTAAGATATTCTGATAAACATATTTTATGAGGACGATGAGAACGATAAATGTCTACTTTATTTATGGAGTTTAGAATTTATCGCAGTCATATTAGCTAGCCTGACAAGGACACGGAGCCTGATTTTGGATATACTATCCTGGTTATGGCATTTAGATTCTCTTGCAGCCATACCGGTTGGCGTGGTAAGGAATCTAGGTGACATGATTTTAGGGTGTATACCATAGTTATGGACTCTATCGTTTATTGCAGCTATGTTTACTGGCGTGGCGAAAATTCTGACAACATGATTATGGATAGACGTGTATGGTTATCAGGTCATACCTTAAATTAATCCACTTCTTTTGACCTATTGCCCAAGGACAATTCCTATCGTTATTCCTTGTTCTTTCATTTCTCTTCTCATCATATGATGATTTCCTCGTCTTGTCATTACTTCATCCATCCTGATTAATTATGTCTTGATTTCACCAATCACCAGTCATTCATCCATTCCTGTCAACTATACTATGAAGTCATTGAAATTTTGTACCTTTTCACCTTGGGAAGGTTAAGGAAGTATCGTAAATCATCTCGTTCGGAAAGCGGATTTATTATCAAGTGGTATCTTGGTAGGAATATGGGATGTTGGATCTAGTGTAGAATTTTGAGATAGGAGTATGATTGAGGTTGGAACTGAAACCAGGGGGTCAATATAATCAGTTTAGAAATGAGTTATTAGGGTATTTCCAGGATGAATTACTTGGAGAACAAGTTTAAGGATTTCAAATAAGAAGGACAATAGGTTATACATTAATGGTATGAAGAATTTATATTTCGTGGATATAGTTTAGAAACTGGACAAGGCATTGGAAAGAGGATAGAGAACACAAGAATTTTGAATCAAAAAAAAAAGGGAAGAAGAAATTTTGTGGATATAATTTATTGATTGAGATGGTTGATAATTGGAAGTGTATGATGAAAGAAATATGAAGGTTGATTTGGTAATGGAAGAATAAGTTTTATAAAGCCTAGTGGTATTAGATTGAATAACACCATGAGAGTGAATTGAACAAGTTCAAGGATATTATAAACTTGAATTAGAGGTTTCAGATCAATTTAGGACAAGGTGGAAGAATTCGGGTTAAAGGATGATTAAGTGGATAGTGTGGAGTTCTAGTGAAGGGTGTACTTCTTGATTAGGGTTTTGGAATTTGGATATGGCCTATGGTATCATGACAAGGCCCAATCCTTATGACGAAAGGGTAATTCTGGTAGTAGTTGTATAAGATTGGTTTTTTTATATTTGGACTAGTGAGATTAAAGGTGTGATTGGCCAATGATGACCAGATAAACTTGATAGTATCAGATATAGATGATTAACTTGGCTTCCCTATGAAACCTTATCTTTTCATTTTCTACCAAGAGGAATTGGACTTATTCCATATCTCTGAATCATCCCTTGAGTTCTCAATATCGTTAAATCATAATTTCCTTGATCGCGACCGAACGACTTTGGTCATCTCTTCTATTCGTACCCGTATCCTGGGTCGTACTCAATTGAGTTAAATCCAATTCTAACTTGGATTTTCATCCTTGGATGCTCGTGTCCAGCCTTCGTTGATTTTGTTCTCCATCTTGCCCAAATTCTGATTTACCCAAAACTTGATCAATTTAAATCGTGCTGAGACTAAATTATTTACTTTTATCGTGATTGGACAATGCTATCAACACTCGTGCCTATACACTTTTCGACATTGATTTGATTTTCTGATTATATCTGAAATTTCCTTGTGCTTAATCATGCCTATCTCAAATCCTAAATCAAATTTCATCGAGCTGAAATCCTGTTAATCAATGGTTGACTCGATTGTAACCGGACGAAGCTCAAATTTTGATTTTGTTGTCATATCTAAATCGTGCCCCAATGACTTGACTTATTTCTGAAATCACGCACGTATGATTTTGTTTGTATCATGATTCTATCGTGCCAAATCCCTCATCGTGCCTGAACAATTTTAAATCGATTATCTTGATCGTGCAAAACTTGTCATTCTATGATCGTGCCTAAGTTTTTGCCTAAAAACTTTCTATCTTGTTTTACACCTACTACAACCTTAATTTCGAGGACGAAATTTCTATAAGGTGGGTAGGATGTAAGCCCCCTGAATTTTCCGAATAGTTTTTCGAATTTTCTAATGAATTATTTTCAATAATTCATTTCTATATAATTAATTTCGATTTGATTAATTTTGATTTAATGCTCTTTACCGCGACTTGGAATTCTAGAGCATCAGGGATGCCAGTCTCTGGAAACTTCCTTCTTGTAGTTTGTAGTAGACGAGATTATCTTCACATTGATATTTCGTGTCCCACTCGAACTTGTTCCCTTGTGCTCCATTTGATTCGCGCAACTTCGGGTCAATTTAGACCAATTTATCGTATGCCGTAATTCGTGACTTAACTTCCAACTTAATTTCCGGGCCCGACATCGGTCCAATCCAGTCGACCCAATATATGGCCCTGGCCTGTTTTGAGCCTACTATGCACGTGCCACTTGCGTGACATCAATTGATCTCTCTTGTGCCCCCAATTCATTCATGAATTAATTGGTTTAATTTATTAGTTAATTAAATCTTGGCCTCGACCTTGTCCAAACTTGGCCCAACGTCCGACCCAGTTCGGCATGGACCCTACCATGACTGCCCTTACATCCCAGTGATGTGTCTACATTTTTCCCTATTTAAGAATACTTTTATTTTATATAAATATCTCCATTCCTCTCTCTTTTATATGTGTGTATATATATATACATATATAATATAATATCCCACTCTTTCTCTCTCATCCTCACCTCACTCTCTCTCCTCTCCCCATGGTAGCCGAACACACCCCCCTCTCTCTCATTCTATCTCTCTACAAATATCTTATTTTCTCTCTCTCTATTATATATATATATACAAATATATATATATATAATATATAACACCCTCTCTCTACCTACACTCCACTCTCTCACTTCCCTCTCACATCACCATACCCCCTCCCATCAGCCGACCAATATCTCCCCTCTCTCTCACTAAATATCTCCCTCTCTCTCTATTTATATATAATATATACACACCCACATATTATATATACATATATATATATATCTCTCTCTCTCTCTCTCAAACACACACAACCCATCACCTCACAGCACCCCCCCCCTTTGCTGTACGAGCAGGCCCCCTCTCTACTTCTCTTTCTCTCTCTTCCCCACATAACATCTCACATTCACTCCCTCTCTCTTTTTACTAAACACACACATACAATATACATTTCTTTCTCTCTCTCTCACAACAAACACACACCACACCCGACCACTCCCATGGCTGGCCCGACCCCAGCCATCCTCCGGCGTGGCCTCGCCGCCGGCCACCCCTGGCCGAGCACGGCCAACCGCCGCACCACTCCTCCATCTCCTCCTCCTCCTCCTTCTTCACTAATCAAAACTGCCACCACCACCATAACAGCCATCACCACGCCCCCTCCACCGCGCGCATGGCCGTGCGCCGCCGCCCTCCACCGCGCCTCGCCGTGGCGGCTCGGGTCGGCCGTTCGCAGCTGCCACAGCCGTGCCACCAGCGTGGCAGCGCCTCACAGCCGCTGCATGGCGCGCACGCGCGCGCGCGGGCCGCCGTCGTGCGCCGCCGCGCCGCCGCGTGGGCCGTCGTGGCTCGACGTGGGTGCGCCCCACTCCGGCGAGTTCTCCCCTGACGGCCACCGTCCTCCGGGACGCGCCGTCGAGGCGATTCGTGCGTTTTGCACGACGTCCCGTCGTGACGAGCTCGGGAACGAGGCTGGAATCGCGTCCCGTCGCAGCGACTTTGCGCATATTTTCTGGGAGATCCGACCGTTGGATCGGCGAACTCCTTGCTCCGTCTCAATCTCGGTATATACCTCTTCGCTCACCTCAAATTTCATCCGTTAATTTTATCGTTTGATACATCAAAACTGGCCACCAAGTTGACGTTTTAATTTGAACTGTTTTTGGACAGTTTTGCGACGCCAACTTCGCGGGTTCGTATCTTCGTCGTCGTAGCTCCGTTTTGCACGCCACCAGTTCCGGTGCACAGCTGGTATAACCCTCTTCCTGCCCCCTTTTGATTTCATTTCAGTTTGAGCTTGTTAGGTCGGTCGAATTCGACGCCAAAGTTGGCCGTTCGAATTCTTAGTGTTGCACTTGTAAAATTCCATTTTTGAACCCGGGACTCCGGATTCAATTTCTGACACCACCAGTAGACTCGTGGCGTCGTTCTGGCATGTTTTCATATAAAGTTTGTTTGATTTGGAGAACGTGGGCCCTGGCACGCATTTCGGTGCAAAGCGGGTCCCACTTTCTGGGTCGACGGGTCATTTTGAGATCGGCTCATCGGAATCCAATTCCGGATATACCGTTGAGTTCGTATCGTCATTCTGGACTCGTTGACATATAATTTGCTAGGTTTTAGTGGACATTGGTTCCGGCACGCATTTCGGTGCAAGTCGGATACCAATATCCGGGTCAACAGGTCATTTTGAGATCGGCTCATCGGAATCCAATTCTGGATATACCGTTGAGTTCGTATCGTCATTCTGGACTCGTTGACATATAATTTGCTGAGTTTTGAGGACATTGGCTCCGACACGCTTTTTCGTGCAAATCGGTTTCCAATGTCCTGGTCAACGGACGAATTTGAGATCGGGTCAACGGGATCCAATTCTGGATATACCGTTGGGTTCGTATCGTCATTCTGGATTCGTGGACATATAATTTGTTAGGTTTTGTGCACTTTTATTTCGACACGTTTTTCGGTACAAAGTGTGTCCAACGGCGGACATCATTTTGGCCCAAAATTACCGTTTTTGCCCCTGTGTCCAAATTGGACTTTTGGACAGGCGATTCTAGCTGATTTGACCATTCTGGACACGTTGGTGATGTTAGTTACATCATCCGACAACATCTGTAGGTTTTTATCATATTATTATAATCTTTCTCCTTTTGTGGTATTTTGAGATCCGTCGATTCCAGTGATTTCACAATCACTGAAATTGATATGTTGACCCTGAAAATGTTATAGAGACTAGCTTTGACCCTGTTGACCATAGTTGACCAGTTGACCAAAAGTCAACTGTAAGTCAACCATTGAACCAATTTGACCTAGTTTGACTTGGTTTGACTTATTGTGGCCTAGTTTGACTTAGTGGACTGAGTCTGACCTAGATTGCGTAGCTTATACTATAGAATCAAGCCTAACACTGTTAAACCCTAATTAGCTTATATATATCTTATCTTTAGGTCTGTGGCATCACTCTGAGCATCGACCCCATTGACAGCTCAGGACCGCAGGCGAGTACATTCACTGATAGTTTTCATTGTCTTGATATCTGCTATATCCGATTCAGTCGTAGTGTCTTACTTGATTCTCAGACACGATAGTTCACGGACTAGTATTGTCGGATTCCTGTCATGAGATGTCATTCCTGATTTCTTGGGATACTGGTACTTGCTTGGTCTTGATTCTTGTACTTGTATTGACGCCGATTCCTGAAGAGGACTTGCTCCCCTCTTAGGGAATCCCGCGTCATGACGTGCTATGTCCGGATCCGTATACTATTCGGGGAATGGGGAATATTATAGATAGTGTGATCAATGCCCACCTTGAGTTACTACTTGTATCATAGCTATACCCTCACCTCACGATGGGTATAGCCTGACCTGTGCTACTACTTGCTCCATAGCTTACCATCCCGGCCGGGCCGAGTCCACGCACTTGTAGCCGGTCGGCTGGAAGCCTGATTCTTGACCCATACCGATCACATTAGGCTATAATATTCGAGGCACATTTTATATTTACTTTATCTTATCATATATCCTGTTCTGTTCTACATTCAGTACTTCTCACCATGCTATGATTTCAGTTACTCACATGTTTTATATGCCTCTATGATGTACCTTGATTGGAGACTAAGTTCTGCTCGGGAGAAGGGTTACAACCCCGGTCCTTGTTTGGTTTAAGGGTTGTAGCTCAGCTTCCGAACGGTTCCCAAGTCTTCATATATCTTTGTCTTGTAGTTCATTATACTGTCTCTTATAGAATTTGTCAATTCACATGGAACTGCTGTTAGTGTTTGTACTTGCTCATTTTCCTGACAGGATACCGTTGATAATATTTTAGGAGTTGTTATACTATTAGTGGACTTCATGATGTTGCTAGCTGAGGTGGATCTCACTATTCTTCTATGTGAGTTGTCTGGTAGTTATCCTTAGTTAGTCTTGTTGTTCATTCTTTATTTTCTTGTCTTATGATCATTGTAGATTCTAGTTGTTTTAGTGATATTGTTATTATTCTCGTCTTATCTTCCTTAGTTTTCGTGATGTGACATGAGTATATTTCTAGTTATGGATCTTTAGATATTGTAGTTAGTATCGGGTACTTGACAGCGTTCTACCGCCGATACTGCGGCGTAGGCTGGGCGTCGTCTACGTATTCGTATCCGTATATCCGGGTGCGGGTCGTGACAACAACCATAATCAAACTCCTTACCTGACTCAAATGGGGGTTCCTCAACGGAATGGATTCAAAATCAGCATGTAGGTGCTGGTCGGCATCCTTCCACTTCCTAAAACCATTTTTAGACTGGTTCACCTTCGAAGTTGATTCCAAAACCTTAGTTAATCAAGAAACGCTCGGAGTCTTCGGAGGGAAAAGATTAGGCAGCGAATCATCAAGGGAGTGAAATCTTCCACAATGCAAAATCGGCACAAGCATTTGTTGTCGTCCATTGCCCATGAACTTCTCCTCCTTCGAATCTGAATGTGCCATTCCCGACTCATCGGACTGCCTTTTATCTCCAGAAAGTGGCAATAAGGGGCAAGATAGAAAAAATACAAGCTCGTGTCTTTCTCCTTCGTCCAACCGGACCCACACGTTGAAGAACAGATGGCAACTCTAGAGGGAGGTGAATAGAGTTTATAGCGATGATAGCCAATTAAAATTTTAAACTCTTTCACAAGAAAAACTAATCAGAGTAAATGCGAAAATAAATAAGGAGCAAGAAAGCATACGCAAACACAGCCGATTTTTAACCTGGTTTCCCTCGTGGAGGACTAGTCCAGGCCTAAGAACTCTAGCTCAGGATTAAATCCACTATTTGTGAAATAGTAGTTACACCCCATGCCTTTTCTTCAGAAGAGAACGTCAACTTCTTACAAAGATCGCAGTGGCGATGCTTGGAATTTTCCATGCGACTTTTCGAACTCTTGTACAAACTTCTAACTGAAAAATGCTGAGCACTTGAGGCTTAGGGAGCTTGTGGCTAGTAGATGAAGAAGGGTATGGCTTGTATTGAGCTTTAGAGAGAAGAGAAGAGAAGATTGGATGAATAAAAATGAGAGAATTCATGGCCTATTTATAGGAAATTTTTAAATATTTTTAGATA
Organism: Iris pallida; assembly: GCA_029216955.1. Taxonomy (NCBI): domain Eukaryota; kingdom Viridiplantae; phylum Streptophyta; class Magnoliopsida; order Asparagales; family Iridaceae; genus Iris; species Iris pallida. The sequence continues at coordinate 2,469,908 of JANAVB010014998.1, read as the reverse complement.
TTTGGCCGTTGGACAACTAGCAACCAGCCAACCCTAAAAATTAGGGTACTGATTTTTAGGGGACAGAGTTCGGGCCGAACTCTATGTGGAGGCAGAGTTCGGCCCGAACTCTGTGTGGAGGCAGAGTTCGGCCCGAACTCTGTCTCCAGAGCACAGAATAGGTCTATGGTCCAATGGGCTTATTTTGATGTATGTGGAGCTTTTGGATTTTGGGTAGGGTATAGGTTAAGTCTCAGATGCTCAGCACAACTCAGCTTACATAAGTCTAGACTCAATAAATTATAAAATACAGACTCAAAAAATAACTTATATTTACAAAACTGAGCTGTCATCTGACTTGAGCTGGATGCAGTCTGCATGTGTCGTATTAAATTATCACAAGTATTATTTAGTCAATTCTATCAATATTTGGTTGACTGTGACTTTGTGTCAACACACGTGAGCATTCTCCTCCTTCTCTTGATTTGACTCCTTCAATGAACTCTCCACCATCGCAATCTGGCTACCGATCGCCTCGACAAACTGCCTGTGTCGAGCTCTGGTGTCCTCTCCTGCCGAGTAAACCTTGTCGTTTGATTTCATGTCCCAAGCCAATCCTCAAGCTAGAGTTTTGAAGAGATCCCAATTGAGAACCAAATATTGCCCAATTTGACAAAATAAAGTGGAATTAGAAACTTGTTACCTGCCATTTCGCTGTGCCGAGTGCAGTCTGAAGGTCACGAAGGAGCTCGCCAGATACATCATCGACGCCTGTTTTCAGAATCGACAAGTCTTTTCTTTCATGCATCCATCTTCTATAAACCAACTCCATTCTAAGAGAAAAAAGAAGAAGAATCAAATATTCAACCTAAAATCCCTAAACTTTAGAAAGAAAACCATTTAAGGGGGGAATCAAAACTTTAAGCAGCAAAAACTAAACATTACGAAGAAAAACCTATAAATTTATGAAAAATAAAATCTTTGGGCATAAAAAACTGAACAATACGATTCCATTCAAAGAAGAGAAAGAGAAAAATCAAATATTCAACCACAAATCCCTAAATATTAGAAAGAAAACCATTTAAGGGGAAAAAATAAAAAACTAAACATTACGAAGAAAACCCTATAATTTTGAGAAAAAAAAAATCTCTGAGCATAAAAAACTAAACGTTGCAAAGAAATCTTATAAATTTGAACATAAAATATCAAATCTCTGAGCATAAAAAATAAAGTGAAAACCCTATATATATTTGAGAAGAATCAAATCTTTGAGAAACTAGACATTACAAAAAAAACCAATAAATAGAGAAAAAAATTGTACCTTCAAGCATCAGAGAACAAATTACAAAGAAAATCATACACAACTGAGAAAAATGAAATCTTTGAGACTTGAGCAACCATAACATTACTGGATGCAAGTAATTACGTGTAAAACTTTATGGAAACTCTTCTTCTTCTTCTTCTCCATCCATCAGAGAAAATCATATAGGTCCTACAAGTGAATATGTTTATGGATGATGGATGGGGCCAGAGTATGGGAATTCTACAAATCCTATAAGTCCTCCTATAAAATCCTATAAATCCTACAAGTCCTCATTGAAATCCTACAAATCATACAAGTCCTACTAGCTATAAAATTCCAGAGAAAATTAAACAAAGAAAATGATAGAGAAAATTAAACATAAAACAAATCCTTCCTCAGTTGATGATGGCGACCGTAAGCGGATTCTTCCTCGGTGGATGATGGTCCTTCAAACCCTTTTCTTCTCTACTATCTTCAAACCCTGCTGCTACGGTGAGCATACGCGAGTTTAATAGAGAGAAGATGATGGAGGGAGGGTATACGCTGGTTTGATGGAGAGAACATGATGGAGAGAGAGTATATAAGCGCAGGTTTGATGGAGAGAAGATGATGGAGGGAGAGTATACGCGCGCGATGGATTGATTTGGAAGGAGATGAAAACTTTGTGAAATTTTAGAAGAGAAAAAAAGACTTGGGAGTTTGGAACGTTTAGGTTTAGTTTTAAGGAATTATTTTTCTAGGACGTTTTATTTGGCAAGTTAGTATATGCATATATGGATACAATTCCAACTTGGAACATATTTGGAACATTAAAAAATTTATTTGAATAAACAATTTTTCTAAAAAAATAAAACAAAATTTATTAGGAACATTTATTTGATCCGGAACATATTTAATATGTTCCAGAGCCTAAGAACCAAAAATAAGTGTTCTAGATTGAAAACTACCTAGCGTTCCTAAATGCCCATTTTGGTATAGTATAGATTTTAGGACTATTTTTGTGTCGGATTTGGAGACAGGGACACCACTTGTAACACCCACTTTTCTAAAATGAGAGTAATTTTGAACTTTTGTAAAAGTTTATTATTTAATAATATAATTTATGATTTATGGAAATTTTTAATTAATTTAATACTATTTAAAATTGGTGAATTATAATTTTGATGTGTTAGCTAGTGAACCCTAGAACTGTTGAGCCTAGAGATTAACCATGACCATGGGGACCTAACCATGTGATTAGAATGACTATTTACAACTTTTTAGGGTAATGGTATTTTGGTCATTTTGTGACTTTTGAATTATTTAGGATTTTGATTAATTGGTGAATTTTAGATTATTTTAATAATATTTAAATTGATGTATTATGATTTTGGTCATTTTTCATATTTTAATATTTTGGTAAAATTTTATATTTTTAATATTATTTTTATTGGATTTGTTTAGTCGGGTTTGAGTTTCGCCTCGTTCCGACTTGTAATGTGACCTGGGTAGCTTAAACTCTAGATGGGACCCAATATTAAGTTAAGCATGGCCCACAAAACCCAACATTTAAGTTAGTTAATTAAACTAATTTTTATCATGTTAGAATGGTTAAGTTAGAGACTCAAAACTAGATCATTTTGACCCCAAACTTGAACCTAGTCTAGACTTAACCATATGAGACTAGAGAGGGACAATTAGGACATTTCTCATTAGCCCTAATGGACTCTTTATGGCAGCCACCTTTAGGGGAGAATGATTCATTTCATTCATTACAATCTTGCCTCTTTTATTTTCCTTTTGTTCTTCCCTAATTTTAGAGAGCCTTCCCATTGATTTGATCTCCAAATCAAATCATTCCTTCACCAAATCTTCCCTCAATCATTCCCATTCTCCAAGGAAAGGGTGCTACCAAGGATTGGAAGAGTAGTGCAAGGAGGAGTGTCCACTTTGAGGGATCTTCGTATCGGAGCCGTGTCCTAAAGAATTTTTTTGGGATTCCACTCCCAATAGGTAAAACCCATCATCTAAATCAATTTTCTTTGCATATAAATTAGTTTTGAATCCGTAGGATCCGTCCTCATGCATGTGTCCCATTTAGATTCAAATTTGAGGCCATTTGGAGCTCTCTTAAGGATTTTAGATATATGTCTTGTGTCCTACTTGATAGATCCCAAATTAGGACACCCCATGTGTATGTATGTATGATAATAGTTTAAATAGATATTTAAATTCAGTTTTAGAATGGATAGAGAGTGGATTGATCTTAGTTAGGATGGTTATAATGAGTTTCATTTGGATACCAATGTTTGTATCCAAGTATCTTGGCCTATATGTGTTCTTTTGTCGAAGACAACTCAAATTCGTCATAATATTCATCCACGTTTTATCTTCCATTTTTTTTAAAAGAACCGTATCGAAGTTAGCTTTCCAAATATTTATTTTAAAAAGCCAAATTCTTTCTGTAACTTTCTGTAGAATTATTTGAGTGTCAGCTGTACGAAAGACGAACGTGTTTCGGTATTTTTGCGATTTCGGGAGATTCCGGACACGAAAATGTGATCCGTTTGAAGTTTCGAAAAGCTAACACGAAGGGCTACAATATACTTTAATACTAAAATTTAGTAGAGGCCCAATTGGTAGAGTATTGATTTTAAGTAGAAGAGTGACTATACGATATTTGCATTTTGTGTAACCTATGAGCCTATGTAGTATGGGAATTAAATGAATATAGACTATGTAATACATGATATGTTAGATGAATGAAATAATATATATATATGATATATATACTCTTTACATTAATGTATATATATGGTTGAATGCAAGCATGTAGGAATGCAATTAATATAATGTATGTAAGCAATACATAAATGCATGAATGAAAGAATGATATACAATGTATGCATGAAAGTATATAATGAATGCCAGATATGAATGCAAGGTATACATGTAATGATAGATATGAATGCATAATATATAAATAATATAATGCAATATATAATGATAGCATGTATGATAATGTAGAATATATGATGCAAGCATGTATATGTCCACTGTTTTCCCTTTTTCTTACATTTTTCTTCCCTTCCCTTAACAATTCAATTTTCTCCCTTTTTTCTCTTCTATTTTTACATGTTATATACAATGTATATAATGTATAGATGCATGTAAGTATGTAAAATGCATGAATGAATGTCATATATGAATCAATCAATCAATCAAAGGTATAAGTAAAATATAATGCATTGTAATGAATGTTAACATATATAATGTATAAAAGTATGTATGTAAATGTGCATGAATGTATATATCTATGTAACTATGTAAATATACATGATGTAACATATGCCTATATATATAAATATGTATGTAATGTGGATATGCATGTATGTATGTAGGTATGTATTTATATATATTATCTATTTTATATTATGCATTATTGTGGTTCACATTGCCTTGTGATTGTATGAGTGCTAGCCTAGGCTTGGTTAGGCCTAGTGAGACTTGTTAGACTTGTTTGGGCTAGGACTTGACCTAGTTGACCTAATTTGACTAGTATGGTTGACTAGAGTTGACCAAGTGTTGACTTTAGTCTAGTTTGACCTAGACAACATGCAAATGCATTGTACATTTCATTTATCATCTCTCGTATATATCTTGACCTGTGTTGCTCTAAATAGGACTCTGTGACTTCAGTTTGGACCTCTATACCTATCAGCTATTCAGGTTATCAGGCGAGTACATTCTCTGACCGTTTCATACTTGTCTGGATTTATATTCTTGCTCGAGATTACTGTACTTGATGCTGACACGATTGTTATCACGGATTGGTACTATATGGATCTTCTTTTGAGATGTTATCCCCTTGTATTCACTAAATACATATTGTGATGTGCGTTTCACTTACATATTGTATTTATTGAATACCCTTATCCTTGTATACTCATTGTGCATATTGTACTCTCATTATCACATGAGTCCCATGGATAGACCATTGTACAACTATTGTATAATATTGTACATCTATTGTATAATATTGTGTACTATTGTATAAGATAACGTAACTGGAGTGGATCCTTGTGTATTGATTGGGGAGGGGGAGTAGAATTGGTTATGTAATCAAATCTTATTGTGCAATATTGTATAACTATTGTATATGTCCATTGTGCACTCACGTACAATAGAGTTACCATTGTATTGTCCTAAACAGTTTACATAACCATATTGTACTCTAAATCATATATTGCTTACGGTTCTTACTTATCATATATAGATATTTCTTATTGTCAAATCTCTGCTATTTTTATATACATTCTTCTTTCAGCGTTTCATGTATCTTACTCTATTGCATGCTTTATATTTCCTAACTTGATATGAACTGCGTGAGTTGTTTTGTGCTCGCTCCTGTCCTGACTGGACCTGTTGATAAATTTTACAGATAGCTTGGAGGTTGCATGCTATCCTAGAGGAGATATAGTAGAGGTTGTATAGATAGTAATTTTAGTTGTCTTGAGTTTTATTTACTTTATGGATTACTGTATTTGGGATTTGAGATGTTTTCTTGGTTTATGTATCTTAGACACTTAGACTTCTATCTGCGGTATCTCTTTGTGGATTTCATATTTTATCTATCTTTTATCATGCTCTACCTTAGATGTGATTGAGACTGTATTTGCTATGTCACCTCCATTCGGAGTGTATATACTGTACAGGTACCTTTATATTGTTAGATGTTTGACCTAGGACAACGTTCTACCGCCGACACTGCGGCGTAGGCTGGACATACCCACTTCTCGTGCCCTTATTCTAGGGTGCGGATCGTGACACGTTTATAGTGGTGGCCCATACAGGTCGAGTTTATGTAGTGATATTCGAACTAGAGTATCACTACAGCCTGTAGAAGGATTAGAATATTTTTGAAGGTACTCAATCACAGTTAGGATTCCTTGAAAGATTCCTGGACGACCCTTGAGAATCTTATTTAAACTTCAATTTGAAATCATTTCCCTTGTTTGTTGCTCTCATCCTTGATTAATGAATTTGATTTTGTTGGATTGTTGTTGATTTTGATTTTCCTATCGAGATGAATTTTATGGCCTGAGTTACGATATTTTCTGATAACATATGTTGACGGGAATACAGGGATGGTAAAACGTCTACTTGATTATGGAACCTGTAGTTTATCGCAGCCATATTAGCTGGCATGGCGGAAACATAGGGACCTGACTTCGGATGTACGTATCTTGGTTATGAGATTTAGAATTTCTCGCAGCTATACTAGTCGGCATTGCGAGATTTCCTGACGACATGATTGTAGAGGTGCATACCCCAGTTATGGAATCTATCGTTTATCGCAGCCTTGCTTACTGGCATGGCAAGGACTCTGAGTAACATGATTTTGGACAGACACATATGATTATCAGATTGTATCTTGAGAAGGTTTTTAAACATATCATCTCTATCGTACCATTCTGTTGTTATAAATTGTATTCCATCATCAAATAACTTAGGAATAGGAGTATGAGTATGAGTAGCTTAGTTTTTATTATAAATCTAGTGTAACTTCTTGCTATAAATTTTTTTCCTAATATAATGAATCGATGATTTTGCTAGACCTTAACTTGGATTTGATATTATAGCTCTGGTTTCAAAATGGTTCCTTCTTTTAAACAGATAAGCTGAACAGATTTTATCATTATTTCCTTCTTGCCATTATTTCTTGTATTACCTTAATATAATATATATATATATATATATATATATATACGGATACCCTATTAGGGTCCCTTTCTCCAGCGAGGAGATCCGTTCCCTCTCTTTCCCCTTCATCAGAACGCTGGTTATTAAGTTCGGATCCGGATGTCCCAAACTATCCATTGTCCGTGAGGTCATCTCCAGATAGGGTCTCTCGATGAACTACCGGATAGCTCCGCTTGACCCCAAACACCTGTTCCTTCATCTTTCCTCAGACCAGGACTACAGCCAAGTGTGGTCGAAAGGCACGACCAAAATTGATAAGCAGTTAGCCAAAATAGTCAAATGGTCTCCGAATTTTAACCCAAACATCGACTCGACCATCACCACCTCCTGGATCACCCTTCCCAATCTCCCCCTTGTGTGCTTCCCTGCTGCGGCCCTCAAAAGGATCGCCAGCTCTTTCGGGGTCCTTGTCGCCATCGCAGAAGAAACGAGAAATCTCTCTAAATGTAACTATGCTAAGATTTGCGTAGAGCTGGACCTTGCTATCGAACCACCCTCAGAGATAGAGTTAGAACTCGGAGACAAATCATTCAGGCAAGCGCTGGTTTACGACAACAGCACTATTTTCTGCCAACACTGCCAGATGAGCGGACACTCTCTACATCACTGCTTCCGCGCTCACCCTGAACTCAAGAAACCTGTCCCCAGGAAAACGGGTGGCACAGTTGCGGCTACATCATCCCGCCAAACAACGCGGATCCATCCCAATCCCGCTCCTCCCGCACAGAGTTCACAAACTCATTCCGCTGATATATCCGTACCTCCACCCTCTCTCGCCATCACAATACTCAATTCCTGCGGAGCATCGATCCCAGAATTGGCTGTTGTCGCTCCAGAGCTGCAGGACACTGAACGCTCCTCTAACCCCCAATCCCCCTCACTTGCCATCACTCTACATAACTCCTTTGAAGCTCTCAACTTCGATCCGGATGACTGCTCTCCGGAGTCACCCATCCTCGGTGGCCTCCCTAACACCCCACCTGGCATCGTCACCCTCCAAAACACCCCCGTCACCCCTCTCTCCATCGCTCCCCCCCAAAGCCTCCTCCTCTGTTACTTCTGGAGTCCAGTCTTCAGCTGTCCTCAGATCGCACTCCATCGGTGCGGTTGTCGGGGCTTCGTCCACTGCCATCCCAGCTTCCCTCCTTCGATCGGACACCGTTCCTCCTCCCCCGCACTCCCCGCTCTCAGGAAGATTTTGGCAGGCGCAGCAAGCGGGGTTCCTCGATCGAGATAATCCGCTTTGCGCCCTGGCGGAATGTGAAGACTCTGACATCTCCCTCCCGGCAGGCGCTAGCGTCCACCCGAGTTCAGAAAGGTCTCTCGAACCCGTCTGCCCCAGCCCGGAAGCAATCCTCTCAAAAAAAAAGAAAAAATCCAAGAAACAAAGGCAGCATACGGCGATGACCACGAGATCCGCCGTAAAGCTGCAATCCACCACTACCCCCTCCCTTAATGCCTAACATTCTTTCTTGGAATGTTCGAGGCATTGGGAACAAACAAACCATGAATCGGATAAGCAGCCTCACCAAAGTCCATCGGATTGATCTGCTTGTCATTATCGAACCAAAAATTCAACACAAAAGAATGAAACAAATTCAACTCAAGCTGGGTTTCCCTACCGCCATCTCTGGGTGTCACGACATTTGGATCTTCTTCGCCGCTGACTTTCGCTTCGGCATTATTAACGACTCCCCCCAAGCCCTCTCCTGTTGGGTCGAACACCCCACCTTCAAGTCCCGCATCCTTCTTTCGGCCATTCATGGAAGCTGCAGCATCCCGGAGCGTAAAGTTCTTTGGAAGCTTTTGTCGGGCCCCTCCCTTCCTCACGACGATTTGCCATGGCTGTGCATCGGAGATTTTAACACGATTTCTTGCAGAGAAGAGAAATCTGGAGGGCGTGGCCCCCCTCATTCGGCTATGGAGGACTTCAATAATTTTGCTTTAACCGCCCACCATACCGCCATCCCATTCCACGGCAATCAGTTCACTTGGTGCAACATGCAAGATGGTTTGCGTAGGCAATACTCTCGTCTCGATCGTGCCATGGTTAACGAAAGTTGGTCGGATTTGGGCTTGGCTAGTAATCTGTCACATCTGAACTCCACTGAATCCGACCATTCCCCCCTCCTTCTCGAGATGAACATCTCTCATAATCGCATCAAAAATCCTTCCGCTTCCTAGACTTCTGGCGCCACCACCCCCAATTCATGCGCATCGTGGAGGAGGCGTGGGCTTCGGTCAATCACCCGGAACCTCTGGTCAGAATTGCTTCCAAATTGAAAGCTACTAGAAGATCCCTCACGGCCTGGAGCTAAATTACGTTCGGTGACATTTTTCAGGCTATTAAAGATGCTGAAGACGATGTCACCCGCGCGGAGATCGACTTCGCCCTTTTTGGGTCCCAGGAGAATCGCGCTTCTCTCAACCTAGCCAAGGCCATTCTTAAGTCCAGAATCTGGGTTGAAACTGAATTCTGGAAACAAAAGGCTAGATTAACCTGGGACTTAGAAGGGGACAAGAATTCTGCCTTCTTCCACAAATGCGTCAAAGGACGAAGAAGCGCTCTGAAGATTCATCGCATCCGCGATGATAATGGTCTACTGCTGGACGATCAGGAGAACATTCGGATGGCCGCCATGAATTATTTTTCCAACATATTTGCTAAAGAGGCCGTGGTTAAAGATGTCGGTTTCCTGGCAGAGATCCCCTCCCTGATTTGCGACAGAGACAATGTTGGTCTTTGCACTCCCCACACTGTCGACGAGATTAAGACCGCTGTGTGGTCCATTAATGCTAACAGCGCCCCGGGTCCGGATGGATTCAACGGGGTGTTCTTCCGCACTTGCTGGGATATCATTAAGTCTGACCTTGGAGATGCCACTACCGTATTTTTCCAAGGAGCAACTTATTCGAAATCTATATCCTCCGCTCACATTATCCTCATTCCCAAGAAAGACAACCCGAACACCTTCAAAGACTTCAGACCGATCAGCCTCTGCACCTTCACCAACAAAATTATCTCTAAAATCATCGCTTCCAGAATATCGGACATCCTCCCCAGAATTATTTTCGAAGAGCAAAGCGGGTTCGTCAAAGGTCGCTACATCACTGATAATATTCTTCTGGCCCAAGAGATGATCACATGTATGAAATTTCCGTCTAGGGGGGAATGTTGCCATCAAACTGGACATGGAAAAAGCTTACGACCGTCTTGACTGGCAGTTCATGATCTGGGTGTTCAGAGCCTTTGGTTTTTTCGAACCAGTTATCGACCTTATCTTTAGATCCATCAATAACTCCTGGTTCTCCACCGTCATCAACGGTCAACCTCATGGTTTCTTCAGAGCTACTCGCAGGGTCAGGCAGGGAGACCCCCTCTCCGCCACCATTTTCATCATCACGGCGGAAGCTCTGAGCAGAAATCTCAACATTATGCCGCGAACTCCTGGGTTCCAGCACTTTCACACAACGACAGGGTGCCCTCTCCTAACCCATCTCGCGTACGCGGACGACATCCTCATTTTCTCCGCCGGCGCTATTGGAGCCATTGAGGTGGTGATTAGAACTCTTGCCAATTATACTCGCTGCTCCGGTCAGAAAATCAACAATAGCAAGAGCGTCATCTATACTCATCACAAAGCTGATAGAACTCACTCGGCGTTGCTGTCCTCCCTGACTTCCTTCTCCACAGCTTATCCCCCTTTCCTCTACTTAGGCTGCCCGTTGGTGTATGGCAGAGCCAACTCTAGGATTTTTGATCACATGGTGGGTAAGATTCGCCAGAAAATTGCAGGCTGGCACAACGCCACCCTTTCCCCAGGGGGGAAGCTTATGCTCATTAAGCACGTTCTTTCCTCCATCCCATTTACACCCTAGCGGTGTGCTCCCCCCCAACAATGTGCTCCATTCTATTGAATCCATTCTTGCTAAGTTCTTTTGGGGCTATCTCGAGGAGAAGAACAGGTATCACTGGGCCAGTTGGGCTACAATGGCTAAACCTACCACTGAGGGAGGGCTGGGATTCAGCAGGCTGGCCCACATAGTCGACGCTCTTTCGGCTAAGTTGTGGTGGAAAATCCACTCTGATGACTCGATCTGGACCAAGTTCATGCGAGCGAGGTATTCCAGATTCTGTCACTTAACTGAGGCGTCGGCCAACAACAGATCCTCCGCGTCGTGGCAGCACATCATCCGGGGCCGAAACCTTGCGGAACCTCACTTTCGTTTGACCCTGGACAATGGGCGTTCGCAGGCCTGCAAGGAACGATGGTTGGGAGTCGATATCATCAGGCCCAACGCTATTACTCCAACGCAGTACGAGATCCGTGACTTATGGGATGAGGTCGCATCTGGATGGGATTGGGCCAAGGTTCAGGATTGGCTTGGCCCGACGTCCTTGGCGAGCCTGGCTGCCTCTAATTTGACGATCAATAAAGCGGTGGATGTGCTCAGTTGGTCACCCAATCCGGGTGGCGTCTTCACCCTTGCTTCTGCCAGAGCCATCATCAGAGGCCGCGAGGTCACGACCTCCCCTTCCGCCAAGTTTTGGCACGCGTGCATTCCAGTGAAATGGTCGATTCTCATCTGGCGTGTCGCACGTCGAAAACTCCCGACGGACGATGTCGTCATATCCTTCGGCTCCAGTCTGGCGTCCAAATGCCACTGCTGTGTTGATCCTCAACAGGAATCCGTCGATCACGTCCTATTCTATGGAGATTCTGCCTCGTACATTTGGACTAACCTTCAACACAGGTACAAATTGGCCCCCACGAACGGGGGCATCAACGATCTGCTGGCCAGATGGAACACTTCTCACGGGCATCAGATCGTCACTGCCGTCGCTTTTTGGGTTTTATGAAAAAATAGAAACAAATTCAGATACGAAGGCCGCCAATTCCCACCACATCAATTGTACAGAGAGGTGGTTCGGCAAATATTCAAGAGAAGGAGGTGTTGCACACACACTTCGAACCAGTTTTGGGCCGCCCTGGACTGCTGACATGAGCTGGGTAGCGGGTCCTTTGGGATCTTGCTTTGCCCGCCTATCTTTCGGATGCTCGGTCTTATACCTTTTTGTGAGCAACCCCTTTTATTTCACTCTTTGTTTTGGGTCCGTTTTTGCGCTAGGTGCGCTTTCTTGTATAGGCTAAGGCATTTTGCGCCTATCTCTCAATAAAGGTTCTCTTTCCCAAAAAAAAAAAAAATATATATATATATATATATATAATGGACACAGATACTTGCCTGACACGTATGCATGCTACACTTGATTACCAACCTATCTAAATGCATATTAATATGTTTGATGTTAATTTCTCAAAATCTCAATATTTTTAATATAGTACAGTATCAGTGACTAGTTCTCTGTTTTTCAGATTAAATTCGTAAATTAAATGTAAATTTCATGTTATTAGTCGTTGTTTACATCACTGCACATGTATGTTATATACAGGGTTTCAAGTTTTGAAGAAATTGATTGAGTTTTGTGTTTAAATTTGTCAAATCTGAGACTGTCTGCATATTAATCCTTTAAGCCTGAATTCTAAGTGATTAGTCAATTTGCAGTTTTTTAAATGTAATGTTTTGAGCCGTAAACATTGTTGTATGTAGGGATATAATGTTAGGTTTCATACTCTTACATGTTAGGTTGTGGTTGTGGTAAACGTTGGGTTGGTTTTGATGTTCAAATTTCTCCAAAATCCTGAAAACTGAATACGTGTTAACATTTTTACATTGCTTTCAAATGTGTAGTTCAATTTTGGATTAATATGTAATGTTGAACTAAACTGAATGATTGAACCCTTCATTTTAAGTTATAACCCCTGTACTCTTGACACTCTACACTAATGTACACTAATTTTTACAACTGCCATGTAAACCTAACCCTTCATCTCTATGTAATGTTCATATATCTATATAGGTATATATATATATATATATATATATATATATATATATATATATATATATATATATATATATATAATATATATATATATAAATATTATATATATATATATATATTATATACATATATATATATATATATATATATATATATATATATATATATATATATATATATATATATATATCATGGAGGCCTGGAATCAAATTCGTAGGCAATTTCCTCAGCAGGTATATTTCAAAAACATTTTGGAATAAATGTATGCCTTCTAAATGGTCGATCTTACTATGGAGAATCCTCTTTAACAAGCTTCCTACGGATGATAATATCCAAAAGCTTGGCTTTTCTATGGCTTCGGCATGTCACTGCTGTGCTAACCCGAATGGAGAGTCAGTCGTTCATATTTTTGGTGAAGGAGATCTGGCCTCTTTGGTTTGGAGGCATTATCAATCTATTCTAGGAGTTCGTTCGAGAAGAGGAGATATGCTATAGCGATTCCAGAATTGGTGGAGGAAGAGTCAGAAACATGCTAAACAGGTGGTTGTTGGAGCCATCTGCTGGGTTTTGTGGAAAAACTGCAATAAATGGCGGTACGAAGCTTACTCGTTCTCTCCCACTCAGTTGATATCCGAAGTTAGACGAGAGGTGAAGAAGGTTTTGCTTCGATGCTCTCATACTGATGACCCGCTCCTTTAGTTTCTCTTATTCTTCAGAGCTTCTCCATAGTTTCCTATATACTGGACCTCTTTTTGTAACCCAAATGGGTACTCTATAGTTTTGATCAATAACATGTTATGATTTTGACCAATATATATATATATATATATATATATATATATATATATATATATATATATTTATATATATATATATAGTTTATGCATACTGTTATAATGTATATAGATACATAACTAAATCTCTACCTCTCTATACATATAGATATATGTATATATATGGTTAGCCATGCATGTTATGAGTAAATAGGTTGTGCATTGTAGATTGTTTAACCAATATGCCATGAGTAGTATAACTTGATAGCTATTATTTTGAAACCCAAATCCTCCTATACACTTTTATGTATATTTCATACACACACACACATGTCTACTATCTAACCCTATGAACATGTCCACATACACCCATACACACACTAACCACATAACCTTTACATAATGCTAGCTTTTTCCCTTCTAACACTCTCTCTCTATATATATATTGTGATTGGATTTTAATGCTCGACATTTGTGCTTTAAATTTTGATTTTGATTATGCCTTAAAGCCTTGATGATTTGTTATTTATGTATCTTTTCCAGTTTAACACCCCTGATTGCTTGTAAGTTTTGATACCCTATGATTGTTTTGGTCTAGTGTAACTAGTATACCTAGATGAGACTTACACTACCACCGTATGCCATGACCTTGTATGTCATTCTTTTAAATTGTATGATTTAGGTAAGTTCTGAGACTTTGATTGTTGGGGACGACTCTAGAAGAAGTACGACCATCTTAATTTCGATGACGAAATTTTCTAAGGAGGGTAGACTTGTAACACCTACTTTTCTAAAATGAGGATAATTTTGAACATTTGTAAAAGTTTATTATTTAATAATAGGATTTATGATTTATGAATTTTTTTAATTAATTTAATACTATTTAAAATTGATGAATTATAATTTTGATGTGTTAGCTAGTGAACCCTAGAACTGTTGAGCCTAGAGATTAACCATGACCATGGGGATCCAACCATGTGATTAGAATGACTATTTACAACTTTTTAGGCTAAGGGTATTTTGGTCATTTTGTGACTTTTAAATTATTTAAGATTTTGATTAATTGGTAAATTTTAGATTATTTTAATAATATTTAAATTGGTGTATTATGATTTTGGTCATTTTTCATATTTTAATATTTTGGGGAAATTTTATATTTTTAATATTGTTTTCATTGGATTTGTTTAGTCGGGTTTGAGTTTCGTCTCGTTCCGACTTGTATTGTGACCCGGGTAGCTTAAACTCTAGATGGGACCCAATATTAAGTTAAGCATGGCCCACAAAACCCAACATTTAAGTTAGTTAATTAAACTAATTTTTATCATGTTAGAATAGTTAAGTTAGAGACTCAAAACTAGATCATTTTGACACCAAACTTGAACCTAGTCTAGACTTAACCATATAAGACTAGCAAGGGGCAATTAGGACATTTCCCATTAGTCCTAATGGACTCTTTATGGCAGCCACCTTTAGGGGAGAATGATCCATTTCATTCATTACAATCTTGCCTCTTTAATTTTCCTTTTGTTCTTTCCTAATTTTAGAGAGCCTTCCCATTGATTTGATCTCCAAATCAAATCATTCCTTCACCAAACCTTCCCTCAATCATTCCCATTCTCCAAGGGAAGGGTGCTACCAAGGATTAGAAGTAGAGTGCAAGGAGCAGTGTCCACTTTGAGGTATCTTCGTATCGGAGCCATGTTCTAAAGAATTTTATTGGGATTCCACTCCCAATAGGAAAAACCCATCATCTAAATCGATTTCCTTTGTATATAAATTAGTTTTGAATCCGTAGGATCCATCCTCATGCATGTGTCCCATTTAGATTCAAATTTGAGGCCATTTGGAGCTCTCTTGAGGATTTTCGATATGTGTCTTGTGTCCTACTAGATAGATCCCAAATTAGGACACCCCAAGTGTATGCATGTATGATAATAGTTTAAATAGATATTTAAATTCAGTTTTAGAGTGGTTAGAGAGTGGATTGATCTTAGTTAGGATGGTTAGAATGAGTTTCATTTGGATACCTATGTTTGTATCCAAGTATCTTGGCCTATATGTGTTCTTTTGTCCAAAATAACTCAAATTCGTCATAATATTCATCCACGTTTTTATTAACCAAAGCAACTTAGAAATATCATAACTTTTAGCTTAGAACTCCTATTTATCTCCCTTTTTTTTTAAAAGAACCTTATCGAAGTTAGCTTTCCAAATATATATTTTAATAAGCCAAATTCTTTCTGTAACTTTCTGTTGAATTATTTGAGTGTCAGTTGTATGAAAGACGAACATGTTTCGATATTTTTGCAATTTTGGGAGCTTCCGTACACGAAAATACGATCCGTTTGAAGTTTCGGAAAGCTAACACGAAGGGCTACAATATACTTTAATCCTAGAATTTAGTAGAGGTCCAATTGGTACAGTATTGATTTTAAGGAGAAGAGTGACTATACGATATATGCATTTTGTGTAACCTATGAGCCTATGTAGTACGGGTATTAAATGGATATAGAGTATGTAATACATGATATGTTAAATAAAGAAATAATATATATATGATATATATCCTCTTTACATTAATGTATATATATGGTTGAATGCAAGCATGTAGGAATGTAATTAATATAATGTATGTAAGCAATGCATAAATGCATGAATGAAAGAATGATATACAATGTATGTATGAAAGTATATAATGAATGCTAGGTATGAATGCAAGGTATACATGTAATGACAGAAACGAATGCATAATATATAAATAATATAATACAATATATAATGATAGCATGTATGGTAATCTAGAATATATGATGCAAGCATGTATATGTCTACTGTTTTCCCTTTTCCTTATATTTTCCTTCCCTTCCCTTTCCATTTCAATTTTTCCTCCTTTTTTCCTCTTCTATTTTTACTTGTTATATACAATGTATATAATGTATAGATGCATGTAAGTATGTAATATGCATGAATGAATGTCATATATGAATGAATGAATCAATCAAAGGTATAAGTAAAATATAATGCATTGTAATGAATGTTAACATATATAATGTATAAAAGTATGTATGTAAATGTGCATGAATGTATATATCTATGTAACTATGTAAATATGCATGATGTAACATATGCCTATATATAAATATGTATGTAATGTGGATATGCATGTATGTATGAAGGTATGTATTTATATATATTATCTATTTTATATTATGCATTGTTGTGGTTCACATTGCCTTGTGATTGTGTGAGTGCTAGCCTAGGCTTGGTTAGGCCGAGTGAGACTTGTTAGACTTGTTTGGGCTAGGACTTGACCTAGTTGACCTAATTTGACTAGTGTGGTTGACTAGAGTTGACCAAGTGTTGACTTTAGTCTAGTTTGACCTAGACAGCATGCAGATGCATTGTACATTTCATTTATCATCTCTCGTATACATCTTGACCTGTGTTGCTCTAAATAGGACTCTGTGACTTCAGTTTGGACCTCTATACCTATTAGTTGTTCAGGTTATCAGGCGAGTACATTCTCTGGCCGTTTCATACTTTTCTGAATTTACATTCTTGCTCTAGATTACTGTACTTGATGCTGACACGATTGTTATCACGGATTGGTACTATATGGATCTTCTTTTGAGATGTTATCCCCTTGTATTCACTAAATACATATTGTGATGTGCGTTTCACTTACATATTGTATTTGTTGAATACCCTTATCCTTGTATACTCATTGTGCATATTGTACTCTCATTATCATATGAGTCCATGGATAGACTATTGTACAACTATTGTATAACATTGTACATCTATTGTATAACATTATACACTATTGTATAAGTAACATAACTGGAGTGGATCCTTGTGTATTGATTGGGGAGGGGGAGTAGAATTGGTTATGTAATAAAATCCTATTGTGTAACATTGTATAACTATTGTATATGTCAATTGTGCACTCACGTACAATGGAGTTACCATTGCATTGTCCTAAACCGTTTACATAACCATATTGTACTCTAAATCAAATATTGCTTACAGTTCTTACTTATCATATATAGATATTTTCTATTATCAAATCTCTGCTATTTTTCATATACATTCTTCTTTCAGCGTTTCCTGTATCTTACTCTATTGCATGCTTTATATTTCCTAACTTGATATGAACTGCGTGAGATATTTTGTGCTCGCTCCTGTCCTGACTGGACCTGTTGATAAATTTTACATATAGCTTGGAGGTTTCCTGCTAGCCTAGAGGAGACACAGTAGTGGTTGTATAGATAGTAATTTTAGTTGTCTTGAGTTGTATTTACTTTATGGATTACTGAATTTGAGATTTGAGATGTTTTCTGGGTTTGTGTATCTTAGACACTTAGACTTCTATATGCGGTATCTCTTTGTGGATTTCATATTTTATCTATCTTTTATCGT
Organism: Iris pallida; assembly: GCA_029216955.1. Taxonomy (NCBI): domain Eukaryota; kingdom Viridiplantae; phylum Streptophyta; class Magnoliopsida; order Asparagales; family Iridaceae; genus Iris; species Iris pallida. The sequence goes on along the minus strand of JANAVB010014998.1, from coordinate 2,451,784 downwards.
GCTCTACCTTAGATGTGATTGAGCCTGTATTTGCTATGTCACCTCCATTCGGAGTGTATATACTGTACAGGTACCTTTATATTGTTAGATGTTTGACCTAGGACAGCGTTCTACCGCCGACACTACGACGTAGGCTGGACGTACCCACTTTTCGTGCCCTTATTCTAGGGTATGGGTCGTGACACCACACGAGGCTGTGTGCAGTGTCCTGCTACCCGAACATGATATCTCATCAGACACGCCACGTGGAAACCTGAAATTCAGCATGGAGCTGGAGGAAATTTCTGACAAGGTGCTCACAAAGTTTCAGGGGATTTGATTGTGTGGTTGGGGAGAAATCTCACCTACAGTGGTCGCACACACACACACACACACACACACACACGGCTAACCCCCCTCTGATACTGGTTCGTATATCATGGATAGGATACTTCGTAGACACAAAACAGTAAACTTACACGTAGCCCTAGACCTAATCTAACCTAGGACACGACCACGAGACCAGAGCTTGGACACGTTGTGTCCTAGAGCTCTCGATACATGTGCATGAGACTGTACACATGCCAGTCCCTGACACTTGCGTTCGATACGACTTTGACACACTTGGATACGAATTCGTAGACACATTGGACACCCCCTTGCTGATACACATTCGACAAACACCCCTATTTTTCTTATTTTTCACAGTTCACATATTTGTAGGTCAAATGGAGTGGTGTAACTCAGTTTTCCTGAGTTTTAGTAATAGAGTTTGATTTCCAGATTGAGGGTTGGGCTTCTTAGTTTCCAAAGTTCATGTAGGAGTATATAATACTATATGTTGACCTATATATACTTGTTATATATATATATATATATATATATATATGTATATATATTGAGGAACCGAAACTTTAATGAAGAATAGGCGCAAAATGCTGAAGCCTATACAAGTAAGCGCGCACGACGCGGCCAGAACAAAACAAAACAAACTAAGCGGGCAGCGCACAAAAAGGAACCGGATCTCGATGCTCACTGATAGAAGCGCGAGAACCCGGAAAGCGGCCTAAACAAGGGCCTCCCAAAAAGAGTTGGGGGCGTGAGAGCAGCGCCTCCTAGATTTGATAATTTGTCTGATGACCTCTCTGTATAATTAAGAAGGAAGGAGTTGACGGCCGTCATATCTGAATTTGTTCTTGTTCTTCCATAAGACCCAAATACAAGCGGCAACGACGATCTGATGTCCGTGGAAGCAGCTTCCGCTGGTCAGTAGATCGTAGAAGCCCTCAGTCGGAGGGACCAGACTAAGTCTATTATGAAGATTAAGCCAGATCTGAGTCGCCAGGTCAACAAAAAGAAGGATGTGCTCTGCCGATTCCGAAGTGGGCTCCGTGCAGCAGTGGCATCTGGACGTAAGGCTAAATTCGATAGATCTGATGGAGTCGTCCGTCGAAATTTTCCGACGAAGTGTGCGCCAGATAAAGATATTCCATTTGATGGGAATACAAGAATACCAAAACTTAGCATACGCGGTATCCGACATTCCAATGCCTCTAGTAACGATTCTGGCGGAAGCCATCATAAAAGTCCCACTCGGGTTAGGGGACCATCTCCATGTATCGGGCGAGTCGGTGACCTGCAGGTTGGCTGCAAGGAGATCGTCGATCGTCGGCTTCCCGAGCCAATCTCTGACCCTCTCCCAATTACAACCGGTACTATCCTCCCACAGATACCTAATTTTGCATCCCCGCAGAGTACGAACGTTGGGCTAGATGGTGTCTTCACCAAGCCACCGTTTCATACAGGCCGATGACCGACCATCGCCCAACAGAAGACGAATTAAAGGTTCTACGAGGTTGTATCCTCGAGTTATGTGACGCCACGACACCGAAGATCTGCTGTTAGTGTCTGCCTCCAACAAATGAAAGAATCTGGAGTATCTAGCTCTCATAAACCTTGTCCACAGCGAGCTCTCCGATCGCAACTTCCACCATGGCTTCATGGAGCATGCGTCCATGATGTGGGCAAGTCTGCAGAATCCCAGGCCTCCTTCTTCAGTAGGTTAGGCCATGGTATCCCAACTGGCCCAGTTGTGTTTGTCTTTACCATCGCTATGACCCCAGAAGAACTTAGCGAACAGGGATTCAAAAGAGTGGAGGACCTTCTTGGGAGGAGAGCAGACGGCTAGGGTGTACAACAGGATGGAGGAAAGAACATGTCTGATAAGGATCATTTTGCCCTCGGAAGATAGTGTAGTGTTGTGCCATCCTGCGATCAGCTTGCGAATCTTTTGAACAAGGTGCTCGTATATTCTAGAATTCATCTTACCATAAACCAGAGGACAACCCAGGTACAGAAAAGGCGGGTAGGCAGTAGCGAATGAGGTCATGTTGGAGAGTACAGCTGAGCGGGATCTGTCAGCTTTGTGATGGATATAGATGACGCTCTTGTTGTTATTGACCCACTGACCGGAGCATCTGGTGTAGTGAACGAGCGTACTGAGATCCACTTCGATCGAACCGAAGTCTCTGGAGGAGAAAATGAGGACGTCGTCCGCGTACGCCAGGTGAGTGATAAGTGGACAGCCAGTATTGGTATGGAAGTGGTAGAACCTGAGCTTTCTGGGCATGCTATTGAGGCTTCTGCTGAGAGCTTCTGCCGCAATGATAAAAATGGTGGAAGAGAGGGGGTCCCCCTGTCTAACCCTGCGAGTGAATCAAGAAAACCCCACAGCCTGGCCATTGATGACGGTGGAAAACCAAACATTGTTGATGGATCTGAAATTGATGTCAATCCAGGATTTAGAGAAGCCGAAAGCCCTGAGGACCCAGATCATGAATTGTCAGTCCAGACGGTCGTAAGCCTTCTCCATATCCAGTTTGATGGCAACTTACCCCCTCTGAATGGGAACTTCATACATGTGATCATCTTTTGTGCGAGGAGAATGTTGTCAGTGATGTTCTGGCCTTTAACAAAACCACTTTGCTCATCGGAGATGATCTTGGGGAGGAGATTGGACATCCGGTTGGTGACGATCTTCGAAATGATCTTGTTGGTGAAGGTACATAGGCTGATAGGATGGAAGTCTTTGAAGGTTTCCAGGTTGTCCTTCTTGGGGATGAGGATGATGTTGGCGCAAAAAATGGAATTGGGATATCTCGTCCCTTAGAAAAAGGCTATGGTGGCTTCCAATAAGTCTGATTTTAAGATGTCCCAACAACACCTGAAGAAGACGCCATTGAAGCCATCTGGCCCTGGAGCACTGTGTTCTTTAATGGACCAGACAGCCGCCTTGACCTCCTCCTCCTTAGGAGTAGCCAACAGGGTCTCATTTTCGTTGTCGCTGATGAGGGATGGGATCTCGGACAGAAGCGCAACGTCTTTAACGACCGGCTCTTTAGTGAACAGGTTAGAGTAGAAGTGCTCCGCCGCAGCCTGAATGCCATCTTTGTCGTCCACCAGGTCGCCATTATCGTCGTATATCCGGTGTAATTTTAATTTGTTTCTGCGGCCTTTGACACATGCATGAAAGAATCTGGTATTTCGGTCGCACTCGGTGTCCCAGGTCAATCTGACTTTTTGCCTCCATAATTCTGTTTCCACTTTAAGCCTGGATTTGAGAAGAGCTCTGGCGAGGTTGAGCGAAGCTCGGGCATCCGGAGAACTGAGGATGGCAAACGCATTCTCCACTCGAGTGACGTCGTCCTCGGCCTCCTTAATAGCCTGGAAGATGTCTCCAAAAGCATGCTTGCTCCAGGACGATAAAGCCTGATGAGTAGCTTTCAGTTTTGTCGCCATCCGAGGTAGGGGGTCAAGGATCGAAACAGAGTTCCAAGCGGCATTCACGATATTCTGAAATTGAGGGTGATGTTGCCCGAAATTGAGGAAGCTGAAAGCTTTTTTTGTGCTGGTATGGTTGTTGCTGATCCTAATGAGAAGAGGAGAGTGGTCTGATTCTGTGGAGTTCAAATGAGAGAGGTTGGTGATCAGGCCCATGTCAGACCAGCAGTCGTTGACCATCGCCCGATCCAAACATGAGTACTGTCGGCGATGGCCCTCATGTATGTTTTATCAGGAGAATGCACTATCGTAGAAGGGGACGGGGGTTAGGTTTTCGTAGAAGATGAAGTTGTTGAAGTCGTCCATCGCTGACTGGGGGACGTACGACCCCCAGATTTCTCCTTCCTGTAGGATACCATGTTGAAATCTCCGATGCAGAGCCACGGAAGACCTTGACAGGGTAAGGCGGCTTCCACCAGGTCATCCCAAAGCAATTGTCATTTGGGGATGTCACAACTGCCATGAACGGCAGAAAGGATGGAGCGGGACATGAGTGTCGGATGCTCAACCCAACACAATAGATCCTGAGGCGAATCTTTTATGATGCCAAAATTGAATTCTGGTACGAAAAAGATCCAGATGTCATTACATCCGGAGATAGCGTAGGGAAATCCAAGCTTGAGTTGAGTGGCTTTGATTCTTTTTTGGGGGATTTCTGGTTCGATAATGATTAAGAGGTCTATTCGATTAATTTTCTTGAGGTTAAGGATTCTATTCAGTGTCGGTTTGTTCCCAAGCCCTCTAACGTTCCAGGAGATGATGTTAAGCATTTGATGGGGTAGTGGGAGGAGGGGATTAAGCTTTGCAGCAGACCTTGTTTTTATCGTTGTCTGCTGCTTTTGTTTGTTTTTATTCTTTTTGGGGGAAGTTTTTTTGGTAGGTGAGGTGGTGGACCCGTTGACTCTGCTAGCATTGCTATTTCTGTCACTGATCTCTGGCCAAGAGGTAATAGGCTCATTTTCATTATCTTCCAGGGCGCATAGTATCACGCCCTGCTCCCGAAGGAGCGATCGTCCTCGCTAAGGCGTGATGCAGCATGGTCTTAGGTTGCGCCCGTGTAAGGCTAAGTCCAGAAAATGGCCGATTTGAGTTAAGCCACAGAGTCGCACAGAGTGTCCCCATTTGCAGCAAAAAATAAATGAACACAAGTTGGAACAAATTTGATCTCTTTATTGATATTCATGAAGTTTACAAGCGGCGCTAGGCGGAGATTACAAGTCGCTCAAGCTCTCTCTCTGAAACATAAAAGGCGTGCCAAGTGGCTTAAAAGATGGAATGATTCATGGCGATGTTCCAATAAATTATGTCCTGTATATGGTGTATCAGTTCCTTTGCAATGCTCCAAGGCTCCAGAGTTAGCTCTGTGCCTTAGCACGTTTGAGGGAAAGCTCCGCACCCGACGAAGTCTCCTGCATCCTGTAAGAAATCTGTGGGGTTATCAGTACATTGTTATGCACTGGTGGGGAGGCTAGCTCGCCCACAATGCTATCATTATCCAACACGTTCTATTTACTTCTGTGCATCATCTATCATTCATTCTTTCTAATCTTACCTTGGGATCAGTTTCATGGCATATTTGATAACCTATCTCGTGTTACCGATTTCAGTGTTTGCATGGAAATACATGCACCATACTTACCGTCCGGCCTTCCCTGTCCAAAGTAAACCATGTTAGTCAACAATTCATATATATCAACTTAACGTAATTCACATAAACATTCAGTGTCACGGGCGTGTTCCCGCTTGTGAAGATACGTTATGATTATGACTCGTTCAGATAATCATTCTCACTAGGATATCATATCTACTCAACCAGTCAGTTGTGTTATACTAGAAGGGTTTTGTTATAATGACCATGTTCTCTCAACTATTCAATTGTTTAGTTCACTTAGACTACTTTGTTTCAATGCAAGGACTTGCACGTGGATTGCCACCAGCAAGCCCACTTAATCAATATGCACCGATCGCTGGCATCATAAGCCATTTTGGATATGTTTCCCGTAGTATTCTCACCTAACATAGCGTGCTGACTGGTACACCTTGATAGTCTTTTGAATTACCCGGCCTTACGTCCCTTGGGTAGCCAAGCCCGTACCCAAGCAGCCCGTAAGCCATGATTTCGCCTAGGCCGACCACAATGTCTCCTTGATCTTTGCCTTGGAATCCCTTATTTCTCTTTTTTTCCCCCGTATACGAGTGGGTTGTCCACGACCATTTCGTATTATCTTGTCATTTTAACTTTACGGCTGTCCCTGAGCCATATGCTGTCTGTGAGCCAAAATTTGTTATCGACCAGGTTGGCGGTGGCGTCCGTGCAGCGCGGGTAGAGAGCCCCGTTGTACGTCCCCGTCATAACTGTCGCTAACCATTCCTTTCTTTCTTATCTTTCATTCATTACTTCTTTTCTTTCTTTCTTTTACTTGTTCGTTCGTTCATTGATTCATTCACGTAATTCATTCATTCACTTATTTCGTTCATTCATACATTACGCAACTCTCAATGTGGGAGTCGTCTTGGCGACCCATCGGTCCCGAAGTCTTCTAATGTTGCTATACTCTTCTCGGAACGACTATGTCGATAGTCTTCCTGTTTCATTATTGTAAACCATTCATTGCTTCATTATTGAACGCATAAGGAACTTGAAATGTAAGCTTGTGCCTTGGCACGAGCGTGGAGTACGGTGTGAGAGTTCGCATATTTTTCTAAGTTATTTTCCATGTTCTACATAAGCATACAAGATGGGATCATTCCCTTAGCTAGGTGCGTTGAGGCATTTTGTTAGCAAGCACGGTGTTACCGACAAGTGATTCTAGCAATAGTTTCCGTATTGTTATGTGTCTAGGCTAAGCAAAGACAGGTTCATCGGAGCCACCCACCTTAACGATGTTCGCATCGGCCGAGCGATACTCCGAGCGTGCGTTTGAAAGTCTAAGTCTGGCTTCCTCTTGACGGGAAAATATAAGTCTTGCATCGATTCACATCGACACGTTATCATGTTGATGCAACTATTCGAGTCGACAACTCATTTGAGTCGTTGCACTTGCCATTTGAATTGGCGTTCCGCTAGGACGGAGCGGGTCGTTACATAATACACCATTCAAAAGAAGTCTCATCCTCGAGACTTCCTGAGTGTAGGTCATCCTACCATTCTTTAACTCATGTCGTATGTGTATCTTAGACAATCTCTATCGAATGTCTTTATCGCTCGATGGCATCGAACTATACTCAGTTATCCTTCCAAGTTTTATGTTGCATGCGTTTGGTGAATTTTATCGAATGACTTTACTACTTTTGTAAGAGTCATTGGTACCAATTTAATCGTCGTGTTTTTTCGACTTGGTTGCTATTTCGTCGTGTCATGGGATTGTAATGGCCACACGAGGTGTGTTGTAACTTATCAAAATAAGAGTCGTAGGCTGAGGCGAACTCACTCATTCGTTCATACGCATCTCAACATCCACTTGCAACTGCATTCGAGTTCATCATATCGCTGAGTTTGGATTGTGCACATATTCAAGGCGTCCCCCGAATACGTACATTTCAACCAAGCTTAGCGATTAGTGAAGTCGGACAAGCTACTCGTGATAGTTTCAATTTGCCGATCGTTTTTACTAACTTTGATTAAAACCAAACTCATGTGCGTCTCACTATCATTTATCTCGGCCCTCGAGATGATCCGATTCATTTCTCAAGTGTTCTTGTCTACGAAATCAATACGATTTCTTCTTAGCGAAGTCGACCAAGTCTAAGTAATTCTCGTCCGATTCGAGATCAAGTATTGCACTATCATCAAGTCTATCCGTCAACGATTCAAATGTTTATCCCTACTTTACTTGTTTATCATCGATTTCTATCATTCACTTCGTTTGGGGGCAATCTCGTTGTCGTTCATGCACACTCCCAGTTCCACATCCTACTCTAAGTCTTGTTGCCCCAAGTCTATCGTCCGTCCTGACTATACTGTAAATATCAGTCATACATGTTCAGTCACTCGGCATAGGGTCGTCCGCCTATCCGCTAGGTCATCTCACAAGGTCATAGTTACAAATCAAGTTCTTGGTTTATTGTGCAAAGTCATTGCACGACGCTTACCCCAAATCCTATGGTCAAACCATTTGTTCGTTTGTACGTGAGTTTCTATCCAAGTTTATTTCACTCCAATTTCTAAACATCAAGCAGTGTTCGTCCTATTCGCATCAACACATTCTCTACTCCAAGTCCGAGCTCGTTAGGAATGTCATCCTACGATAGGTTATCCTCAACCAAATCCTCGACATGTTAATATCGTGCGCCCACACTAGCAATTATCGTAGTCTATCTCCTCATGTACGTTTACTACAATTCACCTATCCATCCTATCCAATTCACGTAGTCGATCACAAGGTCGTCTAGCCTTGCAATATGTCGCGCCCCGATCTCACGCAAGTCTGATTATCCACGACGGACATGAATCACCATGTCAAAGTTCCTGCGGAATAATCGTCCTCATCGGGACGTAACTCTTGCATTGAATCTAGACTTACTCATTTTTGATACGTGGATTGGGTCTACTCAATCCTCACATTTTCTTATTCTTTAATCGCAAGTCCTAACAATCCTCGAATTCACCTTCGCTTCAAACCACAAGTTGAAGCAATCAAAATTGCCATGTCATGATATTTTGAGTTCGATCATTCCCACTGGACATGAATCACCATGCCAACGCTCATGCGAAATGATCGTCCCAAACCCGACGTGACGCATGTACGAGAATGGAGTTGTGCTCGCACAAGATAAGATCGTTGTCGTTGGGGTTATCACCGAACAATCAAGTCAATCCCCAATATAGCATCCTTTAACACATTGACTTCTAACACGATCGTCATTCGTCGAATCATAGTACCCTCGAGTTATCGTACATCGATCTTCGATACGCCTCAATACCATCGATGATGTACATAACCTAACGATCTTCCTTTTGCAATGAATTCCGAGTCGTGTAACTTAATTCCTTAATTCGCATTGTCTCATGCTAACTCGTCGTTGAGCAACATCTATTCCAAATTCTTAGTCATTCTCGTATCTTTAAACCAACGTTTTCCATTTATGCTATCTTCCAATCGTGCTAACTTCAGTTTCATCTGAGTATTTTGTCTCAACTCGAGTTTCAATCCATTCGACTAAATTCAAAATTGCATGTACGATCCACTACGTTTCCTCGACCAACACATCAATTTACTTTATCGTTTCGAATCTCCATTCAACTATTTCGTAATTTGCACTACGTATTCTTAATCCGTCCGAACAACATCTCATTTGAGACTCACAAAGTCGCAACCAACTAAGCGTTACTCATTCTGAGGCTTTGCACGATATAATCGCTTGTCGACATACTCGTACTATCCGTAAATTCTTTAGTCTCGCTCGAACAATTTCTATGTCGTCCATACACCACTCAGGGTTCGAGCCACTCGACTTGTCGTCAACACTCACTCTTATTATTCTTCGAAGCTATCACATACACCACTCGGGGTCAACTCACTCTACAAATCCTCAAAAGGTTATTTGACTCACAATTGACATGTTCAATTGTGTGTTCGCGCGTTCCTCAAAGTCTAAGAACCATTTTCTGTGTTCGTTTTAGCGTTGGTCAAGTAGCGTCTCTATCAACATACGTTCTAAGTCTCACTTATTCTCGTCCGAGCGATAGTCAAACTCGCTCGTAACTCGTTTGCACCAGAAGGTCTAGGTGCACGATACTCGGCACAACTTAGCCAAAAGGCTACGTGCATAACCATTCCGTTCGAACTATACTTTGGTCTCGTGTACTCATTCGCTATTGTCAATGTAAGGTTATTCAAGTTGTTTGCCATGAAATATAAAAGAACATAACAATTATCGGAGGACCGGACTTTTACTTCACGTTACAAACTCGCTTGTACAAAGAAAGCCTAGGGACGAAAACCTAGGTACAGCAGTCTAAGTACAATTGTTTATTTTAGATTCTGGGGGGTGACGAAAGAGGCTCGGGAAGGCGACGGCAGCCCTGCCTTACTCCTTGGACGATCGGTATGCAGCCTTGGCTCCTGCGAGAAGATGATTGGCGTTGACGAAGAAATGCTCTTCTTGCTCCTCTTTTGCTCTTCTGGCTTCTCTCTCTCTCTGTGTGTATTCTCTAGGGGTGTGCATTCGGTTTATTCGGTTCAAACCGAACCGAATAACCGAAAACCGAATTGGACCGAAAACCGAATAAACAATACCGAAACCGAACCGAATTGATCCATAACCGAATCAAACCGAACCGAATTAAATCGGTTCGGTTTTCGGTTTATTCGGTTTATTCAATTTTTTGGTTTATTTACACTTTTTTTGTTAATATATATAATAACTAAATGTACCTAAATTTATTTAGTATATACCTATAGTATATACATATGTATATTCGGTATATACCTATATATATTAATACATATGTGTGTATATATAGTATATACATATATATATAGTAACTAATTTTTCTTATTCGGTTTTCGGTTTTGGACCGAAACCGAAACCCAAAACCGAAACCGAAACCGAATAAGAAAATTTAGTATTTTCAAAACCGAAACCGAACCGAATTTTTTTAAAACCGAACCGAATCTCTTATTCGGTTCGGTTCGGTTCGGTTTTCGGTCTAAAACCGAATAATGCTCACCCCTAGTATTCTCTCCCTGACTATGGGGGGAAGCCTCTCTGTATATACGTATTTCTCTCTGATATTGTATATCTTTACAAGGGAATGGCACCTTGCTATTTATAATAGTGGGATGTGATCATTAGGGTTGCCAATGATTAGCTCTTGGAGATGGCGGCGGCCCATGGATTGGTAAATCCAGGTCGTTCAGTTTTGATTGTGACGAATCCAAGCCATCGAGTGTAGATTACACCAAATCCCATTAGCAATTAATGCTGATTGGAATAAATCTTCCTCATAATCATCTTTTGAAAATTAAATTTATTCTCCTGCCACGTGTCCCAGATTATTGGGATTTGACCCAATCTTTGATGGCAGTAAATTTGAGAAATTAATCGGCTTAGGACACGTGTCCTAGGAGCCGCTGGGGGATCTAGACCGCATGACGAGTGAGCCGCATATGAATTTGAGCCGCATATGGTTAAGCCTACGTGTCAGGGCTGCCTGGACAGTGGCCCTCACTTGAGTCCTCGAACCACAGGAGAGTAATCCTTGTGGGCCGCATAGGTACATATCCACCTGAGCCGCATGGACATGATCCTCTTGAACCGCATGAGAAGTCCTCGCTCGAGCCACATAAGGCTTTCTTGGCCTGAGCCGCATAGGACAGATTCACTCTGAACCGCATGAGAAGTTCTTTGCTCGAACCGTATAAGGCTTTCTTGACCTGAGCTGCATAGGATTCATTCTGAACCGCATGTGAAGTGAGCCGCATACGAACGCCCACGTGGCAAGGCCACGTGGCATTTTTATGGCTCTCGGGGGATTTGTGTCAGAGATCTCTTTTCTCTTCCCTAGAGATTCATCATTATGACAGAGTCATAATTACCTGCTTTTATGTCAGGGCTGTCAACTTTTCAGAGGGGTCAGCCGTCAAAGCAATTAATGCAGCATAGGTCGGAGGGGAGCACTGTCAGGCTACGTGTCTTCTGAGCCGTATGGGATGTCTTGGACCGCATAGCCCCTTATGCCGCTTGACTCTCCGAGTCGCATGGGCTATCTGAGCCGCATGGGGTTTTCTGGCCGCATAGATCGTTTTCCATGCTTCTACAAGACCCCCTTCAAAGTTTTTAATTTGTAAAATTGAAATACTTTGAATAAGAAGCATGGCCGTATATTCTTCTGGCCGCATATAAAGTCCTGGCCGTATGGATATCTTGGCCGCATGGAAAGTTCTGCCGCAAGGGCGTCTCAACCGCATGGATGGCCCAGCCGCATAGAAATTTCTGCCTCATGACCATCTGAGTCACATAGTTGCTTTCAGCCGCATGGCCATTTGAACCGCATAGGCTCTTTGCCACGTCATTATGCCATACGTGTAGATCTTTTTGGGACAGGATCCCAAAAGCTCAGTCTTTAAATGGCTGGTTTGGCTCGATAGCCGAAGAGTCGATCGCGTTTATACGAGGCGTCGGTCCACAGTTCTCTGTCTATAAATAGAAGGGCATTTGGACGGTCTTCTCTCTTAGACTATTCTTGACTCAGATTCTTGTCGTGTTTTCTTTCTCTGATCATCAAATAACAATGGCACCCAGGGCTTCTAAGGCTGTGAAGAAGGCTGTGGCGAGGAGTAAGAAGTCGGCTTTGCCCTCGACTGTCGCGCCCCCCGTTCGTCTTGACGTTCATATTGCCATCGAAGGTAAGGATTAGGTAGTCGATTTGAAACCCTAGCAGAGCCTGCTTGCATGCTTCATATACACGACTTTAATGTGAACTTCTCAAACTACATTGTCCGCATCCACGTCCCATGACTGAGCCGCATGAGGATATACCCCATGTCTGAGCCGCATGAGACTTGTCTAGAACGAGCCGCATGAACATTTCTGACTATTTTTATTTTCTTCGTCTTTGGTTCTCGTAGTATCTTCACCGAATGTTGAGACTGCGGCGTCAGAGGAGCCGCAGCCTCTTGTCATCAGCCAGGGATCTCCCTCTGTTACGGAGGAAGTGAAGAAAGAAGAACCTGCACCTGAGGGGAACGACAGCCCTCCAAATATCGAGACTGTTGAGGGTAGCAGCGCTGGGAACCCTGTTTCTCCTATTCTGGACGAGGACGCTCTTCACTTGCATCCTTCATATGTGAGATGGTTGAGGGAATGGTATATGCGCTCATGTAATTAGGATGTAGGGGCTTCTTGTGGATGTCTGTCTGTAGTCTTTTATTTTGTTTCGCCTTTCTTCTTGCCTTCATGAAGAACTCTTTTGACTTGCTTGCAACCGTGTGGATGTAACCGATTTCTGAATGGAATATATATTTGCTTCACTCTTTTGCTTTGTAATAATCCTCTTATTGGGACATTTTGTGTGGACCCATTGTCCCTAACGTACCCTGGTTTTGGATACGGACAACAAGTTTAAAAGAAAGGAACCAATCATACTGACTCAGAGGTACTGAGGACATGGTGAGCATGAGGGTTTCTTTGACGGGGGGGTACATAGAATAACTCAGAGGTAATGAGGACATGGCAATTCTATGTAGAGGGGTGATTTGTTTTTGGCAGAAGTGGAACGACTCAGAGGTAATGAGGACATGGCCGTTTTGGAAATTTGTAGATCGATTACCCTTTTGTGCACTGGGAGTACGGGTATTAGATCATGAGGGAGGATCTCCTTCAAGAAGAAAGTTCAGAGGTATGATCATACATGACTTGCTACCTGAAAGAGTGACCGAGATGTGAGTTCAGAGGTACCAGCGGGTACATGACTCGAGAATCTGGAGAATGGTGAACGTGAATTCAGCGGTACCGGTGGGTACATGACTTCGAAAATCTGGGAAACTATGAGGGTGAGTTCAGTGGTACCAGCGGGTACATGACTCAATAGAAAACTATGAGGGTGAGTTCAATGGTACCAGCGGGTACATGACTCAAAAATCTGGAATATTGTGATGGTGAGTTCAGAGGTACCAGCGGGTACATGACTCAATAATCTGGGATGTTGTTTAGACATAATATTTCTTCAGGAACTTGCCGTTGACGGGCAACATAAGCAAGTCTCTATTTTGCTTAGCAAGGCGGTAAGCACCGTTGGAGAATACTGTCTCTATGATAAATGGGCCTTCCCATTTTGGCTGGAACTTGTCGGCGGTCTTGTGAGTCATGACCATTGGCCTCCGGACTGCCAAGACGAGATCGCCCACCAGGAATGTTCTGATTTTGACCTTCTTGTTGAAGGCCCCAGAGATGCGTGCTTGGTATAGCTCAATTCGTTGCTGAGCTAAGAGGCGCTTTTCTTCTAAGGCCTGTAACTCTTGCTGTCGACGTCGGTAGTTATCATCCGTCGTCAATTGATAAGTGAGGGCGACGCGGAGTGAGGGTATTTGAGTCTCTAATGGGAGAACTGCCTCACTTCCGTACACTAGGAAGAATGGCGTATTCCCAGTGGCTGTTCGAACTGTGGTGCGATAAGCCCATAAGCATTCACCGAGTTTCTCGTTCCAGTCGCATTTGTTGGAGGAGACAAACTTCTTAAGGAGTTTGATGATTATTTTGTTGAACGCCTCTGCTAACCCGTTTGCTGCCGGGTTGTACGGTATCGAAGCGATATTCTGAATACGGTGCTTGTCGCAAAACCGATAGAATGCGTGGCTTGCAAACTGTGGACCATTATCATGGATGGTCCTTCGGGGCAGTCCAAAGCGGTAGATGACGTGATGTTTAAGGAAGCTGATCACGTTCGAAGTTTTAACTTCTGCGAGTGGGACAGCTTCCGCCCATTTGGAGAAGTAATCAGTGATCGCAAGTATGAAGCGATGTCCTCGGGAGGAAGGTGGGGTGATTGGACCATTGATATCCATTCTCCATGCTTCGAATGGCCAGGACGCCATTGTCGGATGTAGGAATTCGGATGGTTGGTGAATGAAGTCCGCGTGGACTTGGCAGGCTTTGCATTTTCTAGCATAATCTATCGCATCTGCCACCATCGTGGGCCAATAGTAGCCCATTCGTCGAAGGCAGTTTTGCAATTTTGGGCCGGGCTGGTGGGCCCCGCAGACACCGTCGTGAGCTTCTCGTACGGCTTCTTTGGCTTCTGCGTTTGACAGACACCGAAGCAGTAATCCGTCATAGGAGCGGCGATACAGCATCTTCGTTTCTGTATCGTAGAAAAATCTGAGAGAACGCCTTCTGATGGAAGTGGCTTCCTTTGGGTTTTCGGGCAGGATGTCATAGACGACGAAGTCGATGAATGGTTGTCTCCAATCTGGGGCAACATCGATCGTCTGTGCGGAATAACTCGCCACGAATTGTACATTGTTTTTGGAACAAACCAGTTCGTGGCCTATCACATCCACTGAATGGCGATCATAATTCGGAACTGCGAGGGAAGCGGCAAGACCAGCTAGGGCATCGGCTTTAATATTTCGGAGTCTGGGGACGTGCTCGATGAAGAACCCCTCGAATGACGAGATGATATCGATCGCTATTTGGTGATAAGGGATCATGTCTTCGTGGCGGACTTCGTACGAGCCCCGGATCTGATTGACGATTAGTTGGGAATCGCCGTATGCTTCAAGGTATTCTACTCCCAGCTCTCTTGCAAGTTGGAGGCCAATGACCAGAGCGTTGTACTCGGCCACATTGTTAGAGCAGGGCTCGGTAAGCGCGGTTAATCACCAATCCGGAAGGGGAGATCAGCACTACCCCGACTCCGACGACTATATTACCTTTAGGTCCGGTCCTTGAAGCACCGTCAAAGAACATTCGCCATATAGCCTCGTGAGAGGTTGCATGCGAGTCGGCGACCTCATCTGTGATCTCTTCATATATTCTGGAGGACTCCGATCCTGGGTGGGCTGCTAAGAAGTCTGCCAGGGCTTGACCTTTAACTGCCTTTTGTGGGACAAAGATCATATGATAAGGGGACAGCTATATTGCCCATGTAGCGAGTCGAGAGCTGAGTGCCCCTGGTTTAGTCATGAGGACCCTAAGAGGGTTGACTCGTGAGATCACATGTATCGTTTGTCCGGTGACATAATGTCGTATTTTCTGAATGGCGAACACCAGGGCGAGGCATTCCTTCTCCACAGCGGTGTATCGGTGCTCTGGCCCAATCATCATTCGACTGAGATAATATATGGCCTGCTCATGGCCTGCGTCGTTGTTCTGTGCCAGCAAAGCCCCGAGGGAGTGTTCCATTGCTCGTACATAGAGCAGGAATGGTTTTCCAGGAACCGGGGCTACCAAAACTGGAGGATTTGACAAATATTCTTTGATGCTGTCGAAAGCACGCTGTCATTCCTCGTCCCATACGAATGAGACTCCTTTCTTCATGAGGTGCGTGAATGGTCGGCATCGCCCGGAGAGGTTGGATTGGGCCAGATAGGCATCGGCATTTTGGAGTGCTTCGCTCAATGCAATATGAACGTCCTTGGAGAGCCTTAGGAGTTCGTACAGCGACAATTTGGCCGGAGTGTTAGCCAATTCTGCTAAGATGTCAAAGTTGTAGGGCCTCTCTAGCCCTTGGGCTGCGTCTTTTCGGAGAGATTTATCGAAGCGAGTTTCCTTCGGCCTAGGCTTGTCGATCGTCGAAGGCTGAGCCGGTCCCGGAGCATCAGTTGTAGTGGGTTGATGATTTTCGGCTGGGTTGTCAACCACAGGTTGGGATTGCACTCCGGACCGCGTGACGACGGCTGTAGCTTGCTCGTTGTCTGCTGAGATTGTGTGGCAGGTCCTGACTTTTCCACTCTTCTTTTTGTTGGTGGGAGATGGTGTGGGCCGAGTTACTTCTGACACCAAGTCTGGATGGACCCACATGACCTCCCCTCGTGAGGTGGTAAGAGGTACTAGACCAGCAGCCTGTTCCCGGGGAGGTAGAAGATTGGTAATCTCCATCGTCGCCAGAGGGACGGGGATTACCCCGTCTTGAGTCTCCGTCGGAGGGAAACTGTCGAATTGTATGGACACCATATTGGCTGCCACGGTTACCTCTTCGAAATTGATGGCCAGAGCGTTCGAATCGATGAGGCTTTGGATGTACCATTTTAGTTGGTAGCAGTCGTGTGTAGCGTGGTGTACATAACGGTGGTAATGGCAGAACTTTGGATTCTCTAGGTCAGTCGGCCGAGGCTCCCATCTTGGTGGAGGGAGCTGAATTCTATCTCCTTGTATGAGCATGTCCAAGATAGGCTTGATGTGGCCGTCTTCGAAAGAGTAAGTGATTTGAGGCCATTGTTTGTCTGCTGGTTGTGACTCGGGCTTCTGGGCCGTGTCGGCCACCATAGCCTGCTTGCCTCTGTTGTCCCGATTGTTGGAGGGATTACCCCCATTATCGTTGTTGGGACGCTTGCCCTTATTTTCTCCTTCCGAGATGTGCAATCCCAGTTGGCGAGCCTTCTTCAGTCGTTCTTCGGCGCTTGTGGCGCTGATGATGAACGCCTTCCAATCTTTGAATTGACTTTCGCCCATCCAGAGACTGATCGTTGGGAGCAGTCTCTTTTGACAAATTTTAATTAAAGATGAATCTGGATTTCCGGAGGGCAGCTTCATGGCGGTCTGGCGGAACCGCTCGATGTAGTTCCTTGTCAACTCCTTCTCCCCTTGGACGACATCCATGAGAGTGGACATAGTGACGTCCTGTCCTACTTCGTAGAATCGCTCCAAGAACAGACGCTTGAAGCCGGTGAAGAAGTGGATGCAGTTGTCCGGCAGATTACGGTACCAATCGAAGGCGACTCCTTCCAACGCCCCGATGAATAACCGTGTGAGGATAGCATCATCATGGGGCAGATGGTCGGTGGTGACCTTGAAGTAAGTGATGTACCGACTTGCTGAGGTTTTTCCATTATACGGGTTGATATTGAACGGCTTATATCTTGGTGGGAATGGAACATCCCTCCATTCAGCAGGGTATGGTTGCCGTATTCTGAGATCTTGAGCGTTTTCTCGGGCATGGAACATGGCTCGGAGCTCCTGGACCTCTCTCCTTACTTCTCGGGTCTCGTCTGTCGCGGTAGGGGCTGTTATTTCGGAAGGATTATTGCCCGGGTTTGGTGCCGCTGAGTTCGAATCTACATTGAACGTGGGGCCCGTACTTGTTTGACCAGGCGTTCCTCCTTATAGAGTTGGCAGGGCCGCTTTAATCTCGTCTACAGACTTGACCAAAGCAAGTAATATGGCTTCGAGATTGTCAATGCGCTGGCGATCATTGGAACCACCTTGATTGCTGTCCGTCATGAAAATCGTCCTTACATGAGGAGTGATGGAAGGAACGGTAGAGGATGTGCCCTCCGAGTCGTACCCATGCACCGAGAAGTCATCGGGATAGGTGGGAATGTTATCTTCGGGTTCGGACTCGGAGGAAACGGTATCCCCAGCTTCAGAGCTTGCTTCGTCTTGAGAGTTACGCATGTCCTCGGGGACATCAGCGTCTGTTGCACCTGATGGAAGAGTTGTTTGTCCGGGCTCGGCTCCTTGAAACATCGGATTGTTGCGGATGTTCGGAGGAGTGCTACCCCCAGTTCCCTCAACCCCCAGCGATGTGGATGATGAATTTCCCATCGCGGTAGATTTCGTCTTTGAACGGGTGTGTTGGAATACACCGGTAGAGGACAACCGTTTAGACGATAGTTTCTTAGCTGTAGTGGTTGATATCTTGGGACTGGAGATACTTGTCTTTTTCCCTGTCCCTTCGGCGGGGACCTTTTGAGCGAAATTACAGGAGACAACAGGAGGTGCCTCATCTTCTGAGCTCGGATGCTGTAGCCTTTGGAAGACGGACGGCCGATCTTCTGTCATTACCGCATTATTGCAGCAGCAGTTGACGATGATTTGGGTGCAGCGATGTTCAAGCGAGGACTCTTTGTACGCCGACACTCCTCCTCTTTCCTTGCGTTTATGGAGGATCGCCTCCCGCAGGTCAGAGGAACCACTCTGTCTGTTTGCCGCCGGGGGCTGGACTCGAGAGGTTGTATACAACTTCCCATCCGAGGCCCGTGTGGTAGTCAACGGGACGCCCCGATAGTCAGAGGTTGGGACAGCTGACTGGGCCTGATGAGCCCGCGCTGCCCTAGACTTCCTCCTTTTAGCACTTGTGGGTGCGTAATAGGAGGAGTCCAAGTTGGATACCACAGAATATGGCTTATCATCCAGAGAACCATTAGGGTCAGGATCGTATGAGAGACGATCGAAGACTGATCGAGAGAAGCATGGAACGGACGCTATGCGGCTAGAGTTGGGTACCGTGCAGGCTGTCTGCATGCGGTTGTCTTCTGCCGTCGGATGAATTATTGTTGCGCGGCTAGGAGTCACGACCATACAGGCTGGCCGCATGCGGTTGGCAATTGTGGCCGCATGGGTTTTCTGCAAGCGATTGACTCCCATAGCCGCATGAGTTTCATCCGTATGGTTGGCAACTGTAGCCGCATAAGCTATGCGGCTGACAGATATGGCCGCATGAGTTTTCTTCATGCGGCTGGCGGATGTAGCCGCATGAGCTTTCTTCCTACGGCTAAGACCCTTATGCGGCTCGGATCTCATAGAGTTTCTCTTTGCCCCTGCAAGTCCAGCATCATAGTGTTTTCTTCTGCTGGACTTAGGGACAGCAGAGTCGTCTACGACCTGAAGTGGGGCCGCGGGGGAATCTTGCTCGCCGTCTTGAACAACAGAGGGTGTCTCCGCAAGAGCTTCAGTAGGAACGAAGGATCGGGGTCTCCACTCCTTACGGGCCTTCTTTGTACGGGCTCGCTTCTGGACCGGGCCAGTGCTCTTGTCGGAGAGCATTTCTTCGAACGCCTGTTGGTCGAACTGGACGACCATCTTTTGTTGCGTGGAGCCAAGCTTGGCTGCATCCGATTGCGTCACCAACTCCTCAGCCGTGGAGAAGATAGTCCCCAGCAGAGTCGCCATCGTGTTTGCCATAAAATATAAAAGAACAGAACAATTATCGGAGGACCGGACTTTTACTTCACGTTACAAACTCGCTTGTACAAAGAAAGCCTAGGGACGAAAACCTAGGTACAGCAGTCTAAGTACAATTATTTATTTTAGATTCTGGGGGGTGACGATAGAGGCTCGGGAAGGCGACGGCAGCCCTGCCTTACTCCTTGGACGATCGGTATGCAGCCTTGGCTCCTGCGAGAAGATGATTGGCGTTGACGAAGAAATCCTCTTCTTGCTCCTCTGTTGCTCTTCTGGCTTCTCTCTCTCTCTCTCTGTGTGTATTCTCTCCCTGACTATGGGGGGAAGTCTCTTTGTATATACATATTTCTCTCTGATATTGTATATCTTTACAAGGTAATGGCACCTTGCTATTTATAATAGTGGGATGTGATCATTAGGGTTGCCAATGATTAGCTTTTGGAGATGGCGACAGCCCATGGATTGGTCAATCCAGGCCGTTCAGTTTTGATTGTGACGAATCCGAGCCATCGAGTGTAGATTACACCAAATCCTATTAGCAATTAATGCTGATTGGATTAAATCTTCCTCATAATGATCTTTTGAAAATTAAATTTATTCTCCTGCCACGTGTCCCAGATTATTGGGATTTGACCCAATCTTTGATGGCAGTAAATCTGAGAAATTAATCGACTTAGGACACGTGTCCTAGGAGCCACTGGGGGATCTGGACCGCATGACGAGTGAGCCGCATATGAATTTGAGTCGCATATGGTTAAGCCCACGTGTCAGGGCTGCCTGGGCAGTGGCCCTCACTTGAGCCCTCGAACCACAGGGGAGTAATCCTTGTGGGCCGCATAGGTACATATTCGCCTGAGCCGCATGGACATGATCCTCTTGAACCGCATGAGAAGTCCTCGCTCAAGCCGCATAAGGCTTTCTTGGCCTGAGCCGCATAGGACAGATTCACTCTGAACCGCATGAGAAGTTCTTTGCTCGAGCCGCATGAGGCTTTCTTGACCTGAGCCACATAGGATTCATTCTGAACCGCATGAGAAGTGAGCCGCATACGAACGCCCACGTGGCAAGGCCACGTGGCATTTTTATGGCTCTCGGGGGATTTGTGTCAGAGATCTTTTCTCTTCCCTAGAGATTCATCATTATGACAGAGTCATAATTACCTGCTTTTGTGTCCGGGCTGTCAACTTTTCAGAGGGGTCAGCCGTCAAAGCAATTAATACAGCATGGATCGGAGGGGAGCACTGTCAGGCCACGTGTCTTCTGAGCCGTATGGGATGTCTTGGACCGCATAGCCCCTTATGCCGCATGACTCTCCTAGTCGCATGGGCTATCTGAGCCGCATGGGGTTTTCTGGCCGCATAGATCATTTTCCATGCTTCTACACAAGTACGCACTGCGTTTGCTAACTTTTAGCATTTGTTTTCCTTCTACTCAAGTCCGTCATGGTTTGGCACAAAGGCCTTCACCTATCGATCACGTTCAACCGAGTACTCGTACGAGCTTTTGAAAATATTAGTATTATTGTATGGAACATCCTAAGGCACAACGAGAGAGAGCGTATACTTCTTTTGTTTCCAAACGAGCTTTCAAAACTGAGAGAATCGAAATGAAGTCCAAGGACGTAAAGCCGTGCTCTGATACCAATCTGTCACACCCCACTCCCGTAGGAGTGATCGTCCTCGCTAAGGCATGATGTCACACGGGCTTAGGTTGAGCCCGTGCAAGGCTAAGTCCAGAAACGACTGATTTGATCTAGGCCATAGAGTTGCACAGAGTATCCCCATTTACAGCAAAAAATAAATGAACACAAGTTGGAACAAATTCAATCTCTTTATTGATATTCACGAAGTTTACAAACGGCACTAGGCCGAGATTACAAGTCGCTCAAGCTCTCTCTCTGAAACATAAAAGACGTGCCAAGTGGCTTACAAGATGGAATGATTCATGGCGATGTTCCGATACATTATGTCCTGTATATGGTGCTTCAGTTCCTTTGCAAAGCTCCAATGCTCCAGAGTTAGCTCTGAGCCTTAACACGTTCGAGGGAAAGCTCCGCACCCGACGACATCTCCTGCATCCTGCAAGAAATTGTGGGATTATCAGTACATTATTATGCACTGGTGGGGAGGCTAGCTCGCCCACAATGCTATCATTACCCAACACGTTCTATTTACTTCTGTGCATCATCTATCATTCATTGTCTTTCTAATCTTGCCTTAGGATCAGTTTCATGTCATATTTCATAACCTATCTCGTGTTACCGATTTCAGTGTTTGCATGGAAATACATGCACGACTTACCCATACTTACCGTCCAGCCTTCCCTGTCCAAAGTTGTAACACCCAGTTTTCTAAAATAAAGGTAATTTTGAAATTTTGTATTTTAATTTATTTAATTATGATATTTAAATAATAATATAATTTTTGGTGATTTTTAATTATTTTAAAACTATTTAAACCATGACTTGTAATTTTGGTATTTTGCTAGTGTAACACTAGAGACAGCTTGACCTAGAGCCTAACCAAGTGATTAGGGTATTTCATTTATCATTTTTAGTTTGAGGGTTTTTTGGTCATTTTGAATTAATTGAATTTAATATATATTTATTTGGAATTTAATATAATTAATGGGATGGTGTGATTTTAATATTATTTAATTGATTGCCTTCTGTTGTGTTTAGCCTAACCTAGATTTGACTTAACCTATATTAGTCCTAGTTAGTCATGGTTAGACTAAGTTAGATTTGGGATTAGTCATGGTTAGCCATGGCTAGTCATGATTTGTGATTTTGGCTAGTCATTAGTCATATTGTTTAGTTAAGACTAGTGATATGTTACCTAGGTTTCATCTAGCCATTGATTTGTCTGAATTCATAGAGAACCCTTGGATCAACCCTAGCCCTAGATTTTAGGGCAACCATCCTTGGGATTCCCCCTATTTAATCCCACCCAAAAAACCCTTGCCTCCTTTATTCATTTTCTCATTTCTCAAGAACAAGGTGAGCTCCAACTTCATTCATTCTTAACTTCTCCATTTCTCATCCTTTTTCAACCAAACTTTATGCATTGTAATCTAACCATCACCCTCTTGTTGTCTATGGAAGTAGAGGACTGTTTTGGAGATCTATTTGTGCTCGGGTTACAGTAGAAGGGGACTGTTCATGTGAGTTTTGAGCTAGAGGAGAACCCATTGGTAATCTCTCAAACCCTATTTAAACTATTGATTTATCATCAAAGACGCATAGACCTAGGTCCCCTCTAGCTTCGGGTAGGATATGAACCCAACCTGTGTTGGATATGTATCCGTATCGAACACGTATCAGTCCACAGTCGCAGGTGTTCGACGAAATACCACAATGGGCATTTTGATCGAGTTTTCAGAATGTAATTGAATAGGAAATTAGATTTTGGTGTCGCTTAAGGGTTTCTAGGTGACTGGGGTGGATTTGTGTCATGTTGTTGTCATGTCGAACCCGTGCATATGCCCGCGTACGTGCGAGCTGCACTGCCCAGCTGCCAGCAGGCTCGTGCGAGCTATCCAGGGCACGTGGGCATGTGTCCTTTAGCTTGGAGCTCGGGGCAGTGTCTGACACGACACTCCCTAAGTCTCGTGTCCTATTATTTTGTGTCGGGTGAGGAAATCGACTCACACAGGACACGGGTTCACTGTAGTCTAGTGTTCTGTGTTGTGGGTTGAGTTCATGTGGTTCTGGACACGTTTGTGTCCTGATATTGGACACATTATTGATTGTGTGACACGTGCCTATATGGTATATTAATTACCTACCTAATTTCATCAATTAATTGTTAATTGAATGTGGAATGGGAAAATTCCCATTCGACTGATACTTCAACGTATCAGTGATGTTAACACTGTTCTTTCCATTTTGAATAACATTTAAATGTAAATATCATGTAAATTTAATATGGATTGGTTGTTGTTCATTAGATATCACATTAGGGTTGTTCATTCTCAGTTTTTTAGTTTTGAATAGGATTTAAATTCGATTTTGTGGTAAGATTTAAATCTAATGTTACAAGGGTTGTGATGATTTAATTGACTCAAGTTTTGAGTTGCTAGCTGATTTATGATGTTGGACTGACATAGGTTGTAAAACCTGAGAACACACAGGTTCCATTCATCAAGCACATGTTCACCCACAAATGTATTCCTATCACACACCCTATCATCCTGAACACATAATCAACTGCACATTGTCTCAAATTCCTGAGAATACTGGCATTATATTTCCTGAGATTCTTGTTAACAATGTCATTGGGTTACACTAAATTGTTTCCCTCACACCTAAGCATTTTCCTATCACTCTAACACTCACATTCATTCATGGAGTAACACACAGGCCTCACCTATACACAGACCCTTACCAATTCCCTGTCACATTCCTACATCGCACATTCACTTTTAATTGTACTTCACTAATTTTGGGGGATTACATTAACATAGGAATTCGGTTTTGATTGCAAATGTATTGATGTATATATACACTGTTAGTTCACTGGGTTCTGAGAACATGTAGAGTACACTGTCATTTGATTCCTGATACATACACACACAATCTCATGTAAACACACACACACAAAGCAAACTGAGGACACTAGGCTACCCCTTTATTCCTGTCTCCCACATTCATATGAAATTAACACACACAAACACACATCTCTCATACACACAAACTAAACCCTGTTATATGCACACACCCTAACACACATGCCTAAATCATATATACATCACACACACTCTCAAATATACCCACACTCACACTTTGCCTAGATGTGCATACCCCTCTCTATACACATGTGATACATGTAGCTAGGGGTAATGAGGATTCCAATGTGAAATGTACATTGCCATTGATTTATATATTGTGAATGTAGAGATATATATATAGATATATATGGGTGTTGGCCTTGTGAATGTGATATGTATTTTGCTATGGATATACATGTATGTATATATAGAGCTATATATGATATATGGGTTATGGTTTGTACTAGCTCATGGCCTACATTGTGGTTGAGATTCTATATAGGTATAGGCTATGTAGATAATGTGTACATAGGTATATGGCCTAGTGTATGGCTATTTGCCTAGGGGATAGGGCCTATGGCCTATAACCTAGATGACATAGCCTATGGTTGACCAATCTAGACTAGTTTGACCAAGTTTAACTTAGTTTGACCTAGTTTGACTGCTAGGGTTGACTAGAGTTGACCAAAGGTTGACTTTAGCCTAGATTGACCCCAAACATCATGTAGATGCATTGTAGCAGTCTATTTCATTATTTTAGACATGTAGTGACTTGTACTGTTCTGATAGGAGGCAGACACCACTCCTCAGACAGTAGTTCCTTCCGGACATTCAGGAGATCAGGCGAGTACATTCTCTGACCGTTTCATACTTGTCTGGTTTTATATTCTTGCTCTAGATTACTGTACTTGATGCTGACACGATTCTTATCACGGATTTGTACTATATAGATCTTCTTTTGAGATGTTATCCCTTTGTATTCACTAAATACATATTATGATGTGCATTTCACTTACATATTGTATTTATTAAATAAACTTATCCTTGTATACTCATTATGCATATGTTACTCTCATTATCACATGAGTCCCATGGATAGACAATTGTACAACTATTATATAACATTGTACATCCATTGTATAACACTGTACACTATTGTATAAGATAACATAACTGGAGTGGATCCTTGTGTATTGATTGGGGGAGGGGGAGTAGAATTGGTTATGTAATCAAATCCTATTGTACAACATTGTATAACTATTGTATATGTCCATTGTGCAATCACATACAATGGAGTTACCATTGCATTGTCCTAAACCGTTTATATAACCATATTGTACTCTAAATCAAATATTGCTTACGGTTCTTACTTATCATATATAGATATTTTCTATTATCAAATCTCTGCTGTTTTTCATATACATTCTTCTTTCAGCGTTTCCTGTATCTTAATCTATTGCATGCTTTATATTACCTAACTTGATATGATCTGCATGAGATGTTTTGTGCTCGCTCCTGTCCTGACTGGACCTGTTGAAAATATTACAGAGGATGAGGATGAGGCCTGCGTAGACACCTACTATGGGACAGCTATAGATGACTCTTGTGACCCGAACTTCCAGTCAGATCCACTTGCTGTAGAGGCTGATGTTTCTTAGTTTAGGTTTCTCTTATTTCATGTTATTGGAGATTTGAGTTGTATATTGGGATCTTGTATATTCTGGATGTTGTTGAGTTTTATCCTAGACACATAGCATTATCTCTCTCTATTGTACTTCTTGCATGGATTTCTGGTTTGCATATCCATCTATCTTATCGTATTCTACCTTAGTTGTGATTGAGATATATTCGGTTATGTCACCTCTATTCGGAGAGTATAACTGTATATTACCTTACTGTTAGATGTATGTGAACTAGGACAACGTTCTACCGCCGACACTGCGGCGTAGGCTGGGCGTATTCACCTCTCGTGCCTTTACTCTAGGGTGCGGGTCGTGACACGTGTTTAGTGGTGGCCCATGCAGGTCGAGTTTATGTAGTGGTATTCGAACTAGAGTATCACTACAGCCTGTAGTGGGATTAGGATATTTTTGAAGGTACTCAATCACATTAGGAAAAACTCTTCTTCAGATTCCGTATATCTATATTTTTCTGCTTATTGTCTCCCTTGAATATAATTGTCCTCCCCTGCTATATCGACTCATTCTCAGCAATTGTTTCTTTGATCTGTCTCCAGGATGGTTGAGACGAGATCACATCGCCAGGGCCACGGGGACGCCGATGAGAGGTCTGCCACCTCTCATACTCAGCAGCCAGCCCCTGGTACCGCAGCCCCAGTCATGCCAGCTGGGGTAGGAGTTTCATCTGCGTTCGGAGAAGCCCCTCCACCTATAGCACATGGGCCGAGTCCGATAATTCTGGATGTACTTCAGCAGTAGTAGCCACCTTCGGAGATAATTGACGCAGTTCAGCTGTTCACGTTCTTTCGGCAGTTCATGAAGGTCCAGCAGCAGCAGCAGCAATGGCAGACAACAGAGATTAGTCGGGGCGTTGATCTGGACCTGACTACTGTAGAGAGAGTAGTAGCTCAGCCAGCGGTAGTCCAGCAGCCGTACCCTCCGAGGTAGAAAGGCATCCAGGATTTTCAGAAGATGCACCCGAGGGAATTCCGAGGGACAGAGGGGATCCTGTATGCCGATGAGTGGATAGAGCACATGGAGGAGATATTCAGATTGGCTGAGATTTTGGCTAGGCTCCAGATAGAGGCGACGGACCAGAGGGTTGGTAGTACAGGGCAGACTTGGGCAACATTCAAGAAGCTGTTCAAGGAGAAGTTTTTCCCGGATGTAGCGCTAGGAGCCCTCGAGACCCAGTTCGAGGCCCTAGTCATGGGCAGTCAGTCCGTGGAGGAGTATGCAGGAGAGTTCTGCCGTCTGGGCAGATTTTTTGAGGGGTTGTCCGAGGCGACGAAGGCCCGGAGGTTCATAAAAGGATTGGTAAAGGAGGTGAAGTCCTATACCAAGAGTGCCCGCGACGCCACTTATGAGGAGATCTTGGTGGGCGCCTTAGCAGCAGAGGATGATCTTGAGCTGAAGCTCAAGAGGGGGCGAGACACTGTCGGAGCTAGTAGCAGCGTAGGCCAGGCCAAGAGGCCTCACATACAGATTCAACAGCAGTATCAACAACCGATGGTCTACTTCCAACAGCAGCAGCAGAGGCCTGTTCAGCATCAGGGACGGAGACATGTACTGTATCAGCAGGCACCCAGGCAGTAGCAGAACACTGTGTACAACTTCTGCAAGAAGCAAGGCCATGGGTGGGACGACTGTAGGAAGAGGCTGGGCATGTGTTTACTTTGCGGTTCATCGAAGCATCAGTGTAGAGAGTATCCCAAGAACCCGACACCATTGGCTCAGGTAGCACCAGGAGCTAGGGTTCCGACAGGGCAGCATAGGGGACCACCATTACAGACTCAGAAACGGAGGTTCGTACAGCATCAGCAGCTGGCCAGGGGAGGCCAGCCAGGGCGAGCTTTCGCCATGACAGCCGAGGATGCTCAGGCAGTAGGAGAGGTGCTTGCAGGTTCTGATCTTCTCGATTCCATTTCCACCTTGTGTCATTTTACCTATCTTGAAATTCAATTCCATCTATTCCTATCTGTTTTCTCATTGTTGATAAGTTTTGATCTGGTGTTTCATTATAATTTAATTTTCTTCTGAGATAAGTCGTATGGGCTGGATCGCCTAAGTTATGGGATCTAAAGTCTTCTGAGTCTTGTTAGCTGGCATAGTGAGGACATGTAGTCAGATTTTGGACGTGTTTTTCGGGTATGGAAATTTAAGATTTTTGCGGCCATGCATGCGGCAATACGAAAATTTTAAATATCATGATTCTAGAGGTATGTGCCTTAGCCAAGGACACTGTAATTATCGTAGCCTTGCTCACTAGCATGACGAAGATTCTGAGTATCATGATTTTGGACAGACGTATATGATTATCTGACGGTATGTTTGAGACTTTGATTGTGGGGTGTTTGACCTAGAAGGACTACAACTATTTTAATTTCGAGGATGAAATTTTTCTAAGGAGGGTAGACTTGTAACACCCAGTTTTCTAAAATGAGGGTAATTTTGAAATTTTGTATTTTAATTTATTTAATTATGATATTTAAATAATAATATAATTTTTGGTGATTTTTAATTATTTTAAAACTATTTAAACCACGACTTGTAATTTTGGAATTTTGCTAGTGTAACACTAGAGACAGCTTGACTTAGAGCCTAACCAAGTGATTAGGGTATTTCATTTATCATTTTTAGCTTGAGGATATTTTGGTCATTTTGAATTAATTGAATTTAATATATATTTATTTGGAATTTAATATAATTAATGGGATGGTGTGATTCTAATATCATTTAATTGATTGCCTTGTGTTGTGTTTAGCCTAACCTAGATTTGACTTAACCTAGAATAGTCCTAGTTAGTCATGGTTAGACTAAGTTAGATTTGGGATTGGTCATGGTTAGCCATGGCTAGTCATGATTTGTGATTTTGGCTAGTCATTAGTCATATTGTTTAGTTAAGACTAGTGATAGGTTACCTAGGTTTCATCTAGCCATTGATTTGTCTGTATTGATCGAGAACCCTTGGATCAACCCTAGCCCTAGATTTTAGGGCAGCCATCCTTGGGATTCCCCCTATTTAATCCCTCCCAAAAAAACCCTTGCCTCCTTTATTCATTTTCTCATTTCTCAAGAACAAGGTGAGCTCCAACTTCATTCATTCTTAACTTCTCCATTTCTCATCCTTCTTCAACCAAACTTCTTGCATTGTAATCTAACCATCACCCTCTTGCTGTCCATGGAGGTAGAGGACTATTTTGGGGATCTATTTGTGCTCGGGCTATAATAGAAGGGGACTGTTCAAGTGAGTTTTGAGCTAGAGGAGAACCCATTGGTAATCTCTCAAACCCTACTTAAACTATTGATTTATCATTATAGATACATAGACCTAGGTCCCCTCTAGCTTCGGGTAGGATCTGAACCCAACCTGTGTCGGATACGTGTCCGTATCGGACACGTATCAGTCCACAGTCGCAGGTGTTCGACAAAATGCCACAGTGGGCATTTCGATCGAGTTTTCAGAATGTAATTTAATAGGAAATTAGATTTTTGGTGTCGCTTAAGGGTTCCTAGGTGACTGGGGTAGTTTCGTGTCGTGTTGGGGTCGTGTCGAACCCGTGCACACGATCGCGCGCATGCGAGCTGCCCTGCCCTGCTGCCAGCAGGCTTGTGCGAGCTATCCAGGGCAAGTGGGCATGTGTCCTTTGGCTTGGAGCTCGGGGCAGTGTCTGACACGACACTCTCTAAGTCTCGTGTCCTATTATTTCGTGTCGGGTGAGGAATTCGACTCACACAGGACACGGGTTCACTGCAGTCTAGTGTTCTGTGTTGTGGGTTGAGTTTGTGTGGTTCTGGACACGTTTGTGTCCTGATATTGGACACATTATTGATTGTGTGACACGTGCCTATATGGTATATTAATTACCTACCTAATTTCATCAATTAATTGTTAATTGAATATGGAATGGGAAAATTCCCATTCGACTGATACATAAAAGTATCAGTGATGTTAACATTGTTCTTTCTATTTTGAATAACATTTAAATGTAAATATCATGTAAATTTAATTTGGATTGGTTGTTGTTCATTCGATATCACATTAGGGTTGTTCATGGCATGAGTGATGTGGGATTCACATTGGATTCGAATATGGAAATTTGTTTCCTAAACATTGTCACACAGGAATTAGCCTGGGTTAACTGAGAATACTTTTCATGAGAACACTGAGTTCATTCTCAGTTTTTCAGTTTTGAATAGGATTTAAGTTCGATTTTGTGGTAAGATTTAAATCTAACGTTACAAGGGTTGTGATGATTTAATTGACTCAAGTTTTGAGTTGCTAGCTGATTTATGATGTTGGACTGATATAAGTTGTAAAACCTGAGAACACACAGGTTCCATTCATCAAGCACATGTTCACCCACAAATGTATTCCTGTCACACACCCTATCATCCTGAACACATAATCAACTGCACATTGTCTCAAATTTCTGAGAACACTGGCATTATATTTCCTGAGATTCTTGTTAACACTGTCATTGGGTTACACTAAAGTGTTTCCCTCACACCTAAGCATTTTCCTATCACTCTAACACTCACATTCATTCCTGGACTAACACACAGGCCTCACCTGTACACAGACCCTTACCAATTCTCTGTCACATTCCTACATCACACATTCACTTTTAATTGTACTTCACTGATTTTGGGGGATTACATTAACATAGGAATTCGGTTTTGATTGCAAATGTATTGATGTATATATACACTGTTAGTTCACTGGGTTCTGAGAACATGTAGAGTATACTGTCATTTGATTTCTGATACACACACACACACAATCTCATGTAAACACACACACAAAGCAAACTGAGAACACTAGGCTACCCCTTTATTCCTGTCATCCACATTCATATGAAATTAACACACACACACATCTCTCACACACACAAACTAAACCATGTTATATGCACACACCCTAACACACATGCCTAAATCACATATACATCACACACACTCTCAAATATTCCCACACTCACTCTTTGCCTAGATGTGCATACCCCTCTCTATACACATGTGATACATGTAGCTAGGGGTAATGAGGATTCCAATGTGAAATGTACATTGCCATTGATTTATATATTGTGAATGTAGATAGATATATATATATATATAT
This sequence comes from Iris pallida, assembly GCA_029216955.1. Taxonomy (NCBI): domain Eukaryota; kingdom Viridiplantae; phylum Streptophyta; class Magnoliopsida; order Asparagales; family Iridaceae; genus Iris; species Iris pallida. Next base: position 2,421,052 of record JANAVB010014998.1, on the reverse strand, counting down.
GGGTGTTGGCCTTGTGAATGTGATATGTATTTTGCTATGGATATACATGTATGTATATAGAGCTATATATGATATATGGGTTATGGTTTGTACTAGCTCATGGCCTACATTGTGGTTGAGATTCTATATAGGTATAGGCTATGTAGATAATGTGTACATAGGTATATGGCCTAGTGTATGGCTATTTGCCTAGGGGATAGGGCCTATGGCCTATAACCTAGATGACATAGCCTATGGTTGACCAATCTAGACTAGTTTGACCAAGTTTAACTTAGTTTGACCTAGTTTGACTGCTAGGGTTGACTAGAGTTGACCAAAGATTGACTTTAGCCTAGATTGACCCCAAACATCATGTAGATGCATTGTAGCAGTCTATTTTATTATTTTAGACATGTAGTGACTTGTACTGTTCTGATAGGAGGCAGACACCACTCCTTATGCAGTAGTTCCTTCCGGACATTTAGGAGATCAGGCGAGTACATTCTCTGACCGTTTCATACTTGTCTGGATTTACATTCTTGCTCTAGATTACTGTACTTGATGCTGACACGATTGTTATCACGGATTGGTACTATATAGATCTTCTTTTGAGATGTTATCCCCTTGTATTCACTAAATATATATTGTGATGTACATTTCACTTACATATTGTATTTATTGAATACCCTTATCCTTGTATACTCATTGTGCATATTGTACTCTCATTATCACATAAGTCCCATGGATAGACCATTGTACAACGATTTTATAACATTGTACATCTATTGTATAATATTGTACACTATTGTTTAAGATAACGTAACTGGATTGGATCCTTGTGTATTGATTGGGGGAGGGAGAGTAGAATTGGTTATATAATCAAATCCTATTGTACAACATTGTATAACTATCGTATATGTTCATTGTGCACTCACGTACAATGGACTTACCATTGCATTGTCCTAAACCGTTTACATAACCATATTGTACTCTAAATCAAATATTGCTTACAGTTCTTACTTATCATATATAGATATTTCCTATTATCAAATCTCTGTTGTTTTTCATATATATTCTTCTTTCAGCGTTTTCTGTATCTTACTCTATTGCATGCTTTATATTTCCTAACTTGATATGAACTGCGTGAGATATTTTCTACTCGCTCCTGTCCTGATTGGACCTGTTGAAAATATTACATAGGATGAGGATGATGCCTGCGTAGACACCTACTATAGGACAGCTATAGATGGCTCTTGTGACCCGAACTTCCAATCGGATCCACTAGCTGTAGCGGCTGATGTTCCTTAGTTTAGGTTTCTCTTATTTTATGTTATTGGAGATTTGAGTTGTATATTGGGATCTTGTATATTCTGGATGTTGTTGAGTTTTATCTTAGACACTTAGCATTATCTCTCTCTGTTGTACTTCTTGCGTAGATTTCTGGTTTGCATATCCATCTATCTTATCGTATTCTACCTTAGTTGTGATTAAGATATATTCTGTTATATCACCTCCATTCGGAGAGTATAACTGTATATTACCTTACTATTAGATGTATGTGAACTAGGACAACGTTCTACCGCCGACACTGCGGCGTAGGCTGGACGTATTCACCTCTCGTGCCTTTACTCTAGGGTACGGGTCGTGACAAAAGTAAACCAAGTTAGTCAACAATTTATATATATCAACTTAACGTAATTCACGTAAATATTCAGTGTCACGGGCGTGTTCCCGCTTGTGAAGATACGTTATGACCACGCCTCGTTCAGATAATCATTCTTACTGGGATATCATATCTACTCAACCAGTCAGTTGTGTTATACTCGAAGGGTTTTGTTATAACAACCACGTTCTCTCAACTATTCAATTGTTTAGTTCACTTAGAATACTTTGTTTCAATGCAAGGACTTGCACGTGGATTGCCACTAGCAAGCCCACTTAATCTATATGCACCGGTCGCTGGCATTATAAGCCATTTTGGACATATTCCCCGTGGTAATCTCATCTATCATAGCGTGCTGGCTGGTATACCTTGATAGTCTTTTGAATTACACGGCCTTACGTCTCTTGGGTGGCCAAGCCCGCACCCAAGCAGCCCATAAGCCATGATTTTGCCTTGGCCGGCCACGATGTCTCCTTGATCGTTGCCTTGGAATCCCTTATTTCTCCGCTTTCCCCCGTATACGAGTGGGTTTTCCGTGACCATTTCCTATTATCTTTTCATTTTAACTTTACGACCGTCCCTGAGCCATAGGCTGTCTGTGAGCCAAAATGCGTTATCAACCTGGTTGGCGGCGACGTCCGTGCAGCGCAGGTAGCGAGCCCCATTGTACGTCCCCGTCATACCTGTCGCTAACCATTCCTTTCTTTCTTATCTTTTATTCATTCCTTCTTTTCTTTCTTTCACTTGTTCATTCATTGATTCATTCACATAATTAATTCATTCACTTATTTCGTTCATTCATACATTACGCAACTCCCTATGCGGGAGTCGCCTTGGCGACCCATCGGTCCCGAAGTCTTCCAATATTGCTATACTCTACTCGGAACGAATATATCGATAGTCTTCCTGTTTTATTGTTGTAAACCATTTATTGCTTCATTGTTGAATGCATAAGGAACTTGAAATGTAAGCTTGTGCCTTGGCACGAGCGTGGAGTACGGTACGAGAGTTTACATTTTTTTTCATGTTTTACACAAGCATACAAGATGGGATCATTCCTGTAGCTAGGTGCGTTGAATCATTTTGTTAGCAAGCACGGTGTTACCGATAAGTGATTCTAGCAATAGTGTCTGTATTGCTATATGTCTAGGCCAAGTAAAGACAGGTTCATCGGAGCCACCCACCTTAGCGATGTTCGCATCGGCCGAGCGATACTCCGAGCGCGCCTTTGAAAGTCTAAGTCTGGATTCCTCTTGACGGGCCAATGTAAGTATTGCATCGATTCACATCGGCACGTTATCATGTCGACGCAACTCTTCGAGTCGACGGCTCATTTGAGTCGTTGTACTTGTCGTTTGAATCGGCATTCCGCTAGGGCGGAGCGGGTCATTACACATAGGGGGTTGCCTCGGTCTAGGAAACACGCTTCGTTGGCTTGCCAGAACCTGTCGGTGATATATATATATATATATATATATATATATATATGGGTTTTGAGTTATGGATGTATTTATGTTAGGTATGGTTTGTGAGATGACTAGCATAGACTTGTTGGGCTTCTCATTTTTCCGAGTTCAATGAGGGGAGATAGCAGTAGAGTTGTATATTTGAGTTGATATATATATATATATAAAATAAAAAAATAAAAAAAAAAAAAAAAAATATATATATATATATATATATATATATATATATATATATATATATATATATATATATATATATATATATATATATATATATTAAATATATATATATATATATATATATATATATATATATATATATATATATATATATGTGTGGGGATTAGCTATATCTTATAGATATGATATGTGTATAGGTTATGCTATAGGTATGTGTATTTGAGTTATGTTATCTATGTATAGCTAATAACTATGTGGTTAAGGTATATACATATAGTTATGTATATATGTAATGTTATATATAAGTGTATAGTTATGTCTACCTATATATGTAATAAATATGCATATAGTTATGTTGGATACATGTTAAGGTATAGGTAACCTATGAATAACCTAGAAATAGACTCACTAGACCTATTTGGTCATGTAGACTATACTTTGACCAAACCTTGGATAGTTTGACCTGGTTTGACTAGAATGTAGACTAGAGTTGACCAAGAGTTGACTTTGACTTAGAATGGCCTAGAATCATATAGAATGCATTGTAAACTTCATTTATTACATCTTGAATACATTGTAACCTGTGTTGCTCTAAATAGGACTCAGTTACTCCGGTTCGAACATCTGTTCTCACCAGTCATTCAGGATATCATGCGAGTACATTCTCTGATCGTTTCATACTTGTCAGGATCTATGTTCTTGCTCTAGACTACTTTACTTGATGCTGACACTTGTTATCATGGATTAGTACTATATGGATCTTTTCATGCGAAGTTATCCCCTTAGCGGATACATCAGGTATTTCATGCTCGTGTACTTTATCATGTGCATCGTATACTCCTTGTATTCGTATTATTTGTGTACAAATCGTGTGTTCTCATGTACTCTCATGTGCTTACATGTGCTTTTTGTGCAACCAACAAATCGTGTATGTAACATAACTTGAAAGGATCCTTGTGTATTGATTGGAGACGGGGAAGTGGAAGTGGTTATGTGATCATTCCATTAGTATACTCGTATGCGACTCTGTAACTTAGGCGTGTGCAATTCAAGCCGATGACATAACCATCTTGTGCTCTGAATCACTTATAGTCACTTACAGTTCTTACTTTCCATATATATTTTCTGTTTTCAGATATCTCTCTTACTACTCATGTACATCTCTTACAACACTTTATACATATTATTCTATTGCTTGTTCTATATTTCCTACCATGATATGAACTGCATGATAGTTTTGTATTCGCTCCTGTTCTGACTGGACCTGTTGAAAACATTACAGAGAACGACGAGGATTTCTGCCCTACCTACTACGGAGCCGGTAAAGACGACTTTTGTGACCTGGACCCTCAGGAGGATCCAGTAGTTGCTGAGGATGTTACCTGATTGCCTAGGCTAGACTGCTAGGCTTTATCTTATGTTATTTGTGTTGACTTTGAAATGTATTATTTAGAGATGTTGAGATTTGGTGTTGTTAAACACTTAGACTTATTTCTTTTGGTTGTATCTCTCTTTTGAGGATTTCATATATATCTTATCGTATCGTTATCCATCTTAGATTGTGATTGAGTTGTACCTTCTGTGTTGTCCTTCGATTGGAGAGTATATCCTGTACAGGTACATTTATACTGTGTTAGATGTTTGTGACCAAGGACATCGTTTTACCGCCGACAATACGGCGTAGGCTGGACGTACTCACGTCTCGTACCCCTACACTAGGTACGGATCGTGACAGACAGTCAAATGATATACATTAAATATAGCACCAATATATACAAAAATTAACCCAAGCACCAATATATACATTAAATTGAACTCCAATAAATTTCCAAACAACTCCAATACATACAAACCCGTCCAGTAGTTGCAATATAATACATATACACAAAAAATTTCAATAGTATATATACTCATCAATCAAATACAAACTCCCTAAAGTTCAAACAAACTCATCGATCAAATACAACTAATAAACAAACAAAAATCAAACTGATGGTGGAGGAGGTGGCGAAGGCATAGTCGGTCGTCCGCATGCATATGACTGCCTCAGGACCAAATTGACAATCTGCTGTATGTCCTGGACGCCTGCAAGAGTCGGCCGTATGACAAGAGGTGCTGTGGTCCTTGGAGGAGCTGGTGTAGTAGGTGTTGTGGTCAGAGGAGGAGCCGTTGCCGGAGGTGCTGAGGCCGAAGCATGAGCCGGTACAGTGGCAGTCGGAATCAGACCTGATGTGCTTAGAACTCCAGTCATCTGGGTCACCTGACCCTATAGGCCCACCATAATCTGTGTAGTCTACCACAATGTGTAGGTTTCACCTGAAGTTTGAGACCTAATCAATAATATATGCTTCGTATATCGAAGCTTTTACATGAGCCTTATTGCCCACCTTCTTCTTCAGGTGATGTAGATATCTATAAATAATATATTCAATATTAGAACTGTTTGAATAAAATAATTATTAGTATTAGATAATTAATTATTTTATACCTCTCAAATGGATACATCCATCGATAATGGACGGGAGCACCGATACTTGCTTCGTATGCAAGATGAATCGACAAATGTTCCATACTATCAAAAAAGTCGGGAGGAAACACCTTTTCTAGCTTGCACAATGTCAATACAATCTTCTTCTTAAATTCAAATATATGTTGCACCGTCAACTTACTTGAACACAAATATCTAAAGAATATAGATAACTCAGCTAGCGGACCCTATACTTGAGAAGGCAACATCACTCTCAGTGATAGGAAGTAAACGCTCTATGAACACGTGGCAAGCATGACTTTTCATCCCTATCAGCTTGCGTTATTGAGATCGACACATCTTGCCAGATTCGACACGTAACCGTTAGGGAATCAAAACTTTGTAATCCAATTGCATATTATTAATTTATCATCCCTACTCAGAATAAATGGTGCTGAGGGCTTGACCCAGTTACCATTGGATATTCGTGTTAGATGCAACTCTGGACGCCTACAAATAATTTTCAAGTCCTTTCTTGCTTTGGGATTATCTTTCATTTTTTCTTGATATCTATTACCGTATTGAAGATATTGTCGAATACATTTTTCTCAATATGCATGACATCAAGATTGTATCTTATGAGATTGTCCTTCCAATAAGGTAAGTCCCAAAAGATAACCCACTTCGTCCAATTATGGCTATGTCTGAATCCTTCTAAGTGATGGCTCAATCTCTGATCTTCCTTTACAGTTGACAAATCATCTACCTATGCCCAAACGATATCTCCAGTAAATCTTAACGGGGGAGGAGTTAGTTCCTATTTACCAGCTCTAAAGGCGTCCCTATTCCTTCTCCATGGATGCGACATAGGAAGGAACTGACGATGGCAATCAAAAAACAAGCTTTTTCTCCATTATGAAAGAGGAATGCCTTACTCTTTTCTATACATATTGGACAAGATATAATACCATGAGTACTCCACCCAGATAACATTCCGTATGCTGGGCAATCATTGATGGTCCACATCAACATCGCTCTCATCTGAAAGTTCTGCTCCATCGATATATCATACGTCTGAACGCCGAACTGCCACAATTATTTCAACTCGTCCACCAACGGCTGCAAGTAGATATCGATGTTCTTCTTTGGATTTTTTGGACCGGGTATGATAAGTGTCAAGAACATACAAGGAGTCTCCATGCACATCCATGGTGGTAGATTGTAAGGGGTCAAAATCACCGGCCAACAAGAGTATTGTGCCCCTGACTATCCGAAAAGAGTGAATCCATCAGAACATAAAGCCAGCCGAAACTTCCTAGTCTCCGCGACAAATCCAGGATGATATCGATCAAAATGCTTCAATGCCTCTCCATCGGATGGATGAGATAATTCTCCTTCACCCATCTTTCGCTCTTTGCTATGCCATGTCATGTGTTCTGCAGTATTCGAGGACATATACATCCTCTGTATCCTCTTTGTGATCGACAAAAACTGTATGTATTTGTAGAGGTGCAACCTTGCTCGTACAGTTGATTTTCCTTTGCCCCGAATGGGCTTGTACCGGTCCTCGTGACAGAAAATACATCTGTCTTTATCATTGTTCTCCTTGTAGTACAACATGCAGCAATTTCGGCAACAATCTATCTTTCGTAGCCTAATCCGAGTTTTCGTATCATCATTTTTCACTTGTAAAAGTTTCTGGTAAGTCCTTCGCTACTTTTGGCAGCAACTCTCTAACAAACTGAATTATCCGGTCGTAGCATTCCTGCGGTAAGTTAAAATCAGACTTGAGGTTCGACAACCACATCACCACCGATACGACAGAATGAGATTCACAACCCGGATATAATAGAGTATTAGCATGGTTGAACATATCATATAACTCCTTTGCAGTAGGATTCAGATCCTCCGTAGCAACACTTGGACCGGCACAAGCCGCATCAAATACCAACTCACGTGCCAAGTTTCGATGTCGATATTGGAAGTGGTCTCCAAGAGTGGGGTCTCTCACCTCCGTATTGAATGAGGACTGATATTGCGGAACCAAAGGTTCTCCTTGATCCGTCAACTCGTTGTAGTTCGGTACGAAACCCTTCTCGTAGAGGAGCTCTCTCACGAGATCTACCTCTTTGAATGGTATATTATTACAATTGATACAAAGGCACTGTAGAAGCATGAAAAATACAGCATCTATAGGTGCAGGAGGGTAACCTTATTACCCCCAGCTTCACACAGGCGCAGGCGATCAGACACACAAACAAGCCAAAGACAGAGACATTCTTAAAATGAAGTTCAGAAAAGACTCTTTTTATTAATCATGGCTACAAGGATCTCTCACAGACTTGTCGTAATTACATAAGAGAGAAACTTCCTGAATCCTAATTACAGGGATCAATTGCAAAGTCTTGGCTACATAAGTGAGAATAGAAACTCCTATAGATCCACGAAAAGTCCACAGTGTGATCATCATGGGCAGAAAGACCAGAAGAGATGTATACAGTCTCCATCAAAGTCTCTTCCCCGCTAACTCTTAACATTGTCAGAGCAAATCATTTCACCACCGAGAGAAGCTGGGGCGCTCCAATCATCTTATCGCCCTAAAGCACAGAGGCTCCGTCGTCTCCAGAAGCACAGTCTACTCGTCGCCCCAGAAGCACAGCCAGCCTTGCCTGAAGCACAGACGACATGGTCCCACCCAATCGGTTTGCTTAAACCACCTCTCTCAAAGATAGGATTGGGATTGATCAAGTTACTACAAGAAAAAAGGCCATTCTTGACGGTTTATTCCTCGACGGTCGTAAAAACTGTCAAGAAAATGGATTATCTTGATGGTTTTAGCCTTACGTCAAGAAAGGACACATTTTATGTTAATTTATCAATTTTATATCATAATAGTTGATGGTTTTAGAGGATCCGTCAAGAAAACCTTTTATTTTAATTGATGGTTGTTTGATAACTGTCATTAAATGGTAAGGCGGCAAAATTCCCGCGTACAATTTGGATGCCATTTTGGTAATTTTTTATGTTTTTTTCTTGACTGTTTTTTGTAAAGAGAAAACTCTCGAATCCCCTTCTTATCTTTCATTTCTGCCTGAGCCCTCTCCTCCTCCTCTATTTCTCTATGGCCAAAACATTCTTTCTGCTATCCTTCTCCTCCATTGTCTTACCAAAATCATACTCCTCCGCCACCTTCTCTCCTCCAAATTCTAATCTAGTCTCCAATCCTTTTCGGTCCTAATTTATCGAGACTACACAGTACTTCTTCTTCCGAAATCCCTAGGTCAAAGTCTGTGTCCCTCTTTTTCTAGAGTAGCCAAACAAAGAAAGGAAGACAACCCATGGGTTTCAAAAATCTCCATCCTTAGATCTGTTGCTCATTCTTTTTCCCTCCCCAAACCCTAACCATAATTTTTCTTTCAAAATTCCAATTCCCCTTAATCATTCCTATTTTCCCTCCGCCTAACTCCGCCCTTGTTGCCTTTCCCCAGCAGCCGTCCGCCACCTTCGAGTAGCGTCGAGCTACCCATGAGCTCGACAATCAAGTCGAGCCTGACCACTCGAGTTTTCGCGAGCGGCTTGGTCGAGATCGAATGGATCAACAAAGTTAAGGGGTTTTGAAATGGTAATTTTTCATCATCCGATTTCCCATCACAATATTTTGGACTTTTTTTTTCAGAATTGGAATTACCAGGGCTTCCAATTTCGGATCTTCTCTCTTTTTGTGTACTAAAATTAGGGTTTTTGGAGAAATTTCATGAATTTCACATTAATATTCTATGAACTTGTTTATTTTCATATATATCTATATGTTTAGTCACGATTATGAAGTCTGAACACACCAACCCTAGACTATTAAACTACTACTACTGCTATAGGTTTTGTCAGTTTCCTACATTCTACAGCAAAATATCAGAAGATTTGCTTAGGTGCAATTATTGGATTCTTTGATGGTCCTCTTGTTGCTTTCCTTAGCTTACTAACAAAAAAAGCATTCAGATTAAGTCAATGACTGTATGGTGAATCGATAATTTATACATTTTTTCTAAGTATATGTTTTTGTGACCAGCTGTATCCTCACTACGTCTATTTCAAATTTCTAGACATGGGTTGATACAGTATTGCTGGTTTCTAGTTTTGTAATGCAAATAAGTTTTGAAAATACCAGATCTAAAAAAATTAAGGTTGTGAAAAGCTTTAGATGCTAGTAAGGTTGTGAAAAGCTTTAGATGCTAATAAGCTGGGAAGGGACTACTATCTATATAGTGACTTAGAATGTTGAGATGGTAGCCAATACAATGCAATTAGCTAGAAATTATACATATAAAGTCCAGAGCTAATATGTTGAGTACAGGTTAGTAAAGACTTGTGTATGATAAAGGTTTGGTGCAGCTAACTTTAAAATATTGGACACTAAATTAATGTTGTTACAAATAATTATTTTGATGTCCTTTACTTTTTATTAGATGTGTATGCGTTATGCTCTTTTTCTTCTTTATTCATGATAATGATTTGATGCCTCCTAATTTTCTTCTAAGCAGATGGTTGGGAGAGCTGCTGGGTTAAATCAAACTGGAAAAGAAGAGAGGGAAAGGCTAGCTCTTTTAAGCATACAACAGGAAGTCTTGTCGACTTTGCGTACATACTCAATAATTTATTTTGTCGTGTGTCTGTACTTATGGAACATAACTGATTTGATTGGGTTTATATTATCTTCAAGTTTATATTGCGATGAAATATTTTCTACTTATTATATTATGTAGAATAAAAAAAACTGAACAACTTTCTTACGTACATGTGAGCTCTACCAGAATACTGTGACACATTATAAGGTTGACCTCTCTTATCAATATATACTTACCATTGTTGGTTCCAGGATTTAAATTACTTCTAATAGGCAAAATGTGAAATTTTTTCTTGATAGGTAGAAGAAGGCATGAAAAATAGGGCCTATGCCAAGTGTATTGGTAATATTTATGAATGCTCTTACATCTTAAATTGTGGTCCAATACCGAGTGTACTGACTGAATTTAATGTTTATTCTATAATAACAAGGTCTATGAAATGAAATTTTGTTTGGATAGTACATTGTTTGGTTCTTTGGTGTTGAGTTATTATTCTTTCTGAATGATTATTTGATGCTATATGGCCATTTGGTATGATCTGTGTTTTTCTTTTCTTGCAGAGTGAATCAAAGACAGAAGCTATGGATACAAATGGAGACGGAGTTATAGGATCCCATGTAATCTATGTGAGTTGCAAGAACTCTCCTTTGATTTGTGACCTATGTATTGTAAAGTTTGTTCTCACCAAATAGGAGAAGAGGCAAAACAATACAATTGGTGAGGTTATTGTTTTTGCTCACTTACCTATTTTATTCTTTAATCCTATTATGCATCTCCAAAATTTCTTACTCTTCTACTGTTGGTTCATTCTCCAGTAGGCACAGTTCGAATTTTTTATTTTATTGAATGGTAGTTATTTCTAATTTGCTTCCCAGCTTAAAATTTATATCTTATTTTGTTATGTCTCATTTAAAATCAATAATCTTTACATATGGAGTTTATTGACCTTGGCTTTTTGTAAAGCAATTATCTGCTCCTAAGAAGACAATCGAGCTTCGGAAGCTACCCGAAGTGTAGTCAAAGAAGAAGAATTAGATAAGGTGATTCTCTAGAAGGGTTCTCTTCAGAAGAAACTAGCTTTAATAAGTACTTGAGTTGAGAAACTTGAAATGATCTTTTCATGGTAGTGTCCAACTGTGGTTTGAAGGCTTGATACTAGTGAGATCACTTAAATGTACATCCTTGTTTACTCCTAACTAGTCTCACTTATATTCATGTATCAGTGTGTAGAGGAGCATTACACAGATTGATAGGTTCTTTGATTAGGATATCAAAGCAACTAATACCCATAGTTATTTTATATATATATATATATATATATATATATATATATATATATTTGTGTGTGTGTGTCATCTTCACGTTCTTACTGTATTATATATGCTCAAAGAGGGTCGATATTGAAAAGGCAAGGCACTGATTTGTCATAACATCAAATGTTAGATGCTAACTTTTTACAATGAATGGAAAGGCCAAGGAAGGATGGGATAAAAAAATAGGATGAAGAAGTTGAAAAGCTCTATAAACTTAATGAAGTAAGTTTTTTTTCCAGTTCCTTAAGATTTTTGATGAAGTTGACTACATGGTATGAATCTAATGTGTCGCATGCATTTAATGGGGATACAAATTATGTATTTGCATCTTGAGGGTGAATTTTTGCTGGAAATACTAATATATGTCGAGTTTTTTGTCTTACATCTGAGTAAGCATTAATGGAGTGATTCCAGCCGATGGTAAGCAAGGTATAGAAACTTGGTTTGGTATTTTCCCCACCCTCAAGAGTTTCCATTCTCTTGAGGTAATTTGAAACTAGAAATTTGTTCTCTTTATCAATATGTACAAAAGGTTGAACTAAGAATTTGAATGTAAAAAGGCTGAACTATGAATTTGAATGATTACTTTCCCAATTGCGAAGCTATATGCATTTAAGTGTGTTGTTGCATATAGAAAGTGTAATTTAGATTCGAAATATACTTTGTTTATGTTTAAAAATTAGTTATTCCATGAATATATTGATCTTCTTATTATGTTCTATACTTGTCATAAATTTATAGCATCAGTGTTTCCTTCTTAAATGTCATACTTGGATAATCACGCACTAATTTGAGCATACACAAAATGATTGGATTTCACACTTGAAACACGACTTTTGTTTATGTTTCCACTCTAGTCAATTTCTTCATAATATATGTTGTCTTATACAACTGCCCATATTCATGTAAACCTCTAAACATTGCCTTGTCTTCTTTAATATTAAATTCATCTCTTTAATATTAGAAAAGTTATACTGAAAATCCACATCTAGACCGGAGTATTCAGGGAATATGCTTCATTTTGGTTTGGTCGTACTGTTCCCTTACTAGTGGATAATCACGTACTGTTCCCTTTATATTCTTTATTTTTGTACATGTCGTATTTCCTATGTTCGTTAAAAGAACACAAGATATTTTTCATCTTTTGGGCTCTGAAAATTTGACTTTGCTTTTAATATGCTCATGGATCGAACCAGGGAATATGCACATTTGATTAACACAGAGATTATTGATGAATTCCACATACTCCTTTTCTCCTGGAATATACTTGGTAGTTCTTCAGATTCTCCTTCCAATGCCTCAATGCTGCGCTCATTCAGGTATATCTACAACAAATTGGATTATAGATTTTAGAGCAACTTAACATATGACTCGTGTTCTTCTCATTTACTGTCAACTCTCTTATTCATTCTGCATCTATTCATACCCTTGATGGTACACCTTTACCTATTTCATGTTATGTCACTTGTTGAATCTGCATATAATTTTCTGTTTTCGATGTCTACAATGAACCAAGAACCTTAGTTTCCCACTGTAGAATGCAGTATGTGATCAGTGGTATATATATGGATGAGATAGGATAGACTATGGTGTTGATGTATGCTAGTCTCTCAAGAAGCCTTAGTTTTCCATTGTAGGCATACCATATGGGCAATGTCTGCTAAGCAGAATCTCAACTGATCCCAAAGCCCATTATAGGCATACCATATGGACAATGTCTGCTAAGCATAATATTGTAAGTAGCAAGTGCTTGTTGTAATCCCTTACAAGGCATCTCATCAAAAACGTGTCTAGCTCTATCAACCTTTCCACACATACAAAAGCCATTGATCAAGATGTTGCAAGTAACTGTAGTTTATGACTTTTTGAAGTTTGAATTTGCCTAAATATCTATATAAGAACATATAGGGAAAGTATTGATAATTTGTTTTATTGTTCTCTCATATTGTACTCTCAGGAACTCACTGAAAAATGAACGTACATGCTATAAATAGGAGAATGCTGTGGATATGGGAGGGATGTGCTCCGGTCGGGTTTGCTACTTATTTTGGTTTTATTTGTATAATTATTACAGTTTGGATGTTTAAGTGGTATGTAAACTACATACAGATGTTGGATATGTTTTGTGGTTGGACAAGTGATGGATGTTTGTGGTGGGACGTGTTGGAAGATTTTGGTGTATGAACAATACAGTTTGTTAATATGAAAATTGAATTTTATAGTAATTTCATGTATGCATATCTTCTGGACTGATATTATGTGTGTTTGATTAATATTATATAATTCTTGACGGCATTTTGGCAAGCTTCTCTTGACGGTATTTTGGCTAGCTTCTCTTGACGGTTGTCAAACATCAAATTTAATTCAAATCATGCTACATAATAGCCTGTGAATAAATGCTTTTCTTGACGGGTTTTGTTCGTAAAAAAAAATTCTTGACGGCTAATAGCCGTCATCTAGGCCGGAGTCAAGAAAAGTTTTCACCTATATTGACGATTTCTAAAAACTGCTATCTTGACGGCTAAAAGCAGTCAAGAAAACTACTTCACATTATGACCAAAAACCGTCAAGAAAAGTCATGCCATCGACCATCAAGAAAAGTGGAGTCTTTTATTGACTCCAGCCTAGTTGACAGATCTGCAACCGTCAAGATACCCATTTCTTGACGGATTTTCCCCATCAAGAAAAGCCTTTATTCTTGTAGTGAGTTGATAAATACAAATTGATTTAAATCTCGGACGAAGATTACACAAAATCCAAATCTAAGATAAAATCCCAAGATTTGCTCGACTACATTCGAACAAGCAAATCGACAAGTGCCATATGTCACCTCCTTCGGTTATTTTTGATAACCACTAGAGATCTCATTTGAGGGGAATCTCAACACCCGTCATGTGTCAGCGCCACAGAAGACCACACCGTACAAGGACGACAGATTCCTTTATATCTCGAAACCCTAATGCATATTGCATATGTGCCCCTCTCTCCTATAAATATGAGAGGTTTTCCCCTAACAACATGATCGACAAGAAGAAGAAGATCCGCAGAATGATCAAAATCTTCAACTTTGACGTTCTCCTGATCGGCAACCCTAGAGTTCCATTGAAGGTACTAGAAAGTCAGAGCAAGTCTCATATCATCATCGGATCGTCAACGAGTAAAAGAGCTGCTGCAGTGCTTGATCTCCACCGTCATACTTTTTTAGAAACTTTTGTACTTAGATTTCTTCTCATAAGAATCGATTGTACTCTTTTTTATGTCCAATATACAAAAAGTTCGTTCAATATTTTGTCATGTCGAACACGCACTTTATGAGCCTTCCGTCTATGAAATAAGATTGGCTACTGGCGTATCTCTTCCTCGACGCCCGCCTTGAAATCATCCGTTAAACCAATCTTGCTCTCACGTCGTCGATTGTACATCCACGAACGGTCAACTAAGTATCGACTCATTGCTCAAACCAATTATGTACCAAGTACCATATATGGTGTAAATACAAGTAAAAATTAATTTAGTACATAATTGTAACAACCAAAGTTAACAATATCAGTATCGAAATTGGTATCAGACCATTCCTATGAGTATCGATATCAAAATCGGTAATATCGACCATTTCTTTGAGTATCGATAACGAAATTGGTATCAGACCATTCCTATGAGTATCGATATCGAAATTGGCAATATCGAAATTGGTATCATACCATTCCTATGAGTGTCGAGAAAGAATCTAGAGAGAGAGAGGGGTGTGTGTGTGTTTGTATATATACTTGAATGAGCTCCATGAGGAAGTGGACATCCATGGTATAGAGCTCCATGAGGAATGAATAAAGAATATGTTTTGAATATGAAGCTATGTTTCATGTTTGGTTCTTATTAGTATCGACTGTATCGGATTAGTATCGGCCTATCGGTTCGGTATCGGCCGTATCGGATTGGTATTGGAATCGGATATCCTATCGGTATCGGTCGTATCCTTATACCGTATCATAACGGTATTAGCCTAATTATCGAAATTGGCCTAATTATCGATACTGAAATCGGTATCATACCATTCCTATGATTTTTAATATTGAAATCGGTATCATACCATTCCTATGAGTATCAATATCGAAATTTGTATCAGACCATTCCTATGAGTATCGATATCGAAATCGATAATATCGACCATTTCTATGAGTATCAATATCGAAATTGGTATCAGACCATTCCTATGACTATCGATATCGAAATCGGTAATATCAAAATTGGTATCATACCATTCCTATGAGTATCGAGAAGGAATCTAGAGAGAGGGGTGTGTGTGTTTGTACGTATACTTGAATGAGCTCCATAAGGAAGTAGACATCCTTGGGGTCGAGCTCCATGATGAATGAATAAAGAAGATGTTTTGAATATGAAGCTCTGCTTCACGTTTGGTTCTTATTAGTATCGACCGTATCAGATTAATATCGGACTATCGGTTCGGTATCGTCTGTATCGGATTGGTATTGGAATCGAATATCCTATCGGTATCGGTCGTATCCTTATACCGTATCATATCGGTATTGGCCTAATTTTTGAAATTGGCCTAATTATCGATATTGAAATCGGTATCATACCATTCCTATTAGTTTCAATATTGAAATGGGTATCAGACCATTCCTATGAGTATCAATATCGAAATTGGTATCAGACCATTCCTATGAGTATCGATATCGAAATCGGTATCAGACCATTCCAATGAGTATCGATATCAAAATCGGTTTTATACCATTCCTATGAAGTATATGTTAGGAAAAAAGGAATACATACATGAACCTAATTCATGTAAACAACATATGCCTATTCACTACAAAAATAGAGAACCAAATTCATGTAAACAATATATGCTCGTGTCCAAGTCGACCAATGTATCGTGTCCAAGTCCAATGTCCAAGTCCAGCGTGCTCGTGTCCAAGACCAATGTATTGTGTTCGATACCAATATATAATGTGCTTGTGTCCAAGTCCAATATATCGTGTCTATACGTGTCCAACACCAAAATCTAAATTTATATTGCCCCCCCCCCAAATCACAAAAACAATAACTTAAATAAAATAGCAATACGGGATAGGGTTTACCTTCGACGGATGAAAAGTGTCACGCCCCGATCCCGGAGGATCGAAATTTAGGCACTTGGCGTGATGCCGTACAAGTCTAGATTGCATTTGTACAAGGCAAAACCATTACAGTTCCTGGTATTTCTCAAAAAATAACGACAGCAAAGCAAAACTAAGCAAATAAGTCACACAAGACATGAAGAATGTATCTCTTTATTGATAAATTGCAATGGATTACAAGACTTACAGCAGAATATAGAGTTTACAACAGATTACAGGACTTTTGAATAGCCAGCTGAATATATACACTTGCCCGTTAGGCTACAAATGAATATGTCGACTTCTTTACAATGAACTTACCAATTTGGCTACAATCTCACTGGTACAACAGAGTTACACCGTTCCATACATTATATCCCGTATAGCAGAAGTTATCATCTTGTAAGAAGAGCTTCTGCACACCCATCTGATTCATCGATGCCTAGCACTGATCAAATGATTTCCCCCATACACATGTACCTATAATATTGCCCACAATGTGGGTCAGTACATCATCAATGTACTGGCGAGCGGTGCTGGCCCAACTCACCTAAGAAGACAACACTAAGTAATTATATTATAGACCATTATTAAAAGTGGTCTTTCTCGTTGCCTTAGGGTCACTTAGCAGTTCATATCCGATATAGGTAAAACATGCATTGATTCATAACTAACATAATATAAAAAAATATGGTATTACTCTTAGGTGATTCTTATCCACGGTCGTGTAGCCATCCCTGTACATTTATAATACTTACTCAGCCTGCATAAGACATTGTTAGGAACAATATCATAATTCAACATAGTTGTCACCGTTCAGGTAATTTCTTACCAAAAGCTGACATTCTTTCCTGTAATTGATAGTAAATTACTCTGCCTGCATAAGACATCATTAGCACTGGACCTAATATATGAAGGTAACTGGTGACACACCATCTAGGACAATCTTACAGGTATAACGGCGCCCCTTACAGTGCAGGTAGCTAGCCCCACTGAAGGTCCCGCATACCGTGCAACTACTTCAGCACGAGGTTCCCCCCAGGACGAATCAGTTTCCATGGCCTTGGAATACCGTTCGAGGAACCACCTTGTCGACAAGTTGTCCATGACCATACAAATATATGCAACTTATTTATGAAGATACATATAATGCATGATAAGGAAAACTAAGTAAATAAGCCATCTTTCTCAATAAGCTATCGTTCTCATTCGTATTGCCATCTTGCCTTGAGCCAACGCTCACATTATCATCTGCCCAATCCAGGATCTTAGTGTAATCAACATTCTACATCGGTACAGGATAATAGAATGTGATTTTCTAAGCCCTTCCTCACATCTTTGATACCATACATCTTTTCAACCAAAAATTAATATACTTACAGCCCAATTCATAGGACTTAGCATCTGTTTAGCATACGTTCATCGAGATAAGGCTCGACATACTCACCGCCCAAGTTTTTGGGACTTTTTCTTCACCTATTATGTACTTTATTTCAAAGCACACAAGCATACAATCCATCATTGAGCAACAACAATTTATGTGTCATGTGATTATTTATCTTTTATTATCTTTTCGACTTTCATGCAAGCTGTTATTCAACAACTCAACGAGTAAACCTAGCACACTATCCTTTTATTAAGCGTGAAGCTAAAGGATCTTCGAAGGGTTCAACACTACTCACATTCATAAGACGATTTCTACCACGATAGTATAGCCATCCATGCGATCCTTCGCATAATTCTAAGTCCAACAAGGCTTTATCGAACCAACCATCCGTTATAAGGCATCTTGCATGTTGGGGTACTACAATATATACCACTCAGAAAAAGTTTCGTCCTTGAAACTTAAAACAAAACTCATCCCCAAACTTCAACCGACTTTTATGAAACTTCTCAACGATCAACTTGCACCATTTAACATTTTTCCGCAATATCTCGATTGATTTCAAGTAATATACCATCTCATCACAGCATTCCAATTTGATTCAAAATAGTTTACCATCTTTGTTCTTTCTCCCAACACTCGTGCAATATCCTTAGCACGTGATAATCCCTCTCCCGTAGCTTCTTTTGAATTCAGCATATCACTTATTTGGAACCATACATATAGTGCCCCGCTCCGTAAAGGCACTAGATAAACAGAAAGATCGGATTGCTGGATCTGCAACAGAAGACGATCTATCTGGGTGAGTAGATGAAGTCTCATTTGCTGATTTGCTTACGCCTAATAAAAATCTGAGTTTTTGATTGAATGCTTTTGTTAATAACAATATGGTAAATTATCGAGTATGCTTTAAGAGAATTCACATATTGCCTTGCTAAGAAATGAATGTTGCCTTGATCAAGAGAACCTCGTCATGCTAATAACAAGACGGTAATCAGTATGTATTCTTATAAGAGATTTTATATGTTGCTATGCTAAGAACAAGAGAACAAATAATCTGCATACTAATAAGAAGACTTGTTGCCTGCTAATAAGAACTGATATGATGGTTGTCATGCTTGATAGGATAAGAGAAGACAAATGAATCGAATTGAATGCTTGATCATTGCTTTTTTCTAAGTATGCTTGAGAATTGTAGACATGTATAGACAGACTTATACATGTTGACATGAATAAGAAGAAAAGGCACGAAATGAACGTGTCGTACATCTGTAAAGGCATAAAAATAACATGTCATACATCTGATCACAAAATCTGTCTCATCTAATAGAATTGCTAGAGCATGCATGTGGTCTCGGACAACTTGTTAACAAGGAAAATTTTCTCTCTCGGGTGGATCTGGGGGCGCCTGGACCACTCGGTCTAGGAGAGATTAGGGCCTTCATGTGAAAATAGGAGTCGATATCTGAGTCCTTAGAAGCTGAACCGGAGAGTCACAGCGGCTAATCATGAGTTTTCCCATAGACCATCATATAGATAGGTGTTGGTTGGTGCAGAGCTGAACCGGAGAGTCACAGCTGCCAATCGAGTCTGCATGTGTCATGAATGTTTTGCTGAGAGCTAACAATACAGAGACGAACAGAGAACAATGCTAGTATTATCATGTTTACGCTAATCCTTGTCTTGTGCAGGGATGGACCGTCGGCTATGGTAAGAATCACTTAAAAGTGATACATAAGTATTGCTTGAGTTTGCTATATGAATTGCTTGCAAAGAATAATCTGTTACAAAGAAATGATTATGCTCATGAAACACACTACGTACTGCACATAAAATGAATAGTCATCATGCTTGAATTCACTAGTCCCTTGTATGCTTCAAAAGAAATGAATTGTAGCTTTTCAAAGATGTTTTCAAAGAATGTAAACTGACTCTATATGCATGGAATAAATATAGGCAAAAGTAGCAAGATCACATCACAAGAAATATTTTCTCACTAAATGAACAGTAATCGTTTCAGACAAATGTAGCTCTTTGTTCACAATCACCAGTATGCTGATATACTAACCCACCATCAGTCTGCATGTAGGTGCACCATGCATCGAGAAGGATAGTCCAAAGCGATAGCCCGAGCCTCATCCTCAGGAGCCAGAAATCAGAAAAGATGCCAAGAAATGACATCTGTTGCAAGAATTGGGTTTGTATACAAAGTAATGTAATGTATGGGAACGGGATCATTATAGTCTGTAAAGTTCTGAGAGAATATAACATTGTATCAGAGAGGAATAAGAGCTTGTAATATGTTCATATAAAATCAATAAAGAGAATTGTTTCTTGTTTCCATTGTGTTCAATGCATGTATTCTGAGATATGTCCACTGCCGCTTCAATTATCTGCAATACGTTCTGCTACGTATTGTCAATCTTGTCTATCTTGTCTTGCTTCAGGTCTTGGCCTTATGCAAGTGCAACTTAGGCTTGCAAGGCATCACGCCTTAGCGAGGACGATCGGTCTTAAAGATTCCGATGTGAGGACGAAAGGACTCTGCGGGATCGGGGCGTGACAGAATGGTATCAGAGCAACACGATCCTCTGGCCAATTGATTCGATTGAATTCATAGATGTTCTTCTGATCGAAATTTCCCTACCTTCTTGATATCATCAATGAGATGAATGTTCCATACAATAAGTCCGTAAATATTTTTATGATACCGGCATATGTTTTATCAATTTAATGGATTGAGATTGAAATGCTTTATTAAGCAAGAGTTTTGATATGATCTGAATTATGATTTCAAGGATTGATGATGGCGAAGGATGAGGACTATCGCTGCTAAGGATATCGTAAGTTTCTCCTTAAGTTTCGAGGAAAAAACTTCTTTTCGGTAGGTAATTATGTAGTGCCCCGCTCCGCAAAGGCACTAGATAAACAGAAAGATCGGATTGCTGGCTCTGCAACAGAAGATGATTTATTTGGGTGAGTGGATGAAGTCTCATTTGCTCATTCGCTTACGTCTAATAAAAATCTGAGTTTTTGATTGAATGCTTTTGTTAATAACAAGATGGTAAATCATCGAGTATGCTTTAAGAGAATTCACATGTTGCCTTGCTAAGAAATGAATGTTGCCTTGATCAAGAGAACCTCGTCATGCTAATAACAAGACGGTAATCAGTATGTATGCTTATAAGAGATTTTACATGTTGCTATGCTAAGAACAAGAGAACAAATAATCTGCATGCTAATAAGAAGACTTGTTGCCTGCTAATAAGAACTGATATGATGCTTGTCATGCTTGATAGGATAAGAGAAGACAAATGAATCGAATTGAATACTTGATCATTGCTTGTTGCTAAGTATGCTTGAGAATTGTAGACATGTATCGACGAACTTGTACATGTTGACATGAATAAGAAGAAAAGGCACGAAATGAACGTGTCGTACATCTGTAAAGGCATGAAAATAACATGTCATACATTTGATCACAATCTGTCTCATCTGATAGAACTGCTAGAGCATACATGTGGTCTCGGACAACTTGTTAACAAGGAAAATTTTCTTTTTCGGGTAGATCTGGGGGCGCCTGGACCACTCGGTCTAGGAAAAATTAGGGCCTCCATGTGAAAATGGGAGTCGATATCTGAGTCCTTAGCGACAAGCTGAACCGGAGAGTCACAGCGGCTAATCATGAGTTTTCCCATGGACTGTCATCTAGATAGGTGTTGGTTGGTGTAGAGCTGAACCGGAGAGTCACAGCTGCCAATCAAGTCTGCATGTGTCATGAATGTTTTGCTAAGAGCTAACAATGCAGAGACGAACAGAGAACAATGCTAGTATTATCGTGTTTACGCTAATCCTTGTCTTATGCAGGGATGGACCGTCGGCTATGGTAATCACTTAAAAGTGATACATATGTATTACTTGAGTTTGCTATATGAATTGCTTGCAAAGAATAATCTGTTACAAAGAAATGATTATGCTCATGAAACATACTGCGCACTGCACATAAAATGAATAGTCATCATGCTTGAATTTACTAGTCCCTTGTATGCTTCAAAAGAAATGAATTGTAGCTTTTCAAAGATGTTGTCAAAGAATGTAAACTGACTCTACATGCATGAAATGAATATAGGCAAAAGTAGCAAGATCACATCACAAGAAATATTTTCTCACTAAATGAACTGTGATCGTTTCAGACAAATGTAGCTCTTTGTTCACAATCACCAGTATGCTGATATACTGACCCACCATCAGTCTGCATACAGGTGCACCATGCATCGAGAAGGATAGTCCAAAGCGATAGCCCGAGCCTCATCCTCAGAAGCCAGAAATCAGAAGAGATACCAAGAAATGACATCTGTTGCAAGAATTGGGTTTGTATACAAAGCGATGTAATGTATGGAAACAGGATCATTGTAATCTGTAAAGTTCTGAGGGAATATAACATTGTATCAGAGAGGAATGAGAGGTTGTAATATGTTTAAATAAAATCAATAAATAGAATTGTTTCTTGTTACCATTGTGTTCAATGCATGTATTCTGAGATATGTCCGCTGTCGCTTCAATTATCTGCAATACGTTCCGCTGCGTATTGTCAATCTTGTCAATCTTGTCTTGCTTCAGGTCTTGGCCTTATGCAAGTGCAACTTAGGCTTATACGGCATCACGCCTTAGCGAGGACGATCGGTCTCAAAGATTCTGATGTGAGGACGAAAGGACTCTGCGGGATCGGGGCGTGACAGAATGGTATCAGAGCAACACGATCCTCTGGCCAATTGATTCGATTGAATTCATGGATGTTCTTCTGATCGAAATTTCCTTGCCTTCTTGATATCATCTATGAGATGAACGTTCCATACAATAAGTCCGTAAATATTTTTATGATGTCGGCATATGTTTTATCAATTTAATGGATTGAGATCGAAATGTTTTATTGAGCAAGAGTTTTGATATGATCTGAATTGTGATTTTAAGGATTGATTATGGCGAAGGATGAGGACTATCGCTGCTACGGATATCGTAAGTTTCTTCTTAAGTTTCGAGGACAAAACTTCTTTTCGGTGGGTAATTATATAGTGCCCCACTCCGCAAAGGCACTAGATAAACAGAAAGATCGGATTGCTGGCTCTGCAACAGAAGACGATTTATCTGGGTGAGTGGATGAAGTCTCATTTACTGATTCGCTTACTCCTAATAAAAATCTGAGTTTTTGATTGAATGCTTTTGTTAATAACAAGATGGTAAATCATCGAGTATGCTTTAAGAGAATTCACATGTTGCCTTGCTAAGACATGAATATTGCCTTGATCAAGAGAACCTCGTCATGCTAATAACAAGACGGTAATCAGTATGTATGCTTATAAGAGATTTCACATGTTGCTATGCTAAAAACAAGAGAACAAATAATCTGCATGCTAATAAGAAGACTAGTTGCCTGCTAAAAAGAACTGATATAATGCTTGTCATGCTTGATAGGATAAAATAAGACAAATAAATCGAATTGAATGCTTGATCATTGCTTTTTGCTAATTATGCTTGAGAATTGTAGACATGTATCGACGGACTTATACATGTTGACATGAATAAGAAGAAAATGCACGAAATGAACGTGTCGTATATCTATAAAGGCATGAAAATAACATGTCGTACATTTGATCACAATTTGTCTCATCTGATAGAACTGCTAGAGCATGCATGTGGTTTCGAACAACTTGTTAACAAGGTAAATTTTCTCTCTCGGGTGGATCTGGGGGCGCCTGGACAACTCGGCCTAGGAGAGATTAGGGTCTCCATATGAAAATGGGAGTCGATATCTGAGTCCTTAGTGACGAGCTGAACCGGAGAGTCACAGCAGCTAATCATGGGTTTTCCTATGGACCATCATATAGATAGGTGTTGGTTGGTGCAGAGCTGAACCCGAGAGTCACAGCTGCCAATCGAGTCTGCATGTGTCATAAATATTTTGCTAAGAGCTAACAATACAGAGATGAACAGAGAAAAACGCTAGTATTTGTAGGAGCGTAAAAAGTGCTTCAAAGAAAGAGTCATCTCATTCATAAGTGGCCTGCTTTACGCCTAACAGAACGGGTAATTTCTTTACGCCCAAGACAAGGCTAATTGTATTACACCTAAGCAGATTGATCATTTTACGCTTGGGTCTACACCGGTGATTTTACGCCAAGGACTGAGCAGCCTCTTTCACGCTGGACAAAAGCTAGCAAATCTCGCATTTAATGCAGACTTTGACATGAAGATATCAATGATGGCATTTACCACAGAATTCAATGGAATTTGTCTCATACAAAGACCATTGTTGTCGTTTATAGAGATCGAGCTACTTTACTCTCACTGAATGGTTTCTTTTACGCACGGAGTTTTACATGAGTCCTTACGCTCATAAAAAAAACAATGTGTGCGTGAAGTCTATTTGAGCCATTTTATGCTTAAGGTTATTTAATAACCACTTTACACTGGAAACCTATGACAGAGCTAGTTTACGCTCATCTTTTTACGCCCTATTCGTTCTGCCCAGTTTGGAACGTGGTGTGCCTACGTGGTCTTCATGCCACATATTTTGAAGAACGTGTGTACATGTATCCTATTCTTACTGAAATGATGGGATACGTGTCAGCATATACAGAGGATGACTCTGATCGTGGATGGCAGTTGTTAGCGTAAAGACAGATTTTGATGCCCTTTTACGCACGGAAGCCCCAGTCTATAAATAGACTCATTTTTCTCATACAACACACACAGAGAGAGAGACAGGAGAGAATACAGAGATCAGAGCTTCGAGATTTTGATTCTCTAGAGCATCCTTCTTCAATTTTTCTTCTAGAACAGAGTGAAGCAAAGCAGGAAAGCATTCGGCCTCGCCATTAGTGCCCAAGTGCGTCGATACCTTTCTGGTGCATTAGTTCTTCCAAATTGTTCAACTTCAAGCAGTGATCTTCATCATCATCATATGGTCCAAGGAACAAAGTTATCATTTACGAATCAGACTTCCATAGCAATACTTTCCCAGAATCAAATTTGTACTTCTTGTACTTTTCTTCTTATTTTTGTTTTCAAAAGCCAATTCCTCCCAGGAATTTTGTTAAGCGAAACAAAAATGGATTTTTGTTTCGCTTAACAAAATGCCTGGGAGGAATTGGCTTTTGAAAACAAAAACAAGAAGAAAAGTACAAGAAGTACAAATTTGATTCTGAAAAAGTATTGCTATGGAAGTCTGATTCGTAAATGATCACTTTGTTCCTTGGACCATATGATGGTGATGAAGATCACTGCTTGAAGTAGAACAATTTGGAAGAACTAATGTACCAGAAAGGTATCGACGCACTTGGGTACTAATGGCGAGGCCGAATGCTTTCCTGCTTTGCTTCACTCTGTTCTAGAAGAAAAATTGAAGAAGGATGCTCTAGAGAATCAAAATCTCGAAGCTCTGATCTCTGTATTCTCTCCTGTCTCTTTCTGTGTGTGTGTTGTATGAGAAAAATGAGTCTATTTATAGACTGGGGCTTCCGTGCGTAAAAGGGCATCAAAATCTATCTTTACGCTAACAACTGCCATCCACGATCAGATTCATCCTCTGTATATGCTGACACGTGTCCCATCATTTCAGTAAGAATAGGATACATGTACACACGTTCTTCGAAATATGTGGCATAAAGACCACGTAGGCACACCACGTTCCAAACTGGGCAGAACGAATAGGGCGTAAAAAGATGAGCGTAAACTAGCTCTGTCATAGGTTTCCAGCGTAAAGTGGTTATTAAATAACCTTGAGCATAAAATGGCTCAAATAGACTTCACGCACACATTATTTTTTTATGAGCGTAAGGACTCATGTAAAACTCCATGCGTAAAAGAAACCATTCAGTGAGCGTAAAGTAGCTCGATCTCTATAAACGACAACAATGGTCTTTGTATGAGACAAATTCCATTGAATTCTGTGGTAAATGCCATCATTGATATCTTCATGTCAAAGTCTGCATTAAATGCGAGATTTGATAGCTTTTGTCCAGCGTGAAAGAGGCTGCTCAGTCCTTGGCGTAAAATCACCGGTGTAGACCCAAGCGTAAAATGATCAATCTGCTTAGGTGTAATACAATTAGCCTTGTCTTGGGCGTAAAGAAATTACCCGTTCTGTTAGGCATAAAGCAGGCCACTTATGAATGAGATGACTCTTTCTTTGAAGCATTTTTTACGCTCCTACAAGACACCCTTCAAAGTTTTCAAATGTCTCCAAAATTTGGAACACTTTGAACAGAAGCGTAAAAGTTGAGATTTGATGAGCGCAAAATTCGGGATACACAACAGTCATCCGCGTAAGAGCGGGGATATCCAACAGTCAGCGTAAACTTCAGAAAAAGAGAATAATGTCGGTCAACACTTAACCGTCACAATAAATTCCTTCTTCGTAACTTTTAAAATGTTTCTTCATCTTCCCGAGTGAGTGGTTTCCAATGAGGAATGCGAAGAGTTGTTTTGATTTGTATAAATAAGGACAAACTCCTTATTCTTGACATTCAGCCTCATAGTTGATATGGCGCCAAAGAAAGAACCAATTGTGGAGGGGACTTCGATCGCCAGGCTTAACCTCGAGAGAGAGAACGAGCGAGCACAAAATATTCTAGAGTGCTTTGGACTGACCCCAGCGGTCTTCAATCGTATTGATGGTGGTCCTTCAACTGCATACGAGGGACCGGGTGACGCAGAAGCATTCCTTCGTCTAATGCGTCGCTCTGGGATTCGCTATATGCGAGAGTTTGGTGCATCCCTTCGTCAACCCAACGAAAGAGAATAATAAAATTCTATGTATTGTGACTCTTTTATATGTAGGGGTCCGCTCCCATCCTTTATAAATAAAATCTCTGATGTTTAACCTCATCTATTGACGCGCACTTCTGTTGACTGCTTCTGCGATTGTTAATTCCCGAAAAACAAACCAACACGTGGCGTCTATCTTGTGGTTACGAGATCCTTTAAATAAGATCTTCTTCCGAAATAGACTCATCTTAATAGTTTCTTCAGTCTTTATAAATAGCCGAGAATGTTTCATATACTCTCGTACTCATCCCTCTGAAGATAACTTTCTGCGATGTTGTTCTCCAACAAATGACAATGGCGGAGCTTTCCAACGGCGTTCCTTTGCATGTCCAATCAATAGACGCAGATTCAACCACCATTAGCGCCAAACCATTCGACTCAAGTGGTAAGTCCGATTGTAAGAGAATATCTGTCTTCGAATTTCTTGTTTGAAAACAGCTATTTTACGAACGTAAAGCCTTGCTGAAGCACTGGCGTAAAAAGCCTTGCTGAAGCACTGGCGTAAAAGCCTTGCTGAAGCACTGGCGTAAAAAGCCTTGCTGAAGCACTGGCGTAAAAGCCTTGCTGAAGCACTGGCGTAAAAAGCCTTGCTGAAGTACTGGCGTAAAAAGTCTTGTGAAGTGCTGGCGTAAAAAAAAAACCTTGCTATCTGTCTTTTAGTTAGCGTTCAATACGCATTTGATGACACTTCTTCTTCTTTGTTTTCTGCAGAAGCCTGGCTGAAGAGCTTTTTCAGAACTGGCATTGGTGACTTCGACGCTGTGGAGAGCGTTCTTCTGACATCAACATCAGGGGGCTCAGACAGTAAGGAAGTGCCACCAACAACGAACTCGACGGAGAAGATCCAGAGAAGAAAATAGATCTCTATTAGGTTATTATTTGGTGTATAGAATGAAAATCCAAGATGTAACAGATTTCCTTTGTAAAGAAAAGTCTAAGAAATGTAATAGACTTTTATGATGATATGAGAGTGGAAATGATAATTCTTCTATACTCGATGATTTGTATCTATCTGGATGTAATATGGACATGATAGATGATGAAATCTTCTTTTCTAATTTAGAGTTCATAATACTATCAGAGGTAATATGGACATGACAGTGTGTGGGAACTCAAAAGAAAATTAGATTGATTTCTATGCAGAGGTCAAATGGAAAATGATAGATAAAAAAAGTAGGTAGATTTAGCATTTATCCAGAGGTTATGAAAGCATGATAAATAACTAATCCTATTTTTTAATCAATCGATAAAGAATAGAAGATTTAAAAAATTTCTCCCAGGAGACGAGAAGTCAGCTTGACCAAACCTTGGTAGCTGGGGCATAAAATGATAGATGTTGTGAGCATACATGACGGATGAATCAACGTATTTCTCGGGAAAAGAAAGGACGATTCAGTTCCATAATTAAATGGATGAACCTAGTAATATGAACGAACGGGTCTTTTCGGAAATGAAAAGATGTTTTCAATTTCAGATACCAGTTCATTAATAATCCTCTTCTATAAATAGGCGAGAACTCTCTGTAACCTTTTCATTCTCATTTCCGCTCCTCAATTGAGAATGTCTTCTGAAGATGCACAGCAAAAGAATGAAGTCTCTAGGGACATTGAGGACGTCATTGAGACATGCCCCGCTGAGCCGATAGTGACAAGCTCGACTGAAGTAGGCAACAGTTCTTCTACGCCCAAGCCGTCCCAGGACATTCTTGTATTCCTAGTAGAGCCAGGGAAAACTCCTGAAGGAGAAGCATTGAGGATGGCTGTCTGCCAATTTTTCATGAGTTCAGGAAACGATGCCTTCTATGCATTGGCTGACTATGTATTCAATAAGGAAGGGAGTGGCCCTCGTCCTTAATCTTTTATCTTGAACAAAAATAATAAAAGAAGTTTTATTTTTGTCCTGTCTTCTCTTTTTATACATAGTATTTCTTAAGAAATTTACCATTGATCGACAGCATGAGTAGATCTCCGTTGGGTTTTGACAACCGATAAGCACCATTAGAGAACACGGACTCAATCACATACGGGCCTTCCCATTTCGCTTGGAATTTCCCTTTGCTCTTGTGAGTCATCACCATTAGTCTCCGGATAGCCAACACAAGCTCGCCAATTTTGAATACCCTCTCTTTGACTTTACGATTGAAAGTTCGAGATATACGGGCTTGATATAGCTCAATATGCTGTTGTGCTTGAAGACGCTTCTCGTCCAATCCTTCAAGTTCTTGGAGGCGTAAGCGATCATTATTCTCTATAGTTAGCTCATTAGCAATAGAGATTCGAAGAGAAGGGATCTGGATTTCCAATGGGAGGACAGCTTCACATCCATAAACTAGTAAAAATGGTGTAAAACCAGTAGGAGTCCGGACTGTTGTTTGGTATGCCCATAAACATTCTCCAAGCTTCTCATTCCAATCTCTTTTATTAGAAGAGATAAACTTTTTGAGAAGTTTGATGATTGTTTTGTTGAAGGCTTCAGCTAAACCATTAGCAGCAGGATTATAAGCCGTAGAAGCCAGATTTTGAATTCGGTTCTTGTCACAGAACCGATAAAATGCCTGGCTGGCAAATTGTGGTCCATTGTCATGAATTATTCGTCGAGGAATCCCGAAACGATAAATGATATGATGTTTAATGAAGCTGACAACATTAGATGTATTTACTTCAACGAGTGGAATTGCTTCTGCCCACTTTGAAAAGT
The DNA here is from genome assembly GCA_029216955.1 of Iris pallida. Lineage (NCBI taxonomy): Eukaryota > Viridiplantae > Streptophyta > Magnoliopsida > Asparagales > Iridaceae > Iris > Iris pallida. Next base: position 2,391,338 of record JANAVB010014998.1, on the reverse strand, counting down.
AATCGGTTATAGCCAATACAAACCGATGTCCTTTGACAAAAGGGGGGTTAATAGGACCAATGATGTCCATGCCCCAAGCTTCAAAAGGCCAAGAGGCTACTGTAGGATGTAGAAATTCAGAAGGTTGATGAATAAAGTCTGCGTGAATCTGGCATGCTTTACATCTTCTGGCATAGTCTACACCATCTGCTATCATAGAGGGCCAATAATACCCCATTCTTCGAATACGATCTTGCAACTTTAGACCCGGTTGATGAGCACCACAGACACCATCATGAGCCTCACGCAGTGTTTGTTTGGCTTCGCTTTCTGAAAGACAACGCAGCAAGAGTCCGTCATATGAACGACGATATAGCATATGTAAAGACGGATCGTAATAGAATCGAAATGATCGTCTTTTAATTGATGCAGCTTCTTTAGGATCTTCAGGCAAAATTCCATGAACTGTATGATCAATAAATGGTGTTCTTCAATCTTTCTGCTGAGAACTTGCCTCTGTAACATAACTTTGTTCAATATGCAGATTACTCTTCACACAGAACAAGTCTCAATGTAACAAAGTAATTGTATTTTGCCTTCGGATCGGGACAGCCAAATCTGCAGCTAAGCTGGCAAGAGCATCAGCTTCTACATTCTGAGAACGTGGCACAAATTCAATGAAGAATCCTTTGAATGAAAGGACCAACTCGACTACCACCTGATGATAAGGGATGAGATCAGGATTTCTGACTTCATACGTCCCGCTAACTTGATTGACGATTAATTGTGAATCTCCATAAGCTTCTAGGAATCCGATATCCAATTGCTTTGCTACTTAGAGACCAATCAATAGGACATTATATTCTGCTACATTGTTAGAGCATGGCTCATTAAGAGAATAGGCACGATATATAACCATTTTGTCAGGAGAAACCAAGACGATTCCTACCCCAGAGACAATATTGCCTTTAGGTCCCACACGTGATGCTCCATCAAAATATAATTGCCATATGTCATTTTTCAAAGCCATGTTGCAATCCACTACTTCGTCTGGAATATCTTCATATAACTTCGAAGTTTCGGGTACAGGATGAGCAGCTAAGAAATCAACTAACGCTTGGCCCTTCACTGATTTTTGAGGCACATAGACCATGTCATAAGGAGTGAGCAACATCGCCCAGGTAGCTAACCTGGAATTAAGAATGCTCGGTTTTCTCATCAATACCCGAATGGGATTTATTCTGGAGATAACATGAATAGTCTATCCAGTGACATAATGCCTTGTCTTTTGGACGGCAAAAACCAAAGCTAGACATTCCTTTTCCACAGGAGTATATCTGTGTTCAGCTCCTACCATCATTCTGCTCAGATAATATATTGCTTGTTCATGACCCATATCACTTTTTTGTGCCAGAAGAGCGCCAAGTGAATGATCCAAGGCTCGAACGTACAGCAAAAATGGTCTTCCTATCACCGGAGGTACCAGAACAGGTGGGTTTGTAAGATATTGTTTAATGTTATTGAAGGCATTTTGACATGCTTCATCCCAGACGAAAGATACTCCTTTCTTTAATAGACGGGAGAAAGGTTGACATCTCCCGGAAAGATTAGATATAAATCTTCTAATATAAGCAATACGGCCCTGGAAGCCACGGAGTTCTTTCATATTACGAGGAGGACGTATTTCAAGAATTGCTTTAACCTTATCAGGATCAACATGGATACCCTGAGAGGTAATGACAAATCCTAAAAACTTGCCACTGGAAACCCCTAAGAAAGATTTAGTAGGGTTCATTTTCAATTGATGTTGACGCGTCAATTCAAATACTGTCTTCAAGTCTTGAATGTGATCATTCTTTGACCGACTTTTAACAGCAATGTCATCTACGTAACATTCAACTATTTTTCGTAGATGTTCTTAAAAGATATTGCTCATAGCCCGTTGATATGTGACACCGGCGTTTTTAAGACCAAACGGCATAACTGTATAGCAGAAAACCCTAAGGGGTGTTCGAAAAGATGTATGCTTCTCATCTTCTGGATGCATCTTGATCTGATTGTATCCTGAGAATCCGTCCATGAAAGACATACGTTCAAAACTGCATGTATTGTCTATCATGACATCAGTAATGGGAAGTGGAAATTCGTCCTTTGGACAAGCTGTATTAAGATCTCGGTAGTCTATACAAACTCGGACTTTTTCGTTCTTCTTCATAACAGGAACAATATTGGCCACCCAATCAGGGTGTTGTTCTTCACGAACGAAACCACAAGTGATCAGCTTTTTGACTTCTGCTTCAATTGCATCCATCATATCTGGTCTAAAGCGCCGTTGCTGTTGTTTTACAGGTTTGACGTTAGGCAAAATATTAAGTTTATAAGTAGCAACTTTAGGATCTAGTCCTGGCATATCCTCATAACTCCATGCAAAGATGTCAATATAATCTTTGATAAGTTTTGTCAATTCTTCCTTTTCATCTTCAGAAAGATTCTTACTGATGAATATTGGTTTGGGCGTAATTCCATTTCCAACATCAATCTGGATAACCTCATCTTCTGTAGGTGGCTGTCGCTGTTCAAAACGAAGTTCCCATTGAGTATCCATCTGTTGAGCCCAAGGATCATTCTCAAATGGCTCTGATTCATCATCGGTTTGAACCATATTGACTGAGAATATCTGTCTAGATTCATCATCTATGTTATCTTTATATTGATGACTTTGATTATCAGAAGATAAAGTCATTCTCTCAATAAACTTGACAGCCATATACTCGAAAAGGAAATCTTCATTGATATCAAAGAGATGAGCAATATTTACATCATTTACAGTCTGATTGCTACGCTTCGGATTAGTCAACAGTGGACCATCATCCGTCTTCTGCGTAGAATTGCCAATATTGACGATCAATGGTGATTCTGGATCATTCGTACCAGAAGTACGCCCTTTGACTTTGATCATAAAAGGTTGAACTTGGCTCTTAGCAGGAATTTTTATTGATTCCTCAGATGAAGTTTGAGTTCTTCCTTTAACCTTGATTATCAAAGGTTGATCATTGACAAGTTGAGATTGGATTCGTCCCTTGACCATGATCTTCAAGGGTTGTTCCTCTGGCGGATCTTTATTAATAGACTGATCCTCAGATGATGATTCTTCAGCCATGTCTGATATCTCTTTCATATGCTCTTGTTTATAAAGCCTTGAATCAGAGAAGTAGGCTTCGACACCCTTGAAAGGATTAATATCAGCAAATTCAGTTTTTACAACTCCTTAGGAATCCACATATTTGAAGCATTGGTGGAGAGTTGAAGGCACATTGTTGTGCTCATGAATCCTCGGTCTTCCAAGAAGAATATTGTAGGATACATCCGAGTTGATAACATAGAAAGTTACCATGGTTCGAAGATCACCAATCTAAATCTGCAACCGAATCTTCCCCAGTGGCTTACTCTTGCCAGAGTTAAAACCAACAATAGTGGTACTAGTCTAAGTCAGCTCACTAGTAGGAATCCTCAGGGGCCTTAGCATACTCTGAAGAATTATGCTGATTGAGGACCTGGGATCAATGTAGATCCTGTCAATTTTAGTGGATTCGATATATCCAGTGTAGCACAGAGGCCTATCATGCTTGTTGTGTTTCAATAGCATATCCTCTTGTGTAAAGATGATGTTGGGAATTGCTTCCATCACGCTATGACATTGTGGACATGACACTGGCATATTATCGGGAGTCTTGAGTTGAGCTAAGCATGAATCTGCTTGAAGTAAAGCTTCACTCAAAGTCTCTCTGCTTTCTCTGGAGAGGCGAAGCAGTTCAAATATAGACAATCTAGCCGGAGTATTGGCTAACTGAGCTAGAATATCGAACTTGTAAGGCTTCATTGTCACCCCCTGACTGGAAGCAGACTTCAATGGGATATCAAAGCGTACTGCCTTCTGTTTTCCCTTTTCAACCACAGACGGTTTAGCAGGAACAGGAGAAGGTTGAACCGATAGTGTTTCCACTACATCTTCTGCTTCTTTGGAGGATCCCTCATAGTCTTTGTGGTACTCTTTTCCAGATCTTGTACCAGCAAAAGTTTCTTCTTCAGACTCAGGAGAAGAAAGTACTATATTGTAGGATTTAGTCTTTCTTCCTCTAGCCTTCTTCTTGTGAGGATTGTTACGAGGAACTTCAGAACCCAATCCAGCGGTAGAATTCTGATTTTGAATTTATAAAGGAAGACGTATTCCTTTATCATGGTTCAAACCTTCTGCCTTTTGAAAGTCGTAACCCATCTTTTTCATGAGAATAACAGATTGCTGACTATACAAATGGATAGGCAGTGGACTTTGAACAGGTGTTTCAGCACAGGAAGAGGAATGAATCTCTGCAACTACAGGAGAATGAAGTACAGATGTCTCCGTAGTTAAGGGAGGAGAAGGATTCGGGATACGAGGAGAAATCCCTGTTGGAGCTTTTTCATAAGCAGCAAAGACTTGTTGTGCCCGGTATAAAGGAACACTATTCATGGCTAGCCACTGCTGATGAGTAAGCTTGAGCTTGGCAGGAGGAGCTAGACTTGGAGGACAGATGTTTAGTCCTTTCAGTCTATCTTCTAGAGGAAGGCTGTCCCATAGGTGATCCAAGTCATCAGAATCTGGGATAATATGAGAAATCATGTTGTAAGTTTTGACTTTCTTGCCTTTCTTGGATTTTGAAGTTTTACCTTCATTTTCCAATTCAGGCACTAAGTCAGGATGTACCCACATGATTTCACCATTCTTCAATGTGAGAGGCAGCAATCCTGTATTTTCTTCCCTGGCAGGCGGGATATTCATAATCTTCATCGTCGCCTTCGGGATTGGGATAATTCCATCTGGGACTTGCTGTGGAGGAAAATCCCCAAACTGAAGAGAAACCATATTGGTTGTCACCGTATGGTCATCATTGGTTAAAGCGATGGCGCTACCATTTATCAGCTCTTGGATCTTCTTTTTCAAGACATAGCAAGCACTGGTAGGATGATTAATGTATCTATGATAGATACAATACTTGGGATTGTCAGTCAGATTCACCTCATTAGGCCTCTTTGGCTCTGGAATCTGAAGTTTACCACTTTTCACCAGACATTGGAATATCCCTGGGATATCGCTTTCGTCAAAGGAGTATTCTTCCTTGGGCCTGGAAGATTCTTGATTACTTGATGTCATTTTGTTCTTGGAAAGATTGACCATAAGAGTATCTTTTCCTTTCACATTACGATTGCCGGGATTATTGCCAGGATTATTTTTCTTCCTTTTATCTTCTGAGGCAAAAATCATCCCATGTTCGCGAGCCAACCTACCATTGGTCTCGGCAGAAACTGCTACTATGATGAACGAAGCCCAATCTGTGAATTGGGAACCCGTGAAGACAGCGATGGATGGTCTTAGATTCATCTTGCATGTGTCAATCAACGCTGAATCTGGCATACCAGGAGGCATCTTTAGAGTAGCTTGTCGGAAACGTTCAATGAACGTCCGAGTATCTTCTTTCTCCTTTTGTTTGATTTCTATCAAGGAGGACATGTTCATGTCCATACCTCCTTCACAGAAGCGGGAGAGGAACATTGCTTTGAATTCGTCAAAAGATGAAATAGAGTTATCGGGTAAGCTACGATACCAGTCGTAAGCTGAACCCGTCAGGCACCCAATGAACACTCGAGTGAGAAGAGCATCATTTTTCTGCATGTGTACAGTCATAATATCAAAGTAATTGATATATTGACTGGGAGATGCTTTTCCATCGAACAAAACCATGGATTGTGGCTTGAACTTCGGTGGAAAGGGTACATCATTCCAATGAGGAGGATAAGGTTGCTTAATCCCTAACCTCTGGAGTTGATCTTTGTGCCTTAAAACTTCAAACTGTGCTTTAAGTTCACGCACTGCTTGAATGGCTTCAGTGGTTTGAGGAAGCATATTTGACTGAGTAGTCATTGGATGTACCATGACCCCCACTGGAGGTGGTACATCTTCTGGAATGATGGGATCCGGTGATGCAGAATTTTGATTAGCAGCAGGCTCTTGAATGTTTAAAGGTATTTCAGCCCCTTGACTATCTTGAGTTTGTGCTGCTACTGGTGCCGGTGTCACTACTGTCGGTTGAGCAGTTTGCTGATTCAAAATTATTTGATGCATGCTTTGCACCATATTAAGCATGTCCTTCAGTGATTGTTCAACAGCAGTGAGACGTTGTTCTGTATTAGCAGATGACGTCTCTGGTTCATCTCCAACAGCATAGGATTCAACCTCTCTTGAAGATACAGAAGGATTTGTATAGAAGTACGAATCCACACTAACGGTATCAGACTCAAAAGATTGAGTACCCCCAGCTTCTGAATCAGAAGTCTGCAATTGTCTTTGTCTTCTTGATCGAGTATTCTGATATACTCCTTCAAAGGAATCAAGAAGCCTGTTGAACTGTTGTTGACTTGGAGTTTGGGACGTGTTCCGTCTTGGATGTCGTCCTCTGTTAGTATGAGATGCCATGTTGACTGACACATATGGCAACTCATGTTCTTGGTCTTCAGCTTGATGTAGAGGTGCATTAAAACTCAATCGATCAAAAACTGATCGTCTTGAAGCTGAACAACAACAGTTGATCACAACCTGGTGGTATTCACAAAGATGTTTTTCTTGGGGGAATGTCACCGGAGATTGTCTATTCTTACGCTTTTGCTTTAGCAATTCGCGCAAGTCAGAAGGAGTGGATGAAGTATTCTTTTTTATTATATTTGGGGTAGAAAAACGTTTAGTCCCTTGTGTATAGAGAAGATTACTGGCTGCATTCGCAGAACCAAATTGTACATTTCTACACGTTTGGAATTGTGTGCGTAAATCTTGAGATTTAGCACGCAGGACTCCATTTTCTTGGCGTGTGATTTGTAAGTTTGGTACCTTGCGTAAAGCAGTATAAGAAGGTTGTTGGTGTAGAACAGGAGCTTTACCGACAAATTTTTACGCTGCACACGTTTAGATACATTCACATTAGATGTGTAAACATCATTGTGAATTTCATCTACACTGTCATAGACAGGAGATTTATCTTTACGCATGGAACGTAAAATCTTGTTATCTACCACGTTACCAACGGAAGATTTTGTTTTACGCGAGGGGCGTAATTTATTTGGGCCTACCGTGTCACCGACTGGAGACTGATTCTTACACCCAGAAGCACAAACTTTAGAGTCTGCCCCATTACGAATGGGAGACTCATTCTTATGAACTGAGCGTAAAATTTGGTTCTTACCCACTGAGCGTAAAACTTGATTTTTATGCAGTGGACGTGAAACCTGGTTATCTTCACCGTTACGAACGGGAGATAAATTGTGACACTTCGAGTACAACTTTGAAGTAGAGACTGCCTCGTTATGAACGGGAGCCCCTACGACAGGAGTGGGAAGAATTCCCTTGTCATCAGAAGCAGCAGAGAGATCATAAAGCACTTTGGATTTGGGAATCCAAACTTTTCGTGCTTTGCGACACTTTTGAACATTAGAGTGGCGAGAACCACCCCCAGTTCGGAGCATTTCTTCATAGGCAGTCTGGTCGAAGTGCACCACCAGAGTCTTCTTGGTCGAACCGACCGAAACATCATCATATTGAGCAATCACCTCCTCGTCAGAGGAGAAGGTCGTCCCCAGCAGAGTCGCCATTTTTGTTTTGCTTAACAAAATGCCTGGGAGGAATTGGCTTTTGAAAACAAAAACAAGAAAAAAAGTACAAGAAGTACAAATTTGATTCTGGGAAAGTATTGCTATGGAAGTCTGATTCATAAATGATCACTTTGTTCCTTGGACCATATGATGATGATGAAGATCACTGCTTGAAGTAGAACAATTTGGAAGAACTAATGCACCAGAAAGGTATCGACGCACTTGGGCACTAATGGCGAGGCCGAATGCTTTTCTGCTTTGCTTCACTCTGTTCTAGAAGAAAAAATAAAGAAGGATGCTCTAGAGAATCAAAATCTCGAAGCTCTGATCTCTGTATTCTCTCATGTCTCTGTGTGTGTGTGTGTGTTGTATGAGAAAAATGAGTCTATTTATAGACTGGGGCTTCCGTGCGTAAAAGGGCATTAAAATCTGTCTTTACGCTAACAACTGCCATCCACGATCAGAGTCATCCTCTGTATATGCTGACACGTGTCCCATCATTTTAGTAAGAATAGGATACATGTACACACGTTCTTCGAAATATGTGGCATGATGACCACGTAGGCACACCACGTTCCAAACTGGACAGAACGAATAGGGCGTAAAAAGATGAGCGTAAACTAGCTCTGTCATAGGTTTCCAGCGTAAAGTGGTTATTAAATATCCTTGAGCGTAAAATGGCTCAAATAGACTTCACGCACACATTGTTTTTTTATGAGCGTAAGGACTCATGTAAAACTCCGTGCGTAAAAGAAACCATTCAGTGAGCGTAAAGTAGCTCGATCTCTATAAACGACAACAATGGTCTTTGTATGAGACAAATTCTATTGAATTCTGTGGTAAATGCCATCATTGATATCTTCATGTCAAAGTCTGCATTAAATGCGAGATTTGATAGCTTTTGTCCAGCGTGAAAGAGGCTGCTCAGTCCTTGGCGTAAAATCACCGGTGTAGACCCAAGCGTAAAATGATCAATCTGCTTAGGTGTAATACAATTAGCCTTGTCTTGGGCGTAAAGAAATTATCCGTTCTGTTAGGCGTAAAGCAGGCCACTTATGAATGAGATGACTCTTTCTTTGAAGCACTTTTTACGCTCCTACAGTATTATCATGTTTATGCTAATCTTTGTCTTGTGCAGGGATGGACCGTCGGCTATGGTAAGAATCACTTAAAAGTGATACATATGTATTGCTTGAGTTTGCTATATGAATTGCTTGCAAAGAATAATCTGTTACAAAGAAATGATTATGCTTAGGAAACACGCTACGCACTGCACATGAAATTAATAGTCATCATGCTTGAATTCACTAGTCCCTTGTATGCTTCAAAAGAAATAAATTGTAGCTTTTCAAAGATGTTTTCAAAGAATGTAAACTGACTCTATGTGCATGAAATGAATAAAGGTAAAAGTAGCAAGATCATATCACAAGAAACATTTTCTTACTAAATGAACAGTGATCGTTTCAGACAAATGTAGCTCTTTGTTCACCATCAATAGTATGTTGATATACCGACCCACCATCAGTTTGCATGCAGGTGCACCATGCATCGAGAAGGATAGTCTGAAGCGATAGCCCGAGCCTCATCCTCATGAGCCAGAAATCAGAAGAGATGCCAAGAAATGACATCTGTTGTAAGAATTGGTTTTATATATAAAGGGATGTAATGCATGGGAACGGGGTCATTGTAATCTGTAAAGTTCTGAGAGAATTTAACATTGTATCAGAGAGGAATGAGAGCTTGTAATATGTTCAAATGAAATCAATAAAGAAAATTATTTCTTGTTACCATTGTGTTCAATGCATGTATTCTGAGATATGTCCTGCCGCTTCAATTATCTGCAATACGTTCCGCTGCGTATTGTCAATCTTGTCTTGCTTCAGGTCTTGGCCTTGTGCAAGCGCAACTTAGGCTTGCACGACATCACGCCTTAGCGAGGACGATCGGTCTCAAAGAGTCCGAAGCGAGGACGAAAAGACTGCGAGATCGGGGCGTGAAAATACACATATTTTAGGTGTCCCAAAAATACATGCACTTCAGCCAAGTTCAGTGATAGAGAAAACGAACGAGCTACGGTATAACTTCATTCACAATGTTAGCAATTTCTTAGAGCATCTCGTATAGCCGTAATTCACGTGTTCAATTCTCCAACCAACTTATACCCTAATGAAGGTTACCAAATATCAACTTGAGTAATTTTTCCATAACCGACCAAAATTTCCCCAAGTATTCTGACTTAGTTATATCAAGTTTTCTACGAATCCAGAGTTCCCTTTCAAGTTTATTGTCATTCATACCACCAATTTAAAAAAGACAATATCTACATTTCATCGACATCAGAATTCTCATCGATTACCCATGTATCCATTATCGTTCGCATCCAAACACTTTGTTTGCGTCTCGTAAATTTTCTCGATTATGATCCATCTTTCAAATTGTGCATCATTCCACTCTAGTAACATTTCTCGCTGTACTCAAACATTTTCTCGTATTGATCAAGCCAACATATTATCATCTCGCATAAGCAACTCTTATTTCCATCATTATTAATCCCGAGGGTCATTTCAATATTTTATTCGCTCTCGTCGATCTCGACTACATGCACTATCCTATTTCGTCGTACACTTATTCTCAATTCAAATTTTATTATCCGCCAAGGCATTATTCTGACTGTCTCAAGGCAACTTTCGTCAATTTACGCAGCTCAATATGAATCAACCAACCAATCAAATCCAACCAGTTCTAACGAATTCTGACATTCCAAATAAAGGCAACCAAGTTTCCAAAATTAACATGATCCATCATTCTATCCAATATTGCAACATCGAATTTTCTAATCTTTATTCCATTCCGAAGTTTACTTTCCGACACATCTTACTCATTTCGACTATACCCACGCAACATCAATAGGGACATCATACGATTTTCCAACAGTTAAATTAGCATTCAGTCAAGTCTCTACGGGTAGATATTATAAGCTAAACCAAACATTCAGCTAACTCATCTGAGATGGATAGCTAATAGGAACATACTTATCTCTTATCTTAGAGGCAACCAACTCTTATCATAGGGACTCTATCTTATATCAGGGATAATCTATGATCTGACCAATCCAAGGAACATGGGACACCACCCCAATCTTATAAACTTATTCCTAAACTCGAACAATTGAAATAGCATAGCCAACCAATCTGAAACTTAGGCAACAACTGACACTCTAGGCAACCAACCGATATTCTAGGCAACCAACCGACATTCTAGGGTCAAGTCTATCTACCCGTACTCATCCTCGGATTATACCCAAGGAAGTCATTCTAGACTTACCCACAACCGATAAAATCTATCCGCCAATTCTTATGGGTCAATCTCAAAACCATCATATAAAACTTTTATCAATCTATCATCCAAATGTTTCAGTTTTTACTTGTATGGACGCAGCATCACTTACTCAATCCGACTTGCATTCTTATATCGTACTCAAATTGTCTATTCAATTGGGTCAACAATTCTGAGTCATAATCCAACATTGTTACCTCAATAAGCTACTATTTACCATTTTTTCTACGGTCTCTTCGCGACATATTCAATTCTCATATTTCTAGATCATCGATATGGTCTATATTCTTTAACCAATTGATAAGGCAACCATATAATCGTATTTCTTTCGAAAGCATCCTTTATGAATCTTTTGCTAGCACCAAACACGGACAGCTCTTAGCAATTCATGTGAACCATCAATATTCGTTTTGCATCATCTTCTCGTGATTCCATAAGAAGATCTATTATTCGTGCATCAATCCAATCACTATGTCACTAATCATCTAGCATCTGTATATCAGTCATCTCAGTGAATATGACATAACTCTTTTAGCTAAGTCATAATCCAATAATTATATATTTCACCCAAATTAATTATTCATGCGACAACATCACCTACCGATAAGGTTTATTACATATCGCTGCACCTCGATACTTATTTGTATTCCAGCCATCAGAGTTGTACAAGGAACATCTACTCTTTCATGCATCAAGGGACAAGTACTCATTCTCTCTGCCTCAAAATAATCAAGGGTCATAACTTGTTGATTCGGGACACATCTAATTCTCTCAATTACAACTGCACAATGTGCATAGCCATCTATTTCCTCAAATCCATTCTCTAACTTTTTGATTGTTGATGCAACTCTTTACATCTTCTAAATAATTCTCAACATTCCGATAAGCATCTAACATCACCATCAATTTGTCGACGTCCAACATATAATTTCGTCTACTCAATTCCAGCATCGTTCTATATTCGGTCTACGATATTTCTCCTAAAATCTTTCGATAGCAACACCCTACCATCGTCACTGAGCCTACAATCCTTTTACCCAACTGATTCAAGTCATCGCCTGAATCTATAACTCGTACCATTCCCAACCAAGGCATTCATTTTATATTCTCAATCTTTTATTACCCAACATAATGTAAACCGTCAGAATCTACGATGGTTCATCTAAATACATCAAAATCTCGCAGTGACTTATCCGAACTTAATCACCAAGGGACATGCCTAGCCGTCATGTATCAATCGTAATCCCAGCTACGACTACCCAATACCTTATAGGTAAAGCAATCACTATATTATGAACACGGTCAAGGGTCATCTTATCGCTAAGATGGTAGAGCCATATACCACTCAGAGCTCAAGCCATACTCGACATAATATTCCTTTAGTATCAAACCAACGTCCAATATGTACTATCCATCCTGTAGTGGTTATGCTGACCACAAATACCGACTCAAGATTTCATTAATTCCCATTTACTGAAATCCATGCACATTCTGTTCCAACATACCATACCATCGTCCATTGCCGATTACCACATCAATCGACTTCTATGAATCCCACACTTAAGACATCAAGCACACATGTTACCAACTTAATATAGCATCGCATCATTGCTATTAGTTTTGGTATCTTTAAGAATCCAATAAAGCATACATATCACGGCCCACATATTTAGACATTGTATGGAACACCCAGTGAGCGACCAAAAGGATCAACGGACATTCAGTCAAGAGAGCAGCTTAGAATAATTTGGAAACAACACTGAATAATCCTGGAAGCACTTAGAGTCATCATAGTGACAACTTTTATTTCATCGCGGAAGCAACTTTGAGTAATCGCGGAAGCAATGCTTGAGCCATCGCGGAAGCAGCTTTGTATTATCAAAGTAGCAACTTTGATTCAGAACAAATCGAATAAGAATCCAAGGACATAAAGTCATGCTCTGATACCATTATGTCATACCCCGATCCTGGAGGATCGAAATCTATGTCACGCCCCAGAACCAGAATACTGGCAAGTAGGGACGGACAAGGCCAGCTACGTAGACCAAAGTACTCCAGTACTCCGAAACAACGTATAAGCTGTATAAATGGGGGGTCACTGCTACAAACCAATAGTCAATCCTAGGTCACATAATCCTAGATATCTCAGTCTCAGACAAGAAGTAAGGTAAAAGAATATGATCATCATGCATATAAGACAGTAAAGCATCCCAAACTATAATATATAGATGATCATGAAGCTAGTAATACAAAATGAAGAACTAGCAAGACTAAGTAATACATGATCAGCTCTAGCTGCAGTCTAGAAATATAACATCATGTCTAAGCCCGTAGGCCGAAAGTCAAGTCCAAAACACGAGCTAAATACGTGCTCGGTGGCTAAACGCCTTAAAAGAATATATACAGAAAAGAGTGGGTAAGAGAAAGAACACCCACTCAAGTCCCCTGGTGCTCCGGGTGGTCACCATCGAGTGGAAGGTCCGGAAGATCCTCGGGCTCCTCAATTAGATCTAGTCAATGCAAAACCAGTGGTTTCAGAACCCCAATAGCAAGTACCACAAAGGAAGCCAAGCTATGAACTAAAATCAACATGCAATTTATAACATCTCTAAGATAAAGCAGTAAACGAGACTAGAATAGTAAATTGGTACCACAGTGTTTACGAAAGGAAACTGGAACATGCAAGAAGGATAGCAAGTGAATACATAGAGTAAACTGGACATATGAGCATGTGGTGAAGCCGAGCATATAGTAGGAAGAATAACATGTAAGGAATGACAGGAAGCTAAGTACTACAATAAGATAAACTGGAGCAAGACTAGACAAGAATGGACTTCATCCATCAATCACGGCCAAGCAATGAGTACGGCTTGATACTTTAGCTAATTAGGGTTGCCACAATCCTAATTACTAACACATGCAAGTTTGAGAAATCCAAGTCCAGTTACCTGCCTGCTACTACCTGAATGATCCAAGCCAAAAAGAAAAAAAAGTATAGCAGACACACTGCAATAAGATACATGTGTCCTAAAGAGGTGCCCCACTCGACGATGTGCTGGAAGAGTGCTCATCATGACTGATAGCTCCAAATCCCATGTATATATATATATAAGACCAAGACCAAAGGGGCAACAGGTAACCGGGAAAATCTCCAATGATCTAGGTAATCAAGCTAGTTATTTAGTCCTTAACATTTTCTTGTTGGATTCTAGGTGTAGCATTCCGCAGAATCCATTCTAGACATGAGACATGCAAGACTGGACAAGACAAGCAAGATTGTGCACTACAATAAGCCACAACAAGACATGACAATATCAAGACAAGAGTGCGCTACGACGAGCCACTGTCAAGGAGCTAGACATGTACTAGAATCAAGAGTGCGCCATGACAGGATGTAAGCAAAAATGACATGTATCATGAGTGTGCCACGATGGACCACTATCTAGTAAGCAAGGATGGTATGGCAACAATTATCATAGCTTGTAAGAAAGAATCTATCAAAAGACATATCATGGCATGTGAACAGGAATAATTAAAGCTAAGTACATTTCATAGAAAAATAATTGAACATGTGCTTGTGTCAAGTGTATATAGGGTGTACAATCATTCTCTAACTATGAAAGATCATCTTATCATGTTAAGAATTCATTACAATCGAAGAAAATATCAAAAATGGACAAAAACGGGCAGAAATTGGCAAAAACAGCCTAACCGGATTATCTGGCGGATTACTGCGGATTACTGCGGATTACCGACGGATTTTCTGAAGTATCACAACAAGTTTTGTGGTGCAATTTTGGATTTTTCGACGGATTTCCGCGGATTTCCGACGGATTTTTCGAACCATCACAGAAAGTTGATTCTTGAAAACTCAAAACTTGTTTCGGCCATAAAAACTTCGTTTTAAATCAAAATTCGGATTTTCAAAAGTCAAAATCGTATGAAATTCAATTCCCTGCAACATGGGAGTATTAGTTTTCACAAATTCAAAGATTTGATAGATCAATACCTCAAAATACTCTAAAAAAGGTTCTCGAGAACCGAAACGAGTTTCGATTTCCACCAAACTCAAAATCTATGTATACAAGCTTGGTGAGGGCCTCATATATGCATATGTGACCAAGATCCATGATGGTAACACCAGTATCACTCTTGATACCGAGTTTTCTACTAAGTCAATATTAGATTTTAACAGAAAATCAAAACCTAGTTCGAACCAAATTTAGAAACATACATATAGATGAGAATCACAAGGAAAACATTCTTAACAAAATGAGTTTACAACAATTCTAAGCATTTTAATACCAAGAAAAACAAAAATGCCAACAAAAATAATATTGTTCATAAATTTGGCAAGATGTACTTGCCTAGGTTAAGCTCCAAGCCTAATCTTCTACTACACCACCAAGAGGGGTACGAAACCACACTCTAGACCTCAAGGCCAAGCTCTTGGCAAGCTCCAAGGGAAGAGAAGGGAAGAATAAATAAATAGAGAGTGAAGAGAATGAAAAACGAGAGGAGAGAGAAAGTAAAATGGTATATATATAAGGGAGAATTAATCTTAGCCGTTGGATCATGATCCATGTCAAAGTCTAGGTCAATCATGGCTACTCAAACAAAACCAATTATCCATTGGATAATAGGGTGCATCTACACTATTCACAAAAATATCTAAATACTATTCATAAAAATATCTAAATACTATTCATGAAAATATCTAAAATACTATTCACAAAAATATCAGAAATAAAAAATATCTAAAGTATAGAAAACATGTCCAGGCGGTATGCCGTCGGTATACACCGGTATACCGGCGGTATGTCGATCAAGGAGAAAACCTATAGTCTTGGGAAAAATTTAAAGTGTTCCAGAAACCAAGAAAATACGAAATACGCTACAAAATATATATTCGTATATAAATACCGATACTGTGAGACGAGTCTCACAATCTAGCCACTGGATGTGATGTCGTACAAGTCTAGATTGCACTTGTACAAGGCAAAACCATTATAGTTCCTGATATTTCTCAAAAAACAACGACAGCGCAGCAAAACCAAGCAGATAAATTGAAGTCTCACAAGACATGAAGAATGTATCTCTTTATTGATAAATTGAAATGGATTACAAGACTTGCAGCAGAACGTAAAGTTTACAACAGATTACAAGACTTTTTAATAGCCAACTGAATATATACACTTGCCCTTTAGGCTACAACTTGATATATCGACTTCTTTATAATGAACTTGCCAATTTGGCTACAATCTCATTGGTACAACTGAGTTACACCGTTCCATACATTATGTCCCGTATAGCAGAAGACATCGTCTTGTAAGAAGAGCTTTTGTACACCCGTCTAATTCATCGATGCCAAGCACTGATAAAATTATTTTGCCCATACACATGTACCTGTAATATTGTCCACAACGTGGGTCAGTACATCATCAATGTACGGGTGAGCAGTGCTGGCCCAACTCACCTAGGAAGACAACACTAAGTAATCATTTTATAGAACATTATTAAAAGTGGTTTTTCTAGTTGTCTTAGGGTCACTTAGCAGTTCATATCTGACAGAGGTAAAACATACATTTATTCATAGACAACAAAATATAAAGAAATATGGTATCACTCTTTGGTGATTCTTACCCACGGTCGTGTAGCCATCCATGTACATTTATAATACTTACTCAGCCTACATAAGTCATTGTTAGGAACAATATCATAATTCAACATACTTGTCACCGTTCAGGTGATTTCTTACCAAAAGCCGACATCCTTCCCTGTAATCGAGTAATAACTTACTCTGCCTGTATAAGACATCATTAGCACTGGACCTATCTATATGAAGGTCACTGGAGACATGCCATTTGGACCATCTTACATGTATAATGGCGTCCCTTGCATTGCGGGTAGCTAGCCCCAGTGAAGGTCCCATATACCGTGCTTCGACTTAAGCACTTGTGCTACTACTTCAGCACGAGGTTCCCTCCAGGACGAATCGGTTTCCAAGGCCTTGGAATACCGTTCGAGGAACCACCTTGTCGACAAGTTGTCCATGACCATACAAATATATGCAATTTATCTATGAAGAGACATATAATACATGATAAAGAAAACTAAGTAAGTAAGCCATCTTTCTCAATAAGCTATCGTTTTCATTCGTATTTCCATCTTGCCTTGAGCCAATGCTCACATTATCATCTGCCTAATCTAGGGTTTTAGTGTAATCAACATTCTACATCGGCACAGGATAATAGAATGTGATTTCCTAAGCCCTTTCTCACATTTTTGATACTATACATATTTCCAACCAAAACTCAATGTACTCACTGCCCAATTCATAGGACTTAGCATATGTTTAGCATGTGTTCATCGAGCGAAGGCTCGACATACTCACCGCCCAAGTATTTAGGACTTTTTTTTACCTGTTATGTACTTTATTTCAAAGCACGCAAGCATACAATTCATCATTGAGCAACAATAATTTATGGGTCATGTGATTATTTATCTTTCATTATCTTTCGACTTTCATGCAAGGTGTTATTCAGCAACTTTATGAGTAAACATGGCATACTATCATTTTATTAAGCGTGAAGCTAAAGGATCTTCGAAGGGTTCAACACTACTCACATTCATAAGACAATTTTTGCCACGATAGCATTGCCTTCCAAGAGATCCTTCGTATAATCACAAGTCCAACAAGGCTTCATCGAACCAACCATCCATCATAAGGCATCTTACGGGTCGGGACACTACAAAAAAGGTCTAACCAGAGTAGGAGGATGGGGCGTCTGCTCGATGTAGGACGAGGAGTGAGCATTTATTCGCTGTAGAGGAGGGGGTGGAGAGAAGGGTCGACGGACAGGGGGATTGTAGGGTGGGCGAAGAGAGGGGCTATAGGGGGGCAGAGAGGGCGGTTGTAGAGGAGGGGGTCGGGAGGAGGAGGCCGAAGGACGAGAGAAAGTGGGCTGTAGGGGGCAGAAGGAGGCTGTAGGGGGGCGGGGTTGGGGGTCGACGGAGAGGAGGGTCGGTGGAGAGGGGAGGGGCTGTAGGGGGGGCGGATGGGGAGGTGTAGAAATAGCGACTATTTTATTTTCGTCGGTAAGATCAGTCGGTAAAATACAGTATTTTTGTAGTAAAAGAAAGGCGCGAACTGTTATGCCCCGACCCTGGAAGTCGCTCGTCCTCGCTAGATTTTACCTGAATCATCGTCCTCGCTGGGGCGTGATGCCGCACGAGGCTGGAGTTGCGCTCGTGCAAGGCAAGATAACAGGTTCACGTAGGTTTGTCTCAAATTGATAGCATAAGCAGCGGAAAGAAACATAGTATGCAATAAGAATATATTTTATTAATAAATGAACTAAAGATTACAAAGGCTTTGAATAGTCCGATTGAAATGTCAATAGGCTACAACCCTCACGATCTCTCTAGCTCACAAAGGATTACATTGTTCCATACATTATGCCTCTTTATAGCCAACAAGTAGTCTTCGGCCGAACATTTCCATGTTGCAAGTCTGAACGCTAATACGGTAACTCACCTCGAAACACTAAGGACTCTATGCCTCGACGCGTCCAAGCCAAGCCTTGCCACGAGCCAAACATATCCCGAACCTGGGAGCAAACTAGTGGAGGATTAGTACTTTCGTCCTCGCTGTATTGATCAAGATCCACTCGACTAATCCAACACTAAGTAAATTTAGTGAAGCATGCATCTTTATTTGGTGATCTTTCTATTATTGCCTTAGGATCAGTTTCATGGCAAAGTAAGCAATAAAGCATGTTATCAAGGCAACTGAATCATAAAGGTGTCCAATACCGTATTCCTGCAACACATACAGTTAGACATAATATAAACATAAGCATAGTGATTATGCATGTTTCATCTTGTTTCGCCAAGCCTGCAATCAATAAAAATTTACATAACCAACCAACAATCACGCAGCCAACCATCAAACTTAAGCAAGAGGATAAGGGTAGCAGGCTTTGCGCCTGCACTCAAACCTAGTCTGAAGTTTATCGGCCCTATCTATATGAAAGGCCATGACATTCCGCCGTAATGGACTGGTATCTCAGCATATAAGCCAGCGGTCGCTTTGGCATGGGTTGCTAGTCCAATACCGTATCCCTTCGCGGTTGAACGGTCCCGGCGATCTTACGTTCGAAGCAAGCACGACCTTGCACGGGCCATCCATCCAAGTCCATTAACCATGCAATACGCGCCTAAGTTTTATACAACCAAACAAGTTCGCCTATCTCTATTCCATTGGCACGATGTCCCGACTCAATGACCATTAACGATTGACCTGAAGGTCCCAACCATTTCGAAGGCACCATGCCACATTCGACAGTTCTGTCACAACATTCGTGCCATAACTATTTTCTTCGCAACAAAGCCATCTATTATGAGTCCCGTGCATATACGCACACTTTGACACGTATATCCTTTTTCCTTCGAGTCGTGCATTCGATGCACGCCTCGATACCATATTTCTATGTTCTATGCCTTAAAGTTCAATATTCTTCTGAGTCGTGCACTTCATACACATCTCGATATTGTCTTTCAATATTCTAGCATCAATATCCTATTGTAAATCGTACACTTGATGCACGTCGCTTCAATTTTTCAATGTTCAATGTTCTATCTTAATATTCGACACATACTAAGACCTTTACTCGATTCGAACCACGCTCGCCAACTCGATAGCAACACTAGCATATCAGGGTATATTTTATTAGGCATGAAGGAGTAGGGGAGAAGAGTCATGAACCCGCCCACCTTAAGCCGATATGCCTTATTGTTTCGTCGTGCTGATGCGGCTCGATTCTATAACTTGGTTACACGGCTAACTCTACTAACTTAGCCATTTTGTTGAGCTATTCGACTGATTCGGCCAATCGTGCCCATTTCTCAGTCCATTGTAAGGCAAGGTTTTGGTTTTACGGACACTGTTACGAATAAGGCAAAATATCAACCTTTTATAATTTAGCATAAAAGTATAGCCTGCACACGAAGCCAACTAAAATCAATCTCTTCGAATCAGATTTAGGCCTTGTATCGCTTTGATTTATAGATTCGAATTGACTCAAAGGTTTCTTTCGGGCCAACGTAATTCTTGCATCGATTCTCATCGATACTTTATCGGGTCAACGCAACTCTTCGAGTCAACGACTAATCGTAATGCACCATACGGAGCAGGACATTACATAATATACCACTCAAAATAAGGTTCATCCTCGAACCAAAATCAACACTCAATCCAAGTGTTGCTCTAGATCGTTCCACGATCTTGTGCCACTATCGTCTAAATCATACAACTTAGTTTAGATCATACACATATTTTAGGCGTCCAACCAATATATGCATTTCAGCCAAGCTAGTTGTAGGATATCGTGACAAAGCTAATAGTCAACTTCTTATCCTCAAATATTTATCATCCCGTACTCTCGATCGAAGTCTCGGGTATTTGTTCTCACGATTCTATCGCATATGCCTATTCAATGCATACGTGATCATCCAATAAAAGTCACGGCACACGATGTGATTCAAAAATCGTATATCATACTTGCAGGTTTTGTATGGATCATCAATTCTTTGTGTCGCGTCAAGCCATCGTGTATCCAACTGCAACAAATCCTGAGGTCTCGTCTCAATGGCATGAACTAAGTTTAACATGCCTATGTCTCGTCTCGACCATATGGTTTTACAACTCTCAACTTTTACATTCTCAAAACTATCCATGTATCTCGTCTGGGGCCGCCCTCGCTAGGCAACTATTCCAGACATCGTGCTTAATCTTTCCAACCCAAGGTCTCTTACGATACGTTCATCTTCGATTCTTGACCGAGTTTCTCAATCCAATTTTGACTTATTCGTCTCACTAATCTAGATCGTACATCCAACACATGAAGCCTTATCGTTATCGAATACGATCTATTACTCAATCCTAGGGTCGTTCCCTTATTTTTGCTTTCATATATAACATGATTCTCGTAATCGCCTATCCGTATCGATATGCTAAATACGTTCATCAACATCTATCCGAGACTAGCAAACCATTTGAATACTTGTCACGACCCGTACCCTAGAGTTAGGGCACGAGAACGTAACAACGCCCAGCCTACGCCGCAGTATCGGCGGTAGAACGTTGTCCTAGGTCTCAATGCATCTAACAGTATAAGACTAGACAGTTTATACTCCCCGAATGGGGGTGACATAGCAGATACAGACTCAATCACATCTAAGGTAGAGCATGATAAGGATAGATAAGCATGAAATCCAAAATAAATACAGGAGATAGAAGTCTAAGTGTCTAAGATACATGAACCCAGAAGTACATCTCAAAACTCTAAATAAAGATACAGTAATCCACAAAGTAAATACAACTCCAGACAAAATAAAATAACTACCTAAACAACCTCTAATGTGTCTCCTCTAGGCTAGCAGGCACCTCCAGGCTATCTGTAAAATTTATCAACAGGTCCAGTCAGGACTGGAGCGAGCACAGTACATCTCAACAGATTATAGCAGGTTAGAAAACATATAACATGCAGTAAAGTAAGATACAGGTACTGAAGAAAAACAATATGTAAACAGGAAGAGCTGTAATAGAAATATCTACTATACATAGAGAACTAGCAGTGACTAGTGAGTTAGAGTATAATATGAACATGTAAATGGCCTGGGATGATTCAATGAAGACACTACGGAATGATTCAATGAAGATACTACTGGTGTATTATTCACATGTCCAATTCTACTCCCCCGTACCTCCAATCAATACACAAGGATCCAGCCAGGTTATGTTATATGATTCCATGCAAGGCCCGCGAAGGGTGATACATGGATGCCCCATAAATGGAGAGTCTGGGGGTTACCCAACTGTGTAGGATTCAAGAGACTCTGTGATCATGAGGGTACATGTCACAAGTAATCAAGTGAACCAAGAGCATAGTGATACGCCATGTAAGTGAAACGCACAGAACACGTAGTACCCGATGCTCCCTAAGGATAACATCTCAAGAAAGGATCCATATAGTACCAATCCGTGTGACCGTCGTGACAGTACAAGTAAAGTAATCTACTGCAGAAAATAATTCTAAGCAAGATATAAAATGATCAGAGAATGTACTCGCCTCGATAACCTGAACAGCTGATAAGTATAGGAGGTCCCACTGAAGCCATAGAGTCCTATTTAAAGCAACACAGGTTACAAGGTGTTCAAGTTGAAATAAATGAAACTCTACTAGCCATCTATATTATTCTAGGTTCTTCTAAGTCAAAACAACTCTAGGTCGACTCCGGTCAATAATCTAGTCAAACTAGGTCAAGCGTTGACTTATAGTTGACTTTGGGTCAACTGGTCAACTCTGGTCAAACAGGGTAAATCTAATCTAATATAAAGTGTACTTCGTTATTTGTACGTCGAAACTTACGGCACGCAAATCGAGATAAGAAGATTATCGGTAAGGTTGATAATCTTATTATAGTGATCCATGTATCCAACTTGTCAATTTCAGCGATATGAGATCACTGGAATTGACTGATCTTAGTTTCGTTGTACTAATCCCGAAATACGAGCATTATATGAATTAAATATTAACTAATTATAAAAAGGTTAAACTCAGAGAAATTATCAACAAACATTGTCGGACGATGAAATGAACATCGCCAACGTGTCCAGAATGGTCAAATTAGCTAGGATAGCCTACCCAACGGTCCAATTTGGACACAAGGGCAAAAAGGTAATTTCGGGTCAAAATAGTGTCCGTGTCGGAGCCGTTTTGCACCGAAAAATGTGCAAGAAAATAAGTCTATAAAATATAACAAAGTATATGTCCACGCAACCAGAATGTCGATACGAACCCAACGGTATCTCCAGAATTGGATTCCGTTGACCCGATCTCAATTTGGTCCGTTGACCAGAACTTGGAATTCCGATTTGCACGAAAATGCGTGCCGGGGCCAAAGTTCTCAAAACTTAGCAAACTACCTGTCAACGAGTCCAGAATGATGATACGAACTCAACGGTATCTCCGGAATTGGATTCCGATGAGCCGATCTCAGAATGACCCGTTGACCCGGATATTGGTATCCGACTTGCACCGAAATGCGTGCCAGACCCAATGTCCACCAAAACTTAGCAAATTATATGTCAACGAGTCCAGAATGACGATACGAACTCATCGGTATATTCGGAATTGGATTCCGATGAGCCGGCGTCAAAAAGTCCCGTTGACCCAGAATGTGGGACCCACTTTGCACCGAAAAACGTGCCAGGGCCTACGTTCTCCAAATCTAACAAATTTTATATGAAAACATGCCAGAATGACGCCACAAGTCTAATGATGGAGTCAAAAATGAAATCTGGAGTCCCGTGCTCAAAAATGGAATTTTACAAGTTGGAAATTACAAATTCGGACGGCCAACTTTGGCGTCGAATTCAACCAATCAAACATGCTCACAATGAAACGAAACTGGAGGGAAAGCAAGAGGGTTATACCAGCTTCGCACCAGAACTGATAGCACGCCAAACGGAGCTGCGGTGGAGGAGATACAAGCTGACGAAGTTGGCCCCACGAAACTGTCCAAATTTAATACAATTTAAACGGTCAACTTGGTGGCCGGTTTTCATGTATCAAACGATAAAATTAACGGACGAAAATTGACAGGGATGAAGGTGGATATACCGAGATTGCGACGGAACGAAGAAATCGCCGATCCAACGGTCGGATCTCCGGGAAAACGAGCGCGAAGTCGCTGCGATGGGGCGCGATTTCAGTGTCGTTTCCGAGCTCGTCATGACGGGAACCCGTGCCAAACGCACGGATCGCCCCCGATACGCGTCGGAGAGGAGAGTGGCGGCCACGGGGCCTGCCTGGGGGGTGCGCCCGGCAATGGAGGAGGTCGTCCTCGCCTTCCACGGCGGCCACGACACCGGCGGCGGCGCGGCAGCGCTGCCAGCGCGCGCGGCTTGGCCGCTGCTGCCGTAGCTGTTGCGCGTGACGGCACTGCATGGTCGGCCAGCGACGTGCGGGGGGCGGCGCACTACCTGGCCTAGACCGACGAGGCACGGGAGGAGGTGGTGGTGATGGCTCCAGTGGTGGCGGCGGCGGTTTGGTGTTGGAGGTGGTGGCGGAAAAATGGTGATGGTGGTGGCTCCATGGGAGGAGGAGGAAAGAAGGAAGTTGGAGGAGGAGCTGGCCGATGAGGGGTGGCTGATGGCCGGCCAGGGAGGAGAAGTCGGCCATGGCCATGGTGGAGGTGGAGAGTGTGGCCGTCGGGCAATGGTGGTGGCGTGTAGTGTTGCATGTGGTGAGGAGAAGTAGGAGGAGGAGATTGGGAAGGAGAGGCCGGGCTGTGCTCGCCGGGGTGGTGGCCGGCGGCGCTCGGCCGAGGAGGAGGTGGTCGGGGTATGGCCAGGAGAGGGAGGTCGGGCCAGTGTTGGTGGTGATGTTAAAGTTGCTGTTTAGATAGTAGTTGTGTAGGAGAATAAAAAGAGTGGGAGAGAGAGAGGTGATAATAATTAAGAGAGAGAGAGAAAGTGTTCTCCTCAAAATTAGGGCCGGCCACATGTGGCTGTAGGGTGTTGGGGAGTTGGGAAATATTTGCATGGAGGAAAAATGGATAGGTGAGATTTATTTGGGGAATCAAAAGGCTAGGAATTAAATATAGCTAAGATGGGTTATTCCAATAGATTAAAATCAATGGAAAATTCCAATAAATATTGAGATAGATAGATAGGGTATAATATATTATTTTGGACACGGAAAATGAGGGTGTCCCGATGGAGGGCAACATGGAGCTGAACTAGACTCGGTGGAGCCGGATTGGATCAAAATTGGACATTGTGCGAAAATTGAATTAAAAATAGGCGTCGATGATCATAGAGAAATAAGTAGCACATGGGGATTCCAATAAATAGGACACAAGTGGCGGACGGATAGTAGGCTCAATGTGGGCCATGTCCATAATTGGGGCTGACAGGTTTTGGTCGACAGGGGACCCACAAATCAAGTTGGAAAAATGAATGTGACGCCGTAGCGTGAAATAAAATCGGGTCACGTGTCGGAAAAGTTGTACGAATCAAATGTAGCCCGAAATGACGTGTCTGAGTAGAAAACGAAGGTCATGGGTGACGAGCGTCTCGAGTAGATCATCAATGAGGAGTTGGTTTCAAGGAAATGACTGGTCTGGCACTTCCAATTTAAAAGTCATGGTAACGCGCTGAAAATGATCAAAGAAAAGAGTAGGAAATTAAATATCAATCAAATGGTCTAAACCGACCCGAAGTTCAGCGAAGCAGAAAGAGTACAAGGGAACAAGTTTGGATGGGACACTATATACCGTCATGAAGGTAATCGTGTCCACTCCAAAACTCGTGAAGAGGATTTCCAGAGTTGAACATCCCTGATACTCCAAATATCAATGTCATGAAAAAGTACACTAACAGATAAATAAATAGAATAAAATATTTATCAAAACCAATTAAACAGAAAATAAAATAAAATGAAAAAAAATTTCAACCCAAAATTTAGGGTGCTCACATCCTACCCACCTTATAAAAATTTCGTCCTCGAAATTAAAAAGTCCCTACTCCCTCTCGGTCAAACCCCCACAATCAAGGTCCCAGAACTTTAACAAATCATACCATCAAATAAAAGACAATATCCAGGGTCATGGCATACGGTGACAGTGAAGTCTCATCTAGGTTTACTAGTCATGCTAACCAACGGTCATAGGGTATCAAACACACAAGCAATCCAGGGTGCTAAAAGAGAAGATACAGAAACAACAACCATCAAAACTATAAAATTGTCTACCACCCCATATGAAAACTGGTACTCATAAAAAATAAAAATAAAGGAAGGTAACTACCAATCATTTGAAAAAAGTACTATCCCAAGAAAATCAAAATCACAAGTTAAAGAATCGAAAGTCACTTGCATTGAAATCCAATCACAATATATATACAGAGAGAGCGTTAGAGAGGGAAAACTAGCATCATGTGTATGGGGGCATGTTCATACGGTTAGATAGTAGGCGTGTGTGTACGTGAATACATATAAAATTGTATACGAGGATTTGGGTTTCAAACAATAGCTATCCAGTTACATCACTCATGGCATATGGTTTAACAATCTACAACATACAACCTATTTAATCATAACATGCATGGCTAACCATATACATCTATAAAGAGGTAGAGATTTAGTTATGTATTTATATATATTATAACATATATGCCTAAGCTCTATATACATCTATCTAGATATACAATCATAACATGGAGGGGAAGGGTTTGGTTACATGACAGTATATACTATGTTAGAGTGTGTGTGTGGGTGTGTCCTTGTACAGGGTTATCGCTTAGTATTGAAAGGTTAAATCCAGGTTTTAGTTCAGCATTTATATACAAAATCTGAAATAAGCTAACATTTAAACAAGTGTAATATTAACATGTTGCAATCTCAAAATTTTAGGGGTTTTGAAACATCACGACTAAACTCGATGGTCCTAGTACATCCTAACATGATAGAAATGAAACCCTAACATACTATCCACACATTTATCTACGCATACAGTTTAATATTACACGTTAAATCTGAAGTTGAACTAAACATTGGAAATCAAATGTAAAAACGTTAACATGTAACTAGTTTTCAGAATTTTGGAGAACTTGAACATTAAAACCCAACTCAATGTTTATCACAAACTAGCATGTAAGAATATGAAGCTTAATTTTATATCCTACTTCTCATAAGGTATATAGCTCAAATGTTCCATTTAAGAAAATAAAACAGCAATTTGAACTAAACATTTGGAAACTCAGCATTAAGGTTAATATGTACACAGTCTTAAATTTGACAAATTTAACATAACTTAACCAATTTTTTGAATTGAAACTCTATGTATAACATACATGTGCAGTGATGCAGACAAAACTAATAACATAAAATTTATATTTAACTTACGAATTTAAACATAGAAAACAGAGGACCAGAAATATTGGTTATGAAAATTTGGACATCAACAACATATCAATATGTATCTAGATATGTGGGAAAAAAAAATCAAGTGTAGCATGAATACGTGTTAGGCAAAGTGTCTGTTATATAAATATACTCATATATTCTCATGTCCCAAAAAAAATTAATTCTACGTTAAGACTAATATTTAGATCCCTACCAAGATTGCAAGCGGGCGATACAATTTTATTATTATTATTATTTAATACAAGAATAATAGCAAGAAAGAAATAACGGTAAAATCCGTTCTGCTTATCTGTTTTAAAGAAGGAACCGTTTTGAAATCCAGGGTTAAAATATCAAATCCAACATGAGGCCTTTAGCAAAATCATCGATTTATTGTATTATGAAAAACTCATAGCAAGAAATTTCACAAGGTTTATAAAACCAACTAAACTTATTCCTGAGTTAAATAATAGGAAACTAGGCAAAACAACAAATAATAAATTTTTGAATGACTGTAACAAAAGTAGAGAAAACATGTTCAAAATTATTTAAGGTGCAATCCGATAATCATATGCGTCTATCCAAAATCATGGTACTCTAAATCCTCGTCATACTAGTAAGCAAGGCTACGATAATCACAGAGCTCTTGACTTATGCACATATCTCTAGAATCATGGTATTTAACATTTTTGCGGTGCCGCATGCTTGGCTGCGAAAACCTTAAATTCCCACACCCGAGAAATATATCCAGAGTCAGACTGTATGTCCTCACCATGCTGGCTAATGTGACTATAGAAGACTAGATTCCATAACATAGATGACCTAGCCCATATAATTTCATCTTGCCAAAAATTAAATTAATCAATAATGAATACTCAAAATCAAATCAAATTTATTAACGAACATCAAAATTCAAAATGAACAAAATCCATCAAAATACAAACTCGAATGCAACAGCTATCATCAAAATTCAAAATTCGACAATCATTCATCAAAATTAATAAATACAAACTCAAATTCAACAATAATCCATAAAATCAAATTTAACAACAAAAAGTTAAAATGAATCAAATCAAGGGGAAAAGAGAGTTTTCAAATCGAAGTTAAATAAGATTCTCCAGGGTCGCGCGTCCCAGGAATCTCTCAAGGGTTCCTAACTGTGATTGAGTATCTTCAAAATATATCCTATTCCTAGTGCAGGCTGTAGTGGTACTCTAGTTCGAATACCACTACACTTTAGTCTAGACCTGCATGGGCCACCACTAAAAACGTGTCACGACCCGCACCCTAGAGTTAGGGCACGAGAACGTAACAACGCCCAGCCTACGCCGCAGTGTCGGCGGTAGAACGCTGTCCTAGGTCTCAATGCATCTAACAGTATAAGACTAAACAGTTTATACTCCCCGAATGGGGGTGACATAGCAGATACAGACTCAATCACATCTAAGGTAGAGCATGATAAGGATAGATAAGCATGAAATCCAAAATAAATACAGGAGATAGAAGTCTAAGTGTCTAAGATACATGAACCCAGAAGTACATCTCAAAACTCTAAATAAAGATACAGTAATCCACAAAGTAAATACAACTCCAGACAAAATGAAATAACTACCTAAACAACCACTAATGTGTCTCCTCTAGGCTAGCAGGCACCTCCAGGCTATCTGTAAAATTTATCAACAGGTCCAGTCAGGACTGGAGCGAGCACAGTACATCTCAACAGATCATAGCAGGTTAGAAAACATATAACATGCAGTAAAGTAAGATACAGGTACTGAAGAAAAATAATATGTAAACAGAAAGAGCTGTAATAGAAATATCTACTATACATAGAGAACTAGCAGTGACTAGTGAGTTAGAGTATAATATGAACATGTAAATGGCCTGGGATGATTCAATGAAGACACTACGGAATGATTCAATGAAGATACTACTGGTGTATTATTCACATGTCCAATTCTACTCCCCCGTACCCCCAATCAATACACAAGGATCCAGCCAGGTTATGTTATATGATTCCATGCAAGGCCCGCGAAGGGTGATACATGGATGCCCCATAAATGGGGAGTCTGGGGGTTACCCAACTGTGTAGGATTTAAGAGACTCTGTGATCATGAGGGTACATGTCACAAGTAATCAAGTGAACCAAGAGCATAGTGATATGCCATATAAGTGAAACGCACAGAACACGTAGTACCCGATGCTCCCTAAGGATAACATCTCAAGAAAGGATCCATATAGTACCAATCCGTGTGACCGTCGTGACAGTACAAGTAAAGTAATCTACTGCAGGAAATAATTCTAAGCAAGATATGAAATGATCAGAGAATGTACTCGCCTCGATAACCTGAACAGCTGATAAGTATAGGAGGTCCTACTGAAGCCACAGAGTCCTATTTAAAGCAGCACAGGTTACAAGGTGTTCAAGTTGAAATAAATGAAACTCGACTAGCCATCTATATTATTCTAGGTTCTTCTAAGTCAAAACAACTCTAGGTCAACTCCGGTCAATAATCTAGTCAAACTAGGTCAAGCGTTGACTTATAGTTGACTTTGGGTCAACTGGTCAACTCTGGTCAAACAGGGTAAATCTAATCTAATATAAAGTGTACTTCGTTATTTGTACGTCGAAACTTACGGCACGCAAATCGAGATAAGAAGATTATCGGTAAGGTTGATAATCTTATTATAGTGATCCACGTATCCAACTTGTCAATTTCAGCGATATGAGATCACTGGAATTGACTGATCTTAGTTTCGTTGTACTAATCCCGAAATACGAGCATTATATGAATTAATTATTAACTAATTATAAAAAGGTTAAACTCAGAGAAATTATCAACAAACATTGTCGGACGATGAAATGAACATCGCCAACGTGTCCAGAATGGGCAAATTAGCTACGATAGCCTACCCAACGGTCCAATTTGGACACAAGGGTAAAAAGGTAATTTCGGGTCAAAACGGTGTCCGTGTCGGAGCCGTTTTGCACCGAAAAATGTGCAAGAAAACAAGTCTATAAAATATAACAAATTATATGTCCACGCAACCAGAATGTCGATACGAACCAAACGGTATCTCCAGAATTGGATTCCGTTGACCCGATCTCAATTTGGCCCGTTGACCAGAACTTGGAATTCCGATTTGCACAAAAATGCGTGCCGGGGCCAAAGTTCTCAAAACTTAGCAAACTACCTGTCAACGAGTCCAGAATGATGATACGAACTCAACGGTATCTCCGAAATTGGATTCCGATGAGCCGATCTCAGAATGACCCGTTGACCCGGATATTGGTATCCGACTTGCACCGAAATGCGTGCCAGACCCAATGTCCACCAAAATCTAGCAAATTATATGTCAACGAATCCAGAATGACGATACGAACTCATCGGTATATCCGGAATTGGATTCCGATGAGTCGGCGTCAAAAAGTCCCGTTGACCCAGAATGTGGGACCCACTTTGCACCAAAAAATGTGCCAGGGCCTACGTTCTCCAAATCTAACAAATTTTATATGAAAACATGCCAGAACGACGCCACAAGTCTAATGGTGGAGTCAAAAATGAAATCTGGAGTCCCGTGCTCAAAAATGGAATTTTACAAGTTAGAAATTACGAATTCGGACGGCCAACTTTGGCGTCGAATTCAACCAATCAAACAAGCTCACAATGAAACGAAACTGGAGGGAAAGCAAGAGGGTTATACCAGCTTCGCAACAGAACTAGTAGCACGCCAAACGGAGCTGCGGTGGAGGAGATACAAGCTGACGAAGTTGGCCCCACGAAACTGTCCAAATTTAATATAATTTAAACGGTCAACTTGGTGGCCGGTTTTCATGTATCAAACGATAAAATTAACGGACGAAAATTGACAGGGATGAAGGTGGATATACCGAGATTGCGACGGAGCGAAGAAATTGCCGATCCAACGGTCGGATCTCCGGGAAAACGAGCGCGAAGTTGCTGCGACGGGGCACAATTTCAGTGTCGTTTTCGAGCTCGTCATGACGGGAACCCGTGCCAAACGCACGGATCGCCCCCGATACGCGTCGGAGAGGAGAGTGGCGGCCACGGGGCCTGCCTGGGGGGTGCGCCCGGAAATGGGGGAGGTCATCCTCGCCTTCCACGGCGGCCACGACACCGGCGGCGGCGCGGCAGCGCTGCCAGCGCGCGCGGCTTGGCCGCTGCTGCCGTGGCTGTTGCGCGTGGCGGCAGTGCATGGTCGGCCAGCAACGCGCGGGGGGCGGCACACTGCCTGGCCTAGCCCGGCGAGGCACGGGAGGAGGTGGTGGTGATGGCTCCAGTGGTGGCGGCGGCGGTTTGGTGTTGGAGGTGGTGGCGGAAAAATGGTGATGGTGGTGGCTCCATAGGAGGAGGAGGAAAGAAGGAAGTTGGAGGAGGAGCTGGCCGATGAGGGGTGGCTGATGGCCAGCCAGGGAGGAGAAGTCGGCCATGGCCATGGTGGAGGTGGAGAGTGTGGCCGTCGGGCAATGGTGGTGGCGTGTAGTGTTGCATGGGGTGAGGAGAAGTAGGAGGAGGAGATTGGGAAGGAGAGGCCGGGCTGTGCTCGCCGGGGTGGTGGCCGGCGGCGCTCGACCGAGGAGGAGGTGGTCGGGGCATGGCCAAGAGAGGGAGGTCGGGCCAGTGTTGGTGGTGATGTTAAAGTTGCTGTTTAGATAGTAGTTGTGTAGGAGAATAAAAAGAGTGGGAGAGAGAGAGGTGATAATAATTGAGAGAGAGAGAGAAAGTGTTCTCCTCAAAATTAGGGCCGACCACATGTGGCTGTAGGGTGTTGGGGAGTTGGGAAATATTTGCATGGAGGAAAAATGGATGGGTGAGATTTATTTGGGGAATCAAAAGGCTAGGAATTAAATATAGCTAAGATGGGTTATTCCAATAGATTAAAATCAATGGAAAATTCTAATAAATATTGAGATAGATAGATAGGGTATAATATATTATTTTGGACACGGAAAATGAGGGTGTCCCGATGGAGGGTAACATGGAGCTGAACTGGACTCGGTGGAGCCGGATTGGATCAAAACTGGACATTGTGCGAAAATTGAATTAAAAATAGGCGTCGATGATCATGGAGAAATAAGTAGCACATGGGGATTCCAATAAATAGGACACAAGTGGCGGACGGATAGTAGGCTCAATGTGGGCCATGTCCATAATTGGGGCTGACAGGTTTTGGTCGACAGGGGACCCACAAATCAAGTTGGAAAATGAATGTGACGCCGTGGCGTGAAATAAAATCGGGTCACGTGTCGAAAAAGTTGTGCGAATCAAATGTAGCCCGAAATGACGTGTCTGAGTGGGAAACGAAGGTCATGGGTGACGAGCGTCTCGAGTAGATCATCAATGAGGAGTTGGTTTCAAGGAAATGACTGGTCTGGCGCTCCCAATTTAAAAGTCATGGTAACGCGCTGAAAATGATCAAAGAAAAGAGTGGGAAATTAAATATCAATCAAATGGTCTAAACCGACCCGAAGTTCAGCGAAGCAGAAAGAGTACAAGGGAACAAGTTTGGATGGGACACTGTATACCGTCATGAAGGTAATCGTGTCCACTCCAAAACTCGTGAAAAGGATTTCCAGAGTTGAACATCCCTGATACTCCAAATATCAATGGCATGAAAAAGTACACTAACAGATAAATAAATAGAATAAAATATTTATCAAAACCAATTAATCAGAAAATAAAATAAAATGAAAAAAAATTTCAACCCAAAATTCAGGGTGCTCACAATACTTATTCAATCGCTGATCAAAGTATATCTATATCAATCCAGTCCAAGGTTGTTCCATCAAATCTAGCAACACATATCTGATCGCCTAGACTTATCCTCAATATTTACTACATCATCATTTATCCTCAACGCAATTTCTTATGCGACTTCATTAGGGTCGTCCTACGGTCTCCGATATTTATTTTGATTTCACGGTCAAGTCTTCTAGGGTCAGCTGCCATGAAGCTATGCTCGATAATTAAAGATCATCAAAGGGGGACAGTTACTATGAACAATGCTACATCCTGTCTCGGAGCCAAATCAATTTCTGACAATTCTTATGGGACTTTACCCACTCCGACAAAATCTATCAATCCAAAATTTATCTGCCCACCCGCACAACTGATGCACCGTTACCACTCGAATCATTCATGCACTATCGTTAACAATATCGCTAACCGAGCAATATTCATTCGCCTCGGATACGAGTCTATCTACTCACGTTCAATATCTGACACACTCTATACTCATTGCAACAATTCTCGAATTCACCTTCGCTTCAAACCACAAGTCAAAATCCAATTTGCCACGCCTTGTAAGTTCGATCATCCCCACTGGGCATGAACCACCAAACCAGTGCTCACACAGAATGATTGCCCTAATCCGATATGACGCATGTGCGAGGCAGGAGCTGCACTCACACAAGACAATAACGTCAACGTTGTGGTTATCAAGAAGTAATCAAGACACTTTCATTTTCTACCAAGTAATATATCCATCCATTCTCAAATTCTTTGAGGCATTCCTCCGTTATCATCCGAACTGACATCAACTTAACTTGCATCTTATTCATCCAACAACAATGCTCAACATAATTTTTGTTTATTCAATCAGAGTAATCCTATGTTATCGTATATCGTCTTTGATATGCCTCAATACCATCATCGATGTGCATAACCTGAATATCATCCTTTCTCGTAAACTCTAATTCATTGCAATCACTGTTATTATTCAAAACCGAATACGAATCACGTTTCGCACGCATCAAGATCCCTCTCATTGTATCTAACTATCATTATTGAGTGACACGATTTCCAATTCCTATATCCATTCTCGTATTCCCAAATCGTACTCCCAAATTATGCTCCCGACTCTTCACGTCTACTCGATTTCGCTCGCACAATTTCTTTGTACCTACTCGAACTCAAATCCGAACGAGTCTTTGTACTAACTCAACCCAAATTCGACCGAGTTAACTATTTTTTGACGCAAAGTTTCCTCGCTATCCCCAGCCTATCGTTCGACTTATAATCAACGAATTCTCGTTCGACTCACCATCCATTGATGCGAGTCCGCACCTGATCGTTCAACTCAATTTATCAAAATATACTTGCTCGACTTCTATTGAGTCATTCCCACTCAAGTCTCGGCACTATTCCGTCCGTTGAGGAAAAACTTATCATAATCGACACAATCGTCTCGATACAACCTATCATAAATCACCATGCGGCTTGACAATGCTATCGCTAAGTGGTATTGCATATACCACTTAGAAATCAAGCCTATCGTTATCGATACTTCGCTGCACTGATCGCACAAGTGGTATTGCATATACCACTCGAGATCGAGTCACTACTCGGTATTACACTCCGCATAGGTCTGATATCTATTTCAAATTAACTATCCCGTGGTGATCTTTTTCGATCCCAACTCTGGCGTTCTCTTACTCGAGTTGGTACAACAACTTGGCCAACGTGCACTATCATTCGCTCAAGTTTGACATTCATTCAGGGCTAACCGTGCCTTGGCGATCATATTGATTACAACGCAACAATCGCTAACTCAAGGCTCAATGTAACATTCGGCCAACATACACGTTCGCCAGCTTTGAAACTCGATTCAACTCGACCAACTTACAAGTTTGCCTGCTCAAATTTGACCAACGACCAACTCGACTCGCCCATATCGCTCTGCAATTTCTTAATCCCATTCGTTGCAACTCGTACAATAACTCATTCCCAATACTCAAGGTCATTACTAAATCCCGTTCAACACCTTCTCTATCCATTTGCATAGCCATATAACAAGTATCATCCCATATGTCGACTCGTTGCACTATTACAACGAACGACTCACGACTTGTTGCACTCCATGTAACCAACAACACGTAACTCTTTACACTTCGTACGACCAACAATACGTAGCTCATTGCATTTCGTACAACCAACATCCCCTAATTCGTTGCACTTCGTGCAACCAACGAATCGTAACTTGTTGCACTTCGGGCAACCAACTTTTTGTCACTCGTTGCACTTTGTGCAACCAACTTTCTCCGTTGGCACTCGGAGATAGCATGATAGTAATGACATACTTGTAGTAGACGTACGCAACATAATACAGACTTATTGTATGGAACATCCAATGTAGCATCGACTAGATCCATGAGCCATTCGTATAGAAGCATGAAAAAGAACAGAAAAGTCCATGCGGCTCAAAACAGAGGGAGTCTCATGCGGTTCAAAGAATCTCTCGAAGCTTCATGCGGCTCAAGAATCCCCTAGAGCTTCATGCGGCTCAAAAATCTCCAACATAGCCATGCGGCTCGGGTAAAAGCCAGGTGGCCTTATGCGATTCGCCTCTACAGCTGGCCATCAAGCAGCGCCCTCATTTAATGCTCTGACGCAACAAGGCAGCTCTGACATAAAGGAGAATTGATAGCTCTGACATAAAGCTGCAATGATGACTCTGACATAATGGCATCCTCCTAGGGAAACAAAGAAAATCTCTATAGCTGGCACGATCCACCAAAATTCCAAAGCTCTTCCGGCGGATCGCTTCAAGGTCTTCCATGCCGCTCTGAACACGTGGCCATCCTTATGCGGTTCAGTTGGATGCCACCCCCATGCGACTACTACTCTCATGCGGTTCGGATCATGGGGGCCATCCTCATGCGTCTCAGATTCATGGAGGCCACACCCATGCGGCTTTGACACGTGGCCATCCTTATGCGGTTCAGTTGGAGGCCACCCCATGCGGCTGCTACTCTCATACGGTTCGGATCATGGGGGCCATCCTTATGCGGCTCAGATTCTGAGAGGCCACACCCATGCGGCTTTGACACGTGGCCATCCTTATGCGGTTCAGTTGGAGGCCATCCCATGCGGCTACTACTTCCATGCGGTTCGGATCTTGGGTAGCCACCCTCATGCGGCTCAGATTTCGGTGGTCACACCTTTGCGGCTGCCACCCTCATGCGGCTCAGATCATGGGGGCACCATCATGCGGCTCAATTACCAGACCTCACGTATCCGGCTCTGTCAGGACACCCTGTCCATGCGGCTCACGGTTAGGACACGTGGCAGAAGATCAGTTAAGACTTAATCCCCCGCGTTCCTACGGCTCGTAGCATAATGACGGTTAGACACGTGGCACAAGATCAACCAAGATTTACCCACCCGAATTTGTTGCTATCAACAAATACAACAATCAAATTTATTGCAATCATCATAACTATCCGGATCAATTTCCAACAAATGGTGCAGATTTGTTGCAATCAATAAAAAAGCAAGATCAAGGCAAATCTTAACAAATCCCTAACCGTCCACTGTTTAAAGGGCAATTATTGCAAAACCTACTTATCACACCCCACTCCTATAAATAGCAAGGTGCCATTCCCTTGCAAACCCTGGATACATAGAGAGACAGAGGCACGCACAGAGAGAGCGGCGGCGCACAGAAGAATCTCCGCACATATCCCGAGAGCATTTCTTCATCAGAGCCAAGGCTACGTCCGATCGTCCAAGGAGTAAGGCAGAGTTGATAGCACTCTCCCGAGCCTCTACCGTCACCCCCAGAATCAAAAATAAATAATTGTACTTAGATTGCTGTACCTAGGTTTTTATTCCTAGTCTTTCTTTGTACGAGCGAGTTTGTATTGTGAGTCTAAGTTCAGTCCTCCCATAAAACTGTTCTGTACTTTTACAATCAATGGTAAACACGATGGCGACTCTGCTGGGGACTAACTTTTCTATGGTTGAAGAGTTGGTGACGCAATCGGATGTAGCCAAACTTGGCTCCACTCAACAGATGTTGGTCGCCCGGTTCGACCAGCAGGCGTTTGAAGAAATGCTCTCCAACGGGAACGCTGGCCCGGTCCAGCGGCGAGCCCGCAGGAAGTGGAGGCCCAAATCATTCGCTCCTCCCAAAGCTTTCGAAGGAGTACTCTCTATTGCCCAAGACGTCGGAGAAGTCTCGCAGGCGACCCCACTTCAGACCATAAAGGACTCTGTTGTCCCCAAGTCCGGCAGAGGAAAATACTACGATGTTGGACTTGCAGGGACAAAGGGTAACTCTACACGGTCCAGAAAGAAGCCACTGAAGGGCGCCAGCCGCATGAAGACTCATGCGTCCACAAAAGCCAGCCGCAGACAGAAGGCTCATGCGGCCAGAACTGCCAGCCGCATAGAGGAGGCTCATACGGACACCATGATTTTCAGCCGCATAGAAGAGGTCCACGCGGCCACTACAGCTCCCAGCCGCATGCAAACTGCCAGCTGTATGCGGACCGCTTATGCGGCCACAAATGCCGGCCGCATGCAGGCAGGCTATGCGGCTAATAATCTCAGCCGCAGGCCATCTGCTTCATGCGGCTCGGGCTCGGTCTTCGACCGTCTCTCAGGCGGTCCTGACCCCAGATGCTCTCATGTGCCAATGTTTGTGGACTCTTCCTACTATGCACTCTCAGGTGCTAGAATAAAGAAGTCTCGGGCAGCACGGGCTCGCCAAGCTCAGTCAGCTGTCCCAACTTCCGACCATCAGGGCATCCCGCTGACTATTACGCGGGCCCCTGACAGAAAGTTGTACAGAACTATTCGTGTCCAACCTCCGACGGCCAACGAACAAAATAGTTGTCAAGAATCTCCCAATAACAATCAGGTGCGAGTACTCTTACTATCCCCACTTCAGGAAGCAGTCAGGATGCCAACACACTCATGTGCTCAGGACTCCCGGGCCCATAAAATGAGTGACTTGTGTAACATGATTCTTCACAAATGCAAGGAAAGAGACGAAAACTTGGTGTACAGAGAGTCCTTTCATGGACATCACTGTATTCAAGTCATTGTCAACTGCTACTGCAGCAAGGCGGCCACACAAGAGGACCAGCAATCCGTCTTCCGACGACTGCAACACCCGAGCTCAGAAGATGAGGCGCTTCTCATCGCCTCCTACAATTCTGCTCAGA
This sequence comes from Iris pallida, assembly GCA_029216955.1. NCBI lineage: Eukaryota > Viridiplantae > Streptophyta > Magnoliopsida > Asparagales > Iridaceae > Iris > Iris pallida. The sequence continues at coordinate 2,353,403 of JANAVB010014998.1, read as the reverse complement.
AGATCCCTGGCCTCGAAAGAGGGAAGAAAACAAACGCCTCTAGCCCAAAAATCTCAACCAAGAAACTCTTTTCTAAGCGGTTGTCCACGACCGTTACGAGAGGAGTTTTCCAAGGTACTCGCTCAAAGACGAAATCTGCCACACTTGGAGATTCGTTATCCACATCTCTGGGAGGTGCTGGAGCCGGGGGTAACACTCCTCCAAACATCCACGACAATCCTGTGTTCCAAGAAGATAATCCAGGAAAAAAGATTCCCCCAACAGATGCAGCAGGTTCCGACGTCCCAGAGAACGTCCACGACTCTCAAGACGAGGCAAGCTCTGAAGCTGGGGGTACCACTCCTTCTGAGTCCGAACCAGAGAAGAATATTCCCACATACCCTGACGACTTCTCTGTACAAGGGTATGACTCAGAGGGCATGTCCTCCACCGTTTCTTCGATCTCTCCCCATGTGAGGACGGTGTTCATGACGAACAACAACCAAGACGGTCCCAGTGATCGCCAACGCATCAACACCCTTGAGGCCATACTGCATACCTTGGTCAAATCCGTGGACGAGATCAAACCGGCCCTTTCAACTCTACAAGGAAGGACGCAAGGCCAAACAAACTTGGGATCCGCGGTCAATACGGACTCGAACTCAGCTGCACCAAACCCGGGTGATAATCCTCCTGAAATATTGTCCCCCACCGCTGCAGACGAGGCCAGACAGGCAAGATGAGAGGTCCACGAGCTCCGGGCCATGTTCCACGCCCGAAAAAACTACCATGACCTCAGGATACGACAACCGTATCCTGCTGCATGGATAGATGTTCCCTTTCCACCAAGATATAAACCATTCAACATCAATCCGTATGATAGAAAGACATCTGCAAGCAGGTACATCACCTACTTCGAAGTCACAATAGACCATCTACCTCACGACGATGCCATCCTTATGCGGTTGTTCATTGGAGCGTTGGAAGGGGTCGCCTTCGACTGGTACCATAACTTGCCGGACAACTGCATCTATTCCTTCGTCGGCTTCAAACGTATGTTCCTGGAGAGGTTCTACGAAATAGGACAAGACGTAAGGATGTCCACTCTCATGGACGTTATTCAAGGAGAAAATGAGCTGACAAGGAACTATATCGAACGGTTTCGTCAAACCGCGATGAAGTTACTTTCCGGTAACCCTGATTCCTCCTTAATTGAAATTTGCCAAAAGAGGCTGCTCTCCATAATCAGCCTCTGGATGGACGAAAGTCAGTTTAAGGATTGGAAGACTTTTATTATCAGCGCCACTAGCGAAGAAGACAAGTTGAAGAAAGCTCGCCAACTGGGATTGCACATCTCGGAAGGAGAGGACAAGGGCAAACGCCCTAACACCAACAGCAACAATGGTGGTAACCCCTCCAACAATCGAAACAACAAGGGCAAACAGGCTATAGTGGCCGACACAGCTCCGAAGCCTGAACCGAAGCCGACAGAGTAGCAGTGGCCTCAGATGATCTACTCCTTCGAGGACGGCCATGTCAAGACCATCTTGGACATGCTCATACAAGGAGATCGAATTCAGCTCCCTCCTCCAAGGCATGAACCTCGTCCTACAGAGATGGAGAGCCCCAAGTACTGCCACTACCATCGCTATGTCTACCATGCTACGCAAGACTGCAACCAACTGAAGCGATACATCCAACATCTCATCGATTCTAAGGCCCTGGCCATTGATTTCGAAGAGGTGACCATGGCAGCCAATATGGTATCAGTATAATTCGGCAGCTTCCCTCCGACAAAGACTCAAGATGGAGTAGTACCCGTCCCCAGAGCAAAGATGGAGGTTGCTAACCTTCCACATCCTCGAGACCAGGCTGCTGGTCTAGTACCCCTTTCCACATCACGAGGGAAGGTCATGTGGGTCCATCCGGACCTGGTACCTGAAGTGACTCAGTCCGTACCACCCTCCACCAGCAAGAAGAAGAGTGGGAAAGTTAAATCATGTCGCATAATCACGGCAGAGGTCGAAGAAGCTACGGCTGTCGTCATCCGGTCGGGTGCACAATCCCAACCAACACCGGGTAACTCGGCTGAAAATTATCAGCCAGCTACTGTTGATGCTCCAGGACCTTCTCAACCTCTGATGATCGACAAGCCTAGGCCGAAGGAGACTTGCTTTGACAAGCCACTCCGAAGAAAGACACCTCAAGGCTGGAGAGGCCCTACAACTTTGACATCTTGGCACAACTGGCCAACACACCAACGTAATTGTCGCTATACGAGCTCCTGAGACTCTCCAAAGATGTTTGCGTCGCACTGAGCGAGGCGCTCCAGAATGCTGAAATATATCTGGCTTAGTCCAATCTCACTGGGGAGAGCTCGCCTCCAGATCTCCAGGACAACGTTTGCACAGGTGCAATGGCCAACATTGTCTTCACTCCGCAGGATATGCTTATCGAGACCAACCTGCACGATCGCCCTCTGTATTATACTGGATATATTGGCGACATCAAGGTGGATCGCATGCATATTGATCCCGGTTCTTCCATAAGCATCATCCCGAAGAGCCTGCGTACCATCTGTGCATCCCAATGCATCGCCTGACGCCGACAAGCACTGCCATTAGCGGTTTTAATTCAGACAGAAGCTATCCGATCAGAAAGATTCGTCTGAAATGCCAAATCGGCGATCTTCAATCAGAAGTGACCTGTTATGTCATAGATGCGGATACTTCCTACAATATTCTTCTGGGGTGTCCTTGGATACAAGATTACATGATCGTGGCTTCCACACTGCACCAGTGCTTCAAGTACGTCGACAAGCACGACTTCGTAAGGACAAAATTTGTTGACGTTGATCCCTTTAAAGGGGTCGAATCCTACTACTCTGACTCATGCTTGTACGAGAAATCAAAAAGGCACCTTGTCGAAGAAGATACTCAAGCTCCAACTGAGGCGGCAATCAGATCGGAAGAACCTCTGACAATCCACCTTCAAGCCCGTAAACCTGGCAGAACTGCACCACTTACAGCCAATCTGCGTAAGGATACAATCAGCCTCTCTGCACAAGAGGGACAGATGATAATCCGACTGCCAAGGTCTGGCCAAGCGCCAGGACCCACGATAGAGCCACTAACAATCAGGCTGCCTAGAGCTAGCCAGCAACAAAAAGAGGAGCTCAATCCCTCCGTCAAGCCGAAGACGATTTGTCTTCCCAAAATAAATAGGCAGCCGAGCCCTAAGCCGGGGACTGCTAGCCAGCCAACAACTCCCCGTCTAGCTCTGAGCACCAAACTGGAGGGTCGCTAGCATGCCAACGACTCCGAGTTCTGCTCCACCTATGGAGCCCCTGATGATTAAGCTGCCCAAATCATCCTCTCAGTCTTCATTGACACAGGGGTGGCTGAAGAAGAATCAGTGTTGGCCAAGTATGTGGCTGCTCACACTAATGTTCCATCTGCAGATGATGTAATCCCACTGGAAAAGATACCTTACTTCGTCAATAAAGGGCTATCTTTGAACTACCTCGAGCTTAATAAGCTTTGTATAATGTATGCTATGGAACACGATATAGGCACCCAACTACACACACAGGTGACAAATGTCTATACCGTAAACCAACTTACTCAAGTGGAAGACGCTTACTACATAGTCAAGGGAGAAGATCATCCAATCATCTTCGGCCGGAAGAATGATCCACAACCCTTCAAGATAGAAAAAGTTGATCTCGAACCCGACACCGGAAGACTACCCCTTTATCTGTATAGTTCCCGATCCAAGTACCTCATACAAAAATAGAGGTATGATCTGGAAACTACGCCAGGCTTGAACTACGGCACTGGACGGCAATTACCCTTACAATTATCGGTCCCGGCTGAGAAACTGCAGGATTACTGCAACAAGACCAGATGTGGGCTAGGTTATGTTACACCTGCAATGACCCCTGAAAGCTCAGATGAGGAATGCGACTGGCATTCAAACTCAAACGGATCACCAACTTCCGATTCGGATGTCAGCATCGGAGACGTATTCAAGCGGGTTTTGTCCGCCAATATGGCATTCGCCGACGCCTATGAAGAAGATAAAGGCATGCCTGAACTTCTTGAGTTAGAGCTGTGGACACAACAGCTAGATACGCAATGGAAGAAACCGTTCAAACAAAGAGAGCCTCCTACCGAAGATGAGGTTGTGCAAGTTGATCTCGGTGATGAGTCCTCTCCAAAGCCCATCTTCGTCAGCAAGAATCTGACAGACGAAGAGCGGGAATCGCTACTACAACTCGTCAGAGAATACATCGACGTGTTCGCCTAGAGCTACGAAGATATGCCAGGACTGAACCCCGAGGTTGCACTTCACAAACTCAACATTCATTCGGACGCAAAATAGGTCAAGCAACAGCAATGACGGTTCCGCCCAGACATCATGAATGCCATTGAAACTGAGGTCAACAAACTGATAGCTAGTAGCTTCATCCGCGAGGACAATATCCAGACTGGGTTGCCAACATAGTACCAGTCCTCAAGAAGAATGGAAAGATTCGAATCTGTATCGACTTTCGCAATCTGAATGAGGCGTGTCCTAAGGATGAGTTCCCCTCTCTATCACAGACATCATGATTAACAACACCTGCGGCTTCAAGCGTATGTCATTTATGGATGGTTTCTCGGGTTACAACCAAATCAAGGTGTTCCCTGATGACGAAAAGCATACATCATTCCGAACACCAATTGGTACATACTGCTACACAGTCATACCTTTCGGTTTAAAGAATACTGACACCACCTATCAAAGAGCTATGAGCGTCATCTTTAGAGACCACTTATGGAAGACAGTAGAATACTACGTCGACGACATCGCCGTCAAGAGCCGCTTTAAGAAAGATCATCTGCATGATCTGAGGACAGTGTTCGACCTGATGCGGGCCCACAATTTGAAGATGAATCCCACAAAATCCTTCTTGGGCGTATCCAGCGGGAAGTTCTTGGGTTTCATCATTACTTCCCTGGGTATCCACATAGACCCTGAGAAGACGAAGGTAATCATGGAGATGGGTCCCCCGAGAAATCTCCATGAACTCCGAGGCCTTCAAGGGAGGTTGGCCTACATCAGGAGGTTTATCTCTAACCTCTCTGGACGATGTCAGCCATTCACCCACCTCATGAAAAAGGGCATTTTATTCATATAGGATGAGGAATGCTAGCGCGCCTTCGACAACATCAAAGAATATCTGTCGAAACCTCCAGTCATGGTAACCCCGGTTGCTGGAAGGCCATTCCTGCTCTATGTACGAGCGATGGAACATTCTCTCGGTGCTCTGCTAGCACAAAACAACGATGCAGGCCACGAGCAAGCTATATACTACCTCAGTCAAAAGATGATGGGGCCAGAGTACAGATATACTGTCGTAGAAAAGGAGTGCCTTGCTCTATAGTTCGCCATTCAGAAGACGCGACACTACGTTACGGGACAAACCATACACGTGATATCACGAGTCTACCCTCTCAGGGTACTCATGACCAAACCAGGGGCACTCATCTCTCGCCTTGCTACCTGGGCGATATTATTATCTCTATATCACATGATCTTCGTCCCACAGAAGACTGTTAAAGGTCAAGCTCTGGCAGACTTTTTAGCAGCCATCCAGGCTTGGAAACAACCAGAATATACGAAGAGATACCAGATGAGGTTGCCAATTCAAATGCGGTCTCCCACGATGCCATTTGGCAAATGTTTTTCGACAGCGCTTCGAGAACTGGGCCGAAGGGCAATACCGTCGCTGGAGTAGGAGTGGTGCTGATTTCTCCATCCGGGCTGGTGATCAATCGGGCTTACCCCCTCACGGAGCCCTGTTCAAACAATATGGCTGAGTATAACGCTTTGGTCATTGGCCTCCGACTTGCAAAGGAGCTAGGGGTAGAGTATCTTGAAGCATACAGCGATTCACAGTTAATCATCAATCAGATCCGGGGTGTATACGAGGTTTTCCATGAAGATATGATCCCTTATCACCAAATAGCGATCGACATCATCTCGTCCTTGGAAGGATTCTTCATAGAACATGTTCCCAGACTCCAGAATATTGAGACCGATGCCCTAGCAGGCCTGGCCGCTTCCCTAGCGGTACCAAATCAGGCTCATCATCTGGTTGACATAATAGGCCGTGAATTGGTCTGTCCCAAGAATAATGTTTAATGTGTTAAGAGTTACTCCGCTCTGACAGTCGATGAAGCACCAAACTGGAGATAACCATTCATCGACTTCGTAGTCTACGAAATCCTGCCAGAGAATCCAAAGGAAGCCACTTCTATCAGAAGACGTTCCCTCAGATTCTTTTATGATACGAAGACGAAAATGCTGTATCGAAGATCATACGATGGATTACTGCTTCGATGTCTGTCAAACACAGAAGCCAAAGAAGCTGTACGTGAAACACATGATGGCATCTGCGGGGCCCATCAGCCTGGCCCAAAATTGTAAGACCGCCTTCGCCGAATGGGCTATTACTGGCCCACGATGGTAGCAGATGCGATAGACTATGCAAGGAAGTGCAAGGCATGTCAAGTCCACACAGATTTCATTCACCAGCCATCCGAGTTCCTACATCCGACGGTAGCATCCTGGCCATTCGAAGCATGGGGAATGGACATCATTGGTCCGATCACTCCACCTTCGTCTCGAGGACATCGCTTCATACTCGCAATCACAGATTACTTCTCCAAATGGGCGGAGGCTATTCCGCTGGCAGAAGTGAAGACTTCAAACGTGATCAGCTTTCTCAAGCATCACGTCATCTATCATTTTGGACTTCCCCGAAGGATCATCCACGACAATGGTCCATAGTTCACAAGCCATGCCTTCTATTGGTTCTGCGACAAACACCGGATCCAGAATGTTGCTTCAACGCCGTACAATCCGGCAGCGAATGGGTTGGAAGAAGCGTTCAATAAAACTATAATCAAACTGCTTAAGAAGTTCGTGTCCATAAATAAACACGACTGGAATAAAAAGCTCGGCGAATGCTTATGGGCCTACCGTACTATAGTCCGGACAGCTACTGGGAATACCCCGTTCTCTCTGGTCTACGGCAGTGAGACAGTTCTCCCCTTGGAGACTCAAATCCCCTCGCTCCGTGTTGTCCTTACCTATCGACTGACGACGGAGGATAATCACCATCGTCGGTTACAAGAGTTGGAAGCTCTAGATGAGAAGTGCCTGTTAGCTCAACAACGAATCGAGCTATACCAAGCACGTAACTCGGGAGCTTTTAACAAGAAGGTTAAAATCAGAACATTCCAAGTGGGCGATCTCGTTCTGGCAGTTCGGAGGCCGATGGTTATGACTCACAAAACCGTCGGCAAATTCCAGCCAAAGTGGGAAGGCCCATTTGTCATCGAGGCTGTATTCTCCAATGGTGCTTACCGCCTCGAAAAACAAAACGGAGACTTACTCATATTGCCCATTAACGGCAAGTTCCAGAAGAAGTATTATGTCTGAAACAACATCATCCAAATCTTCCAGATTGTTGAGTTATGTACCCTCTAGTACCACTGAACATACATTCTGACTCCAAATCTCCCAGATTGTTGAGTTATGTACCCGCAGGTACCGCTAAACTTATACTCTGGTCACTCCAGATGAATCTATATCGCATCTTTTAGGTAGTAAGTCATGTATGATCATTCCTTTGAACTTTCTTCCTAAAAGAGCTCCCTCCTCATGATCCAATACCCGTACTTTTAGTGCATAAAAATGGGTAACAGATCCACAAATTTCCCGAAACAACCACGTCGATGTTACCTCTGAGTTATTTTCAGTTCCATCAAAAACAAACCACCCCTCACATAGAACTTCTACGTCCTCATTACCTCTGAGTTGTTCTATATACCCTTCATGGAGCCAACTCCTACCACGTCCTCATTACCTCTAAGTAGGAAGGCTCCATCGAAGAAACCCTCATATTTACTACGTCCTCATTACCTCTGAGTAAGTATGTTGGTTTTTCTCTCGACTTATTATCCGTACCCAAGATCGGAGTACGCCAAGGATAATATGCCCACAAATGTCCTCTGCTGACCACAAATGTCCTCTGTTGACCATAAATGATGTACTAAGTTTCCTAGTACATACACCTCATTTCTCATCATGCCCCGAGAGCCCAGCTGTTCCATGGCATTATTTCTTCCGATACCAGGAACGTCCATGGCCACCTTACTGTAGAATTGTTCTAAGCATCCCCATCAACTTGTTATCCGTACCTAAAACCAAGTTATACCAAGGGTAACAAGTCCACAAACAGTCCCCCAGTGGGGCAAATACCACAACACCACAAACGCAATAAGCAATACAAATGAAGGATAAAATAAAATATACTCTTTTATTTGAAAGTCAAAAGTACTATATGTTCTGTGACCATGTCCCTCTCAAGAAAGGAAAAGAACAAAAACAAAAGAAGGAAAAGGGCCGACTATGGTTCGGCGATACATAATTCCATGAGACGGTCCCTCAGCAAGACAGTCGACCGCTCAAACCACTGCTTGGCCTGGCGCTCGGCCTCCTGAGTCAGCCGCTCCGTATCTTCCAGATGCGCATGAGCCCGCCAGCCATCCTCAAGCTTCTTCAGAGCACGCTCCAAGCTAGCAGAAGCTCGGGTGACTTTTCAGCTTCCTGAACGATTAGCTCTTTATCTGCACGGGAAGCATCGAGCTCAGATTCCAAAAAAGCCAGCAGCCTCTGAAGCTCGAGGATCTGCTCCCTTGTATCAATTATTCTACGAGAGGCGGCCGCTTCCCGAGCTATGCAATCCTCGCTCCTGCGGCTCAGTTGGTCATACTGGAGAGATAGGTCGTCGAGGTCCTTCATTATAACCGGCTTAGACTTATCTCGTACAGCCCTTACCTTCTCCAGGGCAGTGGTGAGGAAGTCACGCTCTTGATCTATAGCTGCAGACAGATCAGCTTGCTGGAGCACTTGAAACTGGGCCACGAGCTGATCAGCCTCTAGCAATTTGGGCTCCAGAAGTGCAACTATCTCCGCTCCACCAGGGAGGGTTTTCAGAATTTTAATTTGGCCACGAGAACATTGTCGGGCCAAGGCAAAGGGGGGCCCTCGCTCCACAGCAGCTTCGACCCTTCTCTTCAAGTGGTGGTAGAAACTGTCAACCACATCCTGTGATGCCTCATCCAGAAATTCCGTAGAGGACGACGTCAAAGGAAGTGTAGCTGGCAGTGTCGAAGGAGACGCACCAGAACTTGCTACCCCTGCCACCAGGGAAACAAATTTCGAGCGAAAAGACGCTTGGATAGCAGCTAACTCCTCCTCCGTGGCCCGAAGAACCTGGATACTCGGCAAGGCGGAGAAGTCGACCCCCGAAGCCACATGTGCAGAGAAGGACGCAGGGACCATTGCTCCTTGCCCCGGCTATGCCGCCATCTGATCTTCCAAACTTGATCCAGCGGGAGGCCCCTCAATATAAATCGGAAAGAGAGGGGGCACACTCCCTTCCACCAGGTACCCGCTAGCAGAGCCTTCCCTGATAATATCCGTCATTGACAGTGAAGAGGCAGGACATATATGTCCAGAGCAACCATCAATCAGCCTAACCCGAAGGATGTGATGACAGAGCAAATGAGCCTCCTCACTAGTCAAGTTTTGGCTTATCTTACCAGTGGAGGGTTGTGGAGGCTGAGGATCTCTCACAGCAGTCGTAGTCTCCTCACCAGCGACCTCCAAGCCGAATTCAGCTGGTTCCTCTGCCCCAGCCGCCCCGGAAGAAGATACGACTGGATCAGCATCACCCAGCTGAAATTCAGCAGTCTCGGGGACGGGTTCAGCGGAGCCCCCGTCGCCCTGGGTCGAGACCTCAGCAACGTGAGATCCCTCAGCCGCCGCCGAGAGAACCCTGGCAGAAATAATCTCGGCACACATGTCACTAATCAAAGTGGTCAGGGCCGGATTGAATTCAGAAACAGCTGTCGGTTCTCGAGAGTCCGACTCTTCGGACGCCTACAGAGAAGAGAAAAATAATTAGATCATAGTTCAGAAAGAAAAAGGGCTAAAGAAGGAGATGGTCGCAATTCAAATCACCTCTGAAACGGCGTCATCACCTTCGCCTCTCTCCTTAATGAGCAGCCCGCGGCGTCTTACCGCAGCCAGCTTCACGGAGAAGGTTATGCCGCCAATAGACTCACGTCTGCCTCGCTTGCGTGAAAGGGCGAGCGCAACAGGAGGTTGATCTTCCACCACCTCATCTGGCACAACAGGCGGCTGATCCGCCACAACCTCTTCCATAGGAGGGAGGGAGTTATCGACATCATACTCGTCATCCTCTTCGTCCGCATTTGTGGACTCCGAATCAGGCACAGGAACCGTATTTGCCCTCTTCTTCCTCGCCTTAGACCCTTGGGCTTCTCCGCCAGGCCAGTACCCACAATGAAGCTGGTACTCGGGTCAAAATTAACAGGAGGCTTGCTCGCCGTAACATGGTATAAGGCCGCCATATACAAAATCTCTCGTGGCACCTCGGCATCAGGAATCGAAAAGCTGGTTCGGATATGAACCGTGTCATAATAATGCCAGGCCCTGATACCGTCAAGGACGCTACCTACAAAGCCCAGGCAAGAGCTGGGACTGTCAAAGAATAGCTGGCTATACACGAACTGGCGGGAGAACCTGCTGGACAAGTAGGGCTCCAAGTAGACATTGTTGCGATTATGGTATACTAGGTACGTTGGACGGATATTACGCAACCAATGGAGCATCTTCTCAGACAATAGATGAGGAGGTCTGGTACCATCAATATGTACGCCCCTCACTTCTTCATCGATAAAACGAGGAACAGACACAAAAAAGTCGTATCCGTCCACTCTTGCCAGCGCCATTCGACAAGCTGGCATAGTACTGCACTCCCAGGACTGATGGTGATATTAGAAAATGAAAGCATCAACAACCGTAACGCCGTCTTCTGCTCCAGGCCTCATCAAAGACCGGCAGTACATCAACAGCCACCCCATCAGATAATGGTATGGCAGCTCTATGCGCTCAAAATCCATCGCTGTGTCACGAGCGATGACCTTGGATGAAAAGGCACGAAGGCCATGGTGTATGCTGCACACCATGGCCGAAAGAAGGGCCAGTCTGACCCCAATGATCAGCTTTACGGCAGGGAGGATAAAGTGGCGGCTGATCCTCTCAATGGAACCTGCCCTTCCTGAGACGACGCAGTTTCATAGCCACATAATCAGGAATCCTGCCAAGAGTGCCTTCTTTGACAATCGCTGAGTACCATGATAAAAATAACTAAAGGAGTCAGTTTGACTCCCAAATGTGTCGCCCGTGGCCCTCGATCTCTTGGCAGTTGACGCCAGTTCTTGTACCTCCTCCTGGGTTTGAGGATCTCGGGAGGAACCCCGACCTGAGGCGCCTAGTATAAAAGGTATAAAACCCAGGACGTGGTGTGAGGAATGCTTCCTTCCAAGCTACCATCCTTCTTGATGGACGTCTGGTGACAGGTACTGTGGTGACATAACAATTCCCGATATGCGACAACAAAACCCGGGAACTGTCGATCCAAATCCTCGAGCTTTTCGCTCGTAGGGGTGTACACTTCAAAGACTTCTTCCCCCCAGGACAGCTTGGAAATAACGTACATCTCGTGGAGATCGAGCCCCAGCTCGCCTCCAGACGTGAAGAAGGTTCCCATCCGCCGGTTGTACATCTCCAGGAGAGCCATAAACAACAGCTTATTTATGGGTAGACCATGACAGGTGCCCCGAATGGCGTGGTAGAGGCCGATCTTACGCAGGGGAGTCTCATACTTCCGCAGAATCCACGTGGTCAAGTTGGACCACGCAGGGATGGGGTTTATCCAGTTCAGTAGCGCCAACCGACCAACGAGATAGGATCCTTCCAAGCAAGCTGGTTCAAGAAGGTGTCAGCTTGAGAGAACGTAAAATTGGGACCCGATACGTTTATGAAGGTACCCAGAGCCTGTCCCATCACGTACCGAATAACCGGTTCCCTTCCCGCATACGCTGACCCCAAATTCCGGTTATAATGGATGTTACCCACAATCATCCCCGACCTGATTGGAGTCAAGGAGTCCACCATCTTTCTGTCCAACGCTAACATGTTGAACCATGACAGAGGAAAATAACGCTCCATCGGAGGGATATGGATCGCCATCCCGTCAAGAGTAAAGTCCCAGCTCTCGGATATATCCAGCACTCGGGGGTTCTTCACAGTAAGGGCATCCCCAAAGAGGAACGCCGGCTTCAGGTATTTTCCCTCTAATTGCCCCGAGTTCCTCATAGCACAGAAAAAGTAGAAGGGCTGGTTCCCGATAGCATTCAGCCTCTCCAAAGGCTCATCTGTGGGAAGCTGGTTCAGCACATATTGGACTAAGTGGTCGAATATAGATTGGGCCAAACCCACCAGGGGTTCTTCCACTGGATTGATTGGCAGATTCACTGGATAAAGACAAAAGAAACAAGTTAAAAGATGGCTAAACAAAACCACTTAGTGTTTTTAAGCTTATGCAGCCAGTCTACATGAGCTTGTGTGGCTCTGATTTGGTGGGGGTCCCATGCAGCCCATTTTTTTTAGATGAGCCTAGACGGCTTTACACGAGCTTATGCGGCTCTGCTTAGCGCGAGCTTATGGGTTCTGTTTAAAAGAGCTCATGCGGCTCTGTTTGAACATGAGCTTATGCGGCACTAATTAGCGTAAGCTTATGCGGCTCTGTTCAAATGAGCTTATGCGGTTCTGCTTAACGGGGTATTATGCGACCCAGTCTAGATGAGCATATACGGTTCTGCTAAGCGGGGCCTTATGCGGCACAGTTCAAAGGGGGGCTTATGTGGTCTTATGGGGCTTCATGCGGCTAAGTTCAGTGGGACTTATGCGGCTCTGTTCGACGGGTCCTCATGCGGTTCAGCTTGCAAAGTGATTATGCGGCCACTAGACGACTCTCATGCGACTCAAACAGGGGGTATATCCCCATGCGGCTCGGACATGGGATGTACATACGGCACATACAATTTGAACAGACGAAGAAGGCCCGCGCATAAAATATACGACATAGCCATGATGGTTAGGTTCTGAGTTCATGCAATCCTTACCAGCAATGGCGGGATGAATGTCGGAATGAACTTCAGGTGCCGCAGTCGACGTAAAAGCCACTCCCTTACCCTTCATTGCAGCCTCGGAAGTCTTGGGGGCCATCGAATGATCGAAGAAGAAGAAGAAGAAGACGGCAGCCTAGGGCAAGAGAGGTTCGAATAAAAGAAGAAAGTAAAGAGTTTCTCTAAAAAAAGTTACTCTTATTTATAGCAGACAGGGGGCTCATAGACTGATGGACGCTTCGATCCGTGCGCCACCTAAGAACAAAATCGACGCTTCGGTCATCGAGGCAAATCTGGGTATTTAAAACTGACCCTTGGGATCCTGCCCCAAAAGGCGGCTTCAAATCCGAAACAAATCAAGACAAAATCAAGGGTCATTAAATGAGACGCATACGTGGCAGAGAGAACAACATGCGACCAGAACAATCCATACGGCTAAGAAGGCCATGCGGCCAAACAGTCCATGCGGCTAGGAAGTCCATACGGCTAGGACGTCCATTAGGCCAGAATATCTTATGCGGCCAGAAGAGCTTATGCGGACATAGCTATGCTTCTTATTCAAAGTATTTCAATTTTACAAATTGAAAACTTTGAAGGGGGTCTTGTAGAAGCATGGAAAAGAACAGGAAAGTCCATGTGGCTCAAAACAGAGGGAGTCTCATGCGGTTCTAAGAATCTCTCGGAGCTTCATGCGGCTCAAGAATCCTCTAGAGCTTCATGCGGCTCAAAAATTCCCAACATAGCCATACGACTCGGGTAAAAGCCACGTGGCCTTATGCGGTTCGCCTCTACAGCTGGCCATCAAGCAGCGGCCTCATTTAATGCTCTGACGCAACAAGGCAGCTCTGACATAAAGGACAATTGACAGCTCTGACATAAAGCTGCAATAATGACTCTGACATAATGGCTTGCTCCTAGGGAAACAAAAAAATCTCTATAGCTGGCACGATCCACCAAAATTCCAAAGCTCTTTATGCGGATCGCTTCAAGGTCTTCCATGCGGCTCTGAACACGTGGCCATCCTTATGCGGTTCAGTTGGAGGCCACCCCCATGCGGCTACTACTCTCATGCGATTCGGATCATGGGGGCCATCCTCATGCGACTAAGATTCTGGGAGGCCACACCCATGCGGCATTGACACGTGGTCATCCTTATGCAGTTCAGTTGGAGGCCACCCCATGCGGCTGCTACTCTCATGCGGTTCGGATCATGGGGGCCATCCTCATGCGGCTCAGATTCTTGGAGGCCACACCCATGCGGCTTTGACACGTGGCTATCCTTATGCGGTTCAGTTGGAGGCTACCCCATGCGGCTACTACTTCTATGCGGTTCGGATCATGGGGAGCCACCCTCATGCAGCTCGGATTTCGGAGGTCACACCTATGCGGCTGCCACCCTCATGCGGCTCGGATCATGGGGGCACCATCATGCGGCTCAATTACCAGACCACACGCATGCGGCTCTGTCAGGACACCCTGTCAATGCGGCTCACGGTCAGGACACGTAGCAGAAGATCAGTTAAGACGTAATCTCCCGTGTTCCTACGGCTCGCAGCATAATGACGGTTAGACACGTGGCACAAGATCAACCAAGATTTATCCACCTGGATTTGTTGATATCAACAAATCATAACAATCAGATTTATTGTAATCATCATAATTACCCGGATCTATTTCCAACAAATGGTGTAGATTTGTTGCAATCAACAAAAAAGCAAGATCAAGGCAAATCTTAACAAATCCCTAACCGCCTACTGTTTAAAGGGCAATCATTGCAAACCCTACTTATCATACACCACTCCTATAAATAGCAAGGTGCCATTCCCTTGCAAATCTAGGACACATAGAGAGACAGAGGCATGCACAGAGAAAGCGGCGACGCACAGAAGAATCTTCCCACATATCCCGAGAGCATTTCTTCATCAGAGCCAAGGCTACGTCCGATCGTCCAAGAAGTAAGGCAGAGTTGATAGCACTCTCCCGAGCCTCTACCGTCACCCTCCAGAATCAAAAATAAACAATTGTACTTAGATTATTATACCTAGGTTTTCATTCCTATGCTTTCTTTGTACGAGTGAGTTTGTATTGTGAGTCTAAGTTCAGTCCTTCCATAAAACTGTTCTGTACTTTTACAATCAATGGCAAACAATACGGTTGCAGGAACAACTTAGAGTCAACTGATTTTAATAGCGAAGCAAATAAGGGTCAAAGAGATTCGTTCACGGTCCAAAGGATGGAACCGCTCTGATACAACTTGTCATGCCCCAACCCGAAAAGTCGCTCGTCCTCTCTAGATTTTACCTGGATCATCGTCCTCGCTGGGGCGTGATGCCGTACGAGTCTGGAGTTGCGCTCGTGCAAGGCAAGATAACAGGTTCACTTACGTTTATCTCAAATTGATAGCATAAGCACCGGAAGAAAACAGAGTATACAATAAGAATCACTTTTATTAATAAATGAACTAAAGATTACAAGGGCTTTTAAATAGTCCAACTGAAATGCTAATAGGCTACAACGCTCACGATCTCTCTAGCTCACAAAGGATTACATTGTTCCATACATTATGCCTTTTTATAGCTAACAAGTAGTCTTCGACCGAACATCTCCATGTTGCATATATGAACGCCAATATGGTAACTTATCTCGAAACGCTAAGGAATCCATGCCTCGGCGCATCCAAGCCAAGCCCCTCCACGAGCCGAACATATCCCGAACCTGCGAGCAAACTAGTGGGATATTAGTACTTTCGTCCTCGCTGTACTAATCAAGATCTACTTGACTAATCCAATACTAAGTAAATTTAGTAAAGCATGCATCTTTATTTGGTGATCTTTCTATTATTGCCTTAGCATCAGTTTCATCGCAAAGTAAGCAATAAAGCATGTTATCAAGGCAACTGAATCATAAAGGTGTCCAATACCGTGTCCCTGCAACAGATACAGTTAGACAAAATATGAACATAAGCATAGTGATTGTGCATGTTCCATCTCGTTTCGCTAAGCCTGCAATAAATAAAAATTTAAATATCCAACCAACAATCACGTAGCTAACCAATCATACTTAACCATGAGCATAAGGGTAGCAGGCTTTGCGCCTGCACCCAATCCTAGTCTCAAGTTTACCATCCCTATTATAAGAAAGGTCACGACATTCCGTGCCGTAATGGACTGGTATCTCAACATGTAAGCCGACGGTCGCTTTGGCACGGGTTGCTAGCTCAATATCCAAAGGATCCCAAACTTACTAGTATTGTGGCTTATCACATCAATAGAGGGAGCAACCCGTATGAATGAAGTGCACCATGAATACTGCTTAATTCCCTTAGCGGTCGAACGGTCCCGACGTCCCAACGATCCTACGTTCGAAGCAAGCACGCCCGTGCACGGGCCATCCATCCAAGTATATTGACCATGCAATACGTGCCTAGGTTTTATACAGCCAAACAAGTTCACCTATCTCTATTCCATTGGTACGTTGCCTTGACTCAATGTTCATCAACGATCGACCTGAAGGTTCCAACCATTTCGAAGACACCATGATACATTCGACAATTCTGTCACAATATAAGTGCCACAACTATTTTCTTCGTAATGAAGCCATCTATTATGAGTCCCGTGCACATAGGCATACTTTGACACATATATCCTCTTTCCTTCGAGTCGTGCATTCGATGCACGCCTCGATACCACATTTCCATGTTCTATGTCTTAGAGTTCAATGTTCTTCCGAGTCAAGCACTTGATGCATATCTCGATATTATCTTTCAATGTTCTAGCATCAATATCCTATCGCGACTCGTGCACTTGATGTACGTCGCTTCAATTGTTCAATGTTCAACGTTCTATCTTAATGTTCGACACACTAAGACCTTTACTCGATTCGAGCCACGCTCGCCAACTCGATAGCAATACTAGCATATCAGGGTGTATTTATTAGGCATGTCCGTGGTTTAAACAACACAATCAAAAACATGCATTGGACCATAATAGTTGGATCTAAGATGCTTGGAAAATCGAGTTAGAACAGATCAACATCTACCGATTATTACACAGCGCAGGTTTTATTGGACAACATGAACATATCAATCAATATGTAGATCCAAAGTGGCTCTGATACCAATTGATGGAACTGGGGATTCCCAGGACCCTTTCTTTGGTGTACGTATTGACCGATAGAAAGTTAAACAGATCTAATACGTGTTCTAACCCTTCATAGGCGGAAACTAGGGTTCACGAATTATACTTGCGACGGAAAGAAGACAAGTAATTCCTGGCAATCTCGAGCGGAAGACCCCAAGATCTTCTGCACGTATTCCTTCCTCGAGTTGGACGTCGTGTGGGCGACGATCTTCCAACCTTTTTTCTCCTTGGCAGCCCTCTCTTTCTCTCCTTACGTGAATCACGAATTTAGAGAAAGTTTCAGATTTCTGATCGGTAATCATGGCGGACAGAGAATAGAGGATATATATATATAGGCTACGGCAGGGACCATGAGGAGAAATTAGGATTAGGCCTCCTAACGGATCTGGATATCCCGTGTTCAGCCCGAACACACAATCTAGGCCCATTAACAATAGCTCGGTCCACTAATGAGCTATTGTTGCACTACCTTCCTAATTCCAAATTATGTTTGTGGGCTCCTTTTATTATATGCTCGTTTGGATCCCCATGTGTCACACCCCATAACCAGAACACTGGAGAGCGGGGGCAGACATAGCCAGCTACATATAATGGAATGGAATCCACACCGCTATACGGTCATGGCTGTCTAGATATGTGAGGGTTTCACTACAATCCATCAGTCTCTTAGGGCCATAAAATAGCCTATTGTCTCAATTTCAACCAACTAATAATAGTTACAAGATGTCAGATCACCAAATACACAATAGTAAGGCATCCCATACATTATATATTCAGAATGATCATAAAGCTAGTCGTGACAAAATATGAGGACTAGCAAGAGTTTAGTCATACATGATCAACCCCCGGGGCTTGTCAATCATGTTACAGCCCATAGGCGGACAATAATTAAAGCTGCAATCGAGCTAACACTTGCTCGTCGGCTAAACGCCTCAAAAGAATAATTTACAATTTTACAGTGGGAGAACAAAAAGAAACCCACTCGATGCCCTGGTTACGCCTGGTGGTCACCATCGGGCTGGAAAGCAGGAAGATCCTTTGGTGCTGCTCCGGTATCTAGCCATACAAAACCAGCTGGGTCAGACCCCAGAAAGAGCAAGTGCCACAAAGGAGGCTTCACTTAAGAACTAAAACCAACAAATCATTATCATTCAATATATAGGAAAACAACAATAAGTAACACAGATTGAGGTTTGTGCACTACCAATGCACTTATCCCAATCAGAGAAAATAATTAAATGAGGCATCATTGACATACGATAACTGGAGAATCATGCTACATAAATATAGCTGGACAATATATGAAGAGAAGAAGAAGGTACTATTCCAGAAGCCAGGTTACAATCCTTAAACCAAACAAGGACCGAGATTGTGACCCTTCGCCTGAACAGAACTTAGTCTCTGATCATTTATTGCTAAAGGTGCCAATCATTAAGGTGAAAAGGAGAGAGTTCAATGATAAAAGTGACAATGAAGAGTGCAATACGCTAGAGTGACAATAGAGTACAATCGCTATAGTAACAATCTGGAGTGACAATCATTCTGGTACAATCTTGCAATCAATTACTTCTAGACAATACTATACTGGACTAGACTCCATCCAAGCAATCACGGCCAATCATTGCCTACGGCTTTCTACATTAGCTAACTAGGGTCATCATAATCCTAGTTACTAGCAAGATGCAATAAGATGCTCCAAGTAGTCACAGGCCCTGCAGCTACCCAGGTTATCCAGACGAACATTATAGTGACAATTTAGAGAGTTCAACCATAAACGCGACAATCAGAGAGAGTACAATACACTAGAGTGACAATAGAGTCCAATCATTAAAGTGACAATGGAGAGTGCCCCACATAACAGTGGACTGGAAATGTGCCCTATTCGTCGGCAGGCTACAAGTACAAATATTTGCGGCCGGAATAACGGGGTCGCCAGTAACTGGAGAACATCTCTTCATGACTAGTGAATTATTCTAGTTATTAACCTTAGTCCATTTCAGTAGGTACTCCTGACCGTGGTACTCAGGAGTCCCCTCCTAGACATGATGCAAGACAGAACTGGATTATTTGTACATACACAATCGCCTACGGTGTCCAGGTTACTTATACAGGTCATGTTATGTCAGGTAGCCGTCGCAACAGCTTATCCAGATATATCATGTCAGGTTAGCATGCCAAGTTTACTGGTCAAGAGTGCACCACGACGGGCCACTATCAGGTCATGTCATGTCATGTTCAATTATCACTTCCAAACATATTAAATAAATTCATGATTATCACTTCCAAACATATTAAATAAATTCACTTTCAATCATATGGACGTAAAATATCGAATAAATATCAATAAACAGGGCTATAGAAGAGCCATACGGCTAAGGCATATACGGCCAGGAATGATCTCATACGGCTGGAAGAGAACAGCCCATGCGGCTAGATAGGATCAGGCGCATGCGGCCAAAAGGGGAAAGGCTTATGCGGCCAAAAGGGGTATCAGTCATATGCGGCTCGGAGATCCACTCAGTCATGCGGCTGAGAAAGGCAAGACATATGCGGTCAGGAGCATAAGGAACTCATGCGGCTAGCGGGGGATGGGTCCATGCGGCTGGCTGACCAATCAAGTACATGCGGCCGGGGAGGAGCAACCCATGCGGCTGCGGGAGCAATGACTATGCGGTCAAGGAAAGCAAACTCATGCAGCTGGAAGACTGCGGTCTATGCGGCTCGCGAGCGTTGAGTTCATGCGGCTCAGGGTTGTTGGAAATCCATGCAGCCAGGAAGGACTGGGCCTCAGTCATGCGGCTGAGAAGGAATACTTGCCGCATGAACTTGTCATGCGGTCAAGTCAAAGCAATAGTACATGCGGTTGGAACTGACTTGTCGCATGAATGTTCATACGGTCAAGTGCTACCATGGGGCTCGGGACTGTGCTTCTTCTCCAAATTTCCAAGAAGTACACCATAAGCTCTGGCTTCCATGCTGCATAACTCTATCATCCGGAGCCCAAATCCGAACTTTTATAGGTCAAAATGGGGTAGAACGAAATTCTCTACAACATGGAACCATCAAAACATGGAAATAAAAAAGCTAAATAGATCAAAACCCAAGAAATTCGAAAAATAAAATAAACTTAGATCTACAAGAATCTAGCCATGGAAATTGAAAATGTCAAGAACAAAAGTATAATAAAATGCTGTAAGGAAGAGAATGAAGCAATAAAATTGGAGTTCCTCCATGAAGCAAGATGCACTTGCCTAGACCCCTCTCTTCCTCTGGTAGGTGAGGAGTAAATAAGGAAGAAGAAGATTAATGAAGAGAGAGAAAGGAGAAGGGGTTAATAAATGGAGATGGTGGTGGTAGGTAGGGGGTTCACCCCTTGGTCCATGATGAACCAAGGCAAAACCAAGCCAAGTCGAACCAACCAAAGAAATAAACCAAGCCAAGAAGGAAAAGCTAAGCCAGAAATCGTGCAATACAAGATAAAATACGTACACGTATTCCAAAAATACGTAATACGAACCACAGGTATTACACCATGTTAAGATATCGTATGTCCGTCGATCAAATTAGGTTACTGACAACTATATTGATTCGACATCTTTTATCCTTAAGTAGTACCGCTCAACTTTATTTGTCATGTCGGATATAATCCACCTGCAGGGTTTACATGACAATCCTTATGAGCTTCTTAAGGGGACATCATCAACCCGATGTATCGGGACATGGATTCCATTTATAATCAACAGCCCATCATACATACAATGTTATTACCCAATTCATAGAGGTTGTTTATCAATAATTAATCTCACTCTTTTATGAGTCAAAATAATGCATACTGTATATACATGTCTGTTATTATATCCGGGTTAAGAGCACAAGCATCCATAATAACGGACGTGTTTGTTCTCTTATGTAGTCAGTACAAAGAGAAAAACCTCAAGTGGTCCTGTTCAATACACGCAAAGTGTACTAGTGTAAACCTATAGTCAAGATAGACTAATACTAGATTATACTATAACCTTTCCAATAGATTGTCCAAGTCTATCTAGGTTGTGAACTATTTATATACTCCATAGGGAACTGATAATATGATCTTCTATGTGACACCATACACCATATTATCTACAATATAGAATATCAGACATTTGTATTAACACTTGTAATAAATACAATATGCAAACATTTGCCCATATGATTCTCATTCAAAATTTAAGGAAATAAGGTTACTAAAAAAGTGATGCTTTTAGTATATAACCCTAACAATCTCCCACTTATACTCAAAGGATTGCTTTTCAGTATACTGTTACAAATCTCCCATTTATACTTAAAGCCATGCTGCTACACATCTGACTTCCATTCCTTCAACATGACTATCAAAAGCCTTAGCTGGTAAGCTCTTTGTAAAAGGATCAGCTAGGTTGTCGGCTGATGCTATCTTGATCACAGCAACTTTTCCTTTCTTTACGAAATCTCGTATCAGGTGGTACTTGTGCTCAATGTGTTTGCCAGTCTTATGGGCTCGTGGTTCCTTCGAGTTTGGAACTGTACCATTATTATCACAATAAAGTGTAATAGACTTAGGCAAACTAGGTACCACATCCAAGTCTAACAGAAAGTTTCTGAGCCAAACCACTTCTTTGGCAACCTCAGAGGCTGCCACATACTCGGCTTCCATGGTGGAATCAGCAATACATTTTTGCTTGATACTCCTCCACACAATGGCTCCACCTCCCAAAGTAAATGCATAACCTGAGGTAAATTTCCTGGAATCCCTATCTGACTGAAAATCTGAGTCTGTATACCCTAAGGGAACTAAACTATCTGCCTGGTAAACTAGCATATACTCTTTAGTCCTTTTCAGATACTTCAAAATATGATTTACGGCAGTACAGTGCTCTTGTCCTAGGTTAGACTGATATCTGCTGACCATGCCTACGGCAAAGCAGATGTCTGGTCTCGTACATAGCATTGCATACATTAAGCTTCCTACTGCTTAAGCATAAGGAACTGCCTTCATGTTCTCTATCTCTTTAGGTGTCCTCGGATACTGCTCCTTTGATAGAGCAATTTCATGTCTAAAAGGTAAGAAATCTTTCTTAGAATTTTGTATACTAAAACGAGTTAGTACAGTATCGATATAGGAAGCTTGGGATAAGCCTAACATCCTTTTCTTGCGATCTCGTAGAACTTTGATCCCAAGGATGTGACCTACTTCTTCCAAGTCCTTCATATCAAACTGTTTGGATAACCATACCCTTACATCAGATAATACCTTTACATTGTTTCCAATGAGCAAGATGTCATCCATATAAAGTACTAGGAACACCACCACATTTCTGTCACACTTTCTGTATACACATGATTCATCCTGACATTGATCAAATCTATAGGATTTTAACACCTGATCAAAACATATGTTCCAAGATCTGGAAGCTTGCTTAAGTCCATAAATGGACTTCTTGAGTTTACAAACAAGATGCTCCTGGCCCTTTTCAATAAACCCGTCTGGTTGCTTCATATAGATGTCTTCCTCAAGACTTCCATTAAGGAAAGCTGTCTTGACATCCATTTGCCAAATCTCATAATCGAGATGAGCTGCAATAGATTAAAGAATCCGGATAGACTTAAGCATGGCTACAGGAGAAAAGGTTTTCTCATAATCGATACCCTCTCTTTGAGTAAAACCTTTTGCTACAAGCCGAGCTTTAAAGGTTTCAACCTTACCGTCTGATCCTCTTTTTCTCTTATAGACCCACTTGTATCCAATGGCTTTTACACCAACGGGTGGTTCTACAAGCTCCCAGACCTGATTAGAATCCATAGATTCTATTTCAGATATCATTGCTTTTTGCCAAGACTCTGCATCTTTATCTTGGAGTACTTTATTGTAGGTACAGGGATGATCATCTTGTTTCTCAGGGACGAAGTCTGACGACTCTCCCAAGAACATATATCTATCAGGTTGTATCACAACCCTCTCACTACGACGAGGCACTATCGGTTGTGGTGTAGCATTTGTGACACGTTGTGCATTATTTATGGTTCATTCTCTTGTACTGTTGGTACTGAAGTACTTGGTGTCTCACGTCTCAGTTCTTCTAGAACAACTCTACTTGTGGGTTTATGGTTCATCACATAGTCTTCCTCTAAGAATCGGGCATTGGTGCTAACAATGACCTTCTGATCCTTAGGACTATAAAATAAACCTCCTTTCGTTCCTCTTGGATAGCCTACAAACAAGCGTACTTCTATACGAGATTCCAATTTATCTGCTTTTCCATTCAGCACATGTGCTGGACTACCCCAAATGCGAACATATTTCAGACTAGGCTTACGTCCAATCCACAGCTCTGTGGGAGTAAGAGGTACTGACTTAGAAGGAACCAAGTTTAAAATATAAGCTGCAATCTGTAAGGCATATCCCCAAAACGAATCTGGAAAATTCGAATAATTCATCATTGATCTAACCATCTCCATAAGAGTTATATTCCTTCTTTCGGCTACACCATTCCACTGGGGCGTTCCAGGTGCAGTCAATTGGGATGCAATCCCAGCATCTGATAAATAATCCCTAAACTCTCCAAAGAGGTACTCGCCACCACGATCTGATCGTAATGACTTGATACATTTTTTATGACGTTTCTCCGTTTCAGCCTTGTACTCTTTGAATTTCTCAAAGCACTCAGACTTACGGCGTATCAAATAAATATATCCATACCTTGAATAATCGTCAATAAATGTGACAAAATATTTAAAGCCACCTCTAGCTTGGATAGTCATGGGGCCACACAAATCAGAATGAACCAATTCCAACACATCTTTGGCCCTATACCCCTTTGCCGTAAAAGGCCTTTTGGTCATTTTACCTTCCAAGTAGGATTCACAGACTGATAGTGCCTCCACTACCAATGAACTCAAAGGTCCATCTTCAACCAGTCTTTGAATCCTTCTTAGGTTAATATGCGCCCCAATCGCAAGTTCCAAAGATATGTTTGGTTCATACAAGAAGGTTCTTTTCTCTTATTTAAGTTAGATGACATATTATTCATTTCCATAAGTTGCATTGTGGGCAAAATAGGATTAATGACATACAAATTATCAACCAATGCACCAGAACAGATAAAATATTTATTCTTTCTAATAACAATATTGTCATTAAAATAAACTGAATATCCATCCTTAACTAACATAGAAACAGAAACTAAATTCCTTCTAAGTGAAGGTGCATAAAGACAATCTCTCAATGTCAAAGACTTATTTCTACCAAAAGATAAAGTAACATCTCCTTATGCAACGACCGATACTTTTGTAGCATCACCCGTGAACAAGCATAACTCTCCATCACTGAGCCGTCTGGTTTCCTGGAACCCCTGTAATGTATTGCAGACATGATTAGTGGCTCATGTATCTACACACCAGGTGCCGGTAGATAATTCCGCTAAACATGTTTCAACTACTAGTAAATGAGATATACCTTATTTGTTCCCTTGTTTGAGAAGTGGACAATCAGTCTTCTAATGTCCTGACCCTTTGTACTTGAAGCATTTGCCTTTCAGCTTTTTTTATCACGCTTTGAGGTCCCATGCCCTTCTTTGCTGAGTTTGCCTGTTTCTGAATGTTATTCTTCTTCTTACTACAACAAAAAAACCTATTAATGACGCCCGACAAGGAGTTTTAATGACGGCTGATACATAAGCATTATCAAGTTAAAAAATATCTTTTTTCTATGACGGTTTGGGCTAATTCTGGGCTTTTTATAACGTTTATAAAACAAAGCGTTATTAATAGTTTAGAGCGGTGGCAAACTTGTAATAAAATTTCTGTAATATATTCCATCCCCCCTCCGATTTTACTCAGAAGAAGTCTCATTCTCCTTGCTCTTCTTCTGTCCCCTCTTCCCTCCTCTCCCCAAACCCTAAAATTTCCCATCTCCTCCTTTCAATCTCCCACAAACCCTAACTATAGGTCTCACTTTAAACCCTAGATCTAGGTCTCACTCTAAGCCCTAAGCGCCCAACCCCTCCTCCTACGAACCCTAAGCCCTAAGCTTCCAACCCCTCGCTCGTCGACGGAAGCAGCGGTGGCGGGAACGATGTGGTGGGTCGAGGTCGTCCAGGCGTTGTGGCTTCGGGTTCAGAAGATCGGGGAGGTCGGTGCTCATGATGAGCGGGACGACGCTCGATCGAGAACAGAAAGTAGAGTCGGAGAAGGGCTCGGGAAGGCGTGGGCTCGGGATTCGGTCGGGGTTGTCCTCGGCACGGAGACACGTCAGCATCGACGCTGGATCACAAACCCCATCTAGGTATCTACTCTATCTATTTCTTTCGGTCGGTTCTGATGGGAAATTAGGTTAATTTTTTTCTTGTAGCTATTGGATTCTTGTGAATTTAGAAAGTTTGTATTTTTTCATCAAAATATAATTCTTATGATTCTGATGGGAAATTAGGTTAATTTTCTTCTTTTAGCTTGGGGAGGCGGCGGTGGCGGAGCCCTTGGCGTCTCAAGCCAAAACGATCACCTATAAATTTGCTGTGGCCAGACTTCGATTTGAATTTTTTTCTTCTACAGAAGAGGTAATTTCTCTACGACGGCATTTTACTCTTATTTATAGGTTTTTTTTGTCTCAATTGTTGAGATTTGTTGCACTGTTGTAATTTCAATTATTTGTTCCTACTTTTTGCTGGATTTGACAGGATTATAAGAATAATTTGTTTTTGTCAAAAATCTTATTCAAGGTGTCTGTATCGGTCCGTATTGGATACTTATAGTCCGATATGTACCGATACAATAAAATTTTACTATGTATATACTTCAGATTCTTGGAAGCTACTAGAAGGATGAGTGCCGATCCTTCAAACTGCCTTGTAATTGAGGAATCTTTGTAAGTTAAAATGGTTACCATCATATTTACTGAGTGTATTCTTGCACTATTAAATTTCTATATAAGTCCTTGTGTAGCCAAAAGACAATGAATTATTCAAAAATGTAATCTTCTTTCAATAGTGATCTTCTAAATATCTGGCTGTAGAAAAGTTAATAAAGGGAAAATTGGATAGTTTTGGAAATATGATGTGTGCTCTTCTTGATTTAAGTGTGGAAGATGTCGGCAACTCATGTTATAGACAATCCAGATTAGCCATTGCCTACATTGGTCATTTGTCAGTGAATCCTATATCAATTAATTTTGTCATAGGTCTTCAATACAATATCAATGGTAAACTTAAAGGTAATGTTCAGTCTGTATCATCTAATATAAATAAAAAGCAATAGTTGCCAATAATTTTTTTCGTTTAACCATATAAAATGGATGATGATCTTTGTCTTGCCTTTGCCTGATAAGAAGTTGGATATCATATTCTAGGCATCGATTCAGCATGCTAGAAGTAAACTAGAAAACATGAAATCAACGGATGTTTGCTGGGTTTTCCAGTTTATGGATAGAGAACTTGAAAATTTTGGAAGTAACAATTTTTTTCTTAGACGTGACTTGTAAAAAGAAAATAACATAAGAATAATTTTTTTGGAAGGAGCTTACAACCTATCAACTGTCCTTGACATGTTATCCCAAGGAATGGACCAAATGATATACGGGATTTTTTATTGTGCTTGCTGCCTGATGTGTGTCTTTGCAGCTTTTGTTACCTCAAAGCAGGGCAACGTGAGTTGCCAAAGTTAACAGAAGCTAGATGGGGTTTTATATTTCTAGGTTGCTTCAGGAGCTAACTGAAAACACTCCATTATCATGTTGAACCATTGGGCACATTTTAATTGTATGCCTAAAATGAGATATGACACTATTTACATATTTTAATCCCAAGCCTTTTTGTGTGTGTGTTGTTGAGAAAACTGGGTAGTACTCTCAAGGACAATAACAGAGGCTTCCTTAAGTGATTTGAAATGTTGGTATTTACCACTCTTCTCGTAAAAAAGATTACATAAGAGGGAGGAGGCTATCTTAAGAAGGATAGCCACCATAGAGCTTATTGTGAAAATTAATGATATCTGAAGGGAGCATATTCAAATATGCACATATTTATAGTGTGGATATAGTCTCAAGATAGGGCATGGAAAAACACTCAACTTAGCATCGAGCATATGTATTATTGTATAATCTTGGACACTAAACCACTAATGTAAAAGGATTGATCAGTTTTTTTATTCATCCAAATGGGCGGACCCCCACCATAGGCCCACCCAGGGGGAGTAGCCGTTTTCCCTGAGTTCTGGGTTTCCTTCTATCTACTATATGTTTCTCCTATTATTTATTTTACTTTCTTTAGTGATTTCTATTACTTCATTATTATCGTGGACGATTTCCATTACTGTGTAGTGGATATGGGACAAATACCTGATCCCTATCATGACCTAGTTTGTTTTACTCATTCCTCTTGATATTTCATGATTAGATTTGATTTTTAGGCCTGACAATTATATGGACTGATTTGGTTTTCTCTTTTTCTCAGGATTTCACTGGTGTTCCGGCTGTCGTTGATCTTTCATGATTATTGGTTATGTGGCCAAGTTTTGATGTGGACAATTTTGGTAGTTGTAAATATCTATATGTATTTGGATATTCTATTTTGATAATGTAATGAAGATGTTGATATGTACTATATTTTGAGAAATGTAATAAAGATGGTGATATATAATGTTAACTTTTTGGAATGTAATATATACTGTGTAGTATAGAGCATTATAAATATGCTAATTTGAATAGTATAAAGTGTGACTGCATTGAGCCTATACATATTATCTATTCATGATATTTTAAAATTGTTCTGAATTGTGCACTATATATTAACTATTCATAACGTTTTTATAGAAACTATTCATGACAGTTATTTTATGACGCTTTTAAAAACATTTATAACACCCATTTTCATAACGGTTGCTGTAAAAAGCATCATGGTTCGTCATTAATGATACTTTTTAGCCGTCATTAAAAGGATTTTTTGTTGTAGTGTGATCTTACCGCCTTTTGGCTTAGAAGTAGAAGCCTTTTCATAAACAAAAACATGACCACTCTGCCTAAAGAGAGATTCAGCATCCTGTAGCTCTTTTGCAAGTTCTGCCAAACTATACAACCTTTTGTTCATGTTGTAATTAAGGCATAAATTGTCAAAACTTTTAGGTAGAGTCCCGAGAATGATATCGACCTGGGATTCTCCATCGATTTCAGCTCCAAGGATCTCCATCTCATTCAGATGACCCATCATCTTGAGAACATGATCCCTTACTGGTGTACCCTCAGCCATTTTTGTATTCATCAAACATTTCATAGCAAACTGCCTAGCTGCTCTACTCTGATGTCTGAAGAGTTCCTTGAGGTTATACATCATGTCATAAGCAGTGGCCATGGCCTGATGCTGATATCGCAGTACATTTGACATAGATGCCAGAATGTAACACTGCGCCATCTCATCTGCCTTTTTTCACTTCTTATAAGCCTCTTTGACCTCTTCATCAGAGTTAGCATCAGGCTTAGTTGGGCATTCCTCAACAAGTACATATTTGTACTCCTCAGCAGTCAGAACAATATCCAAATTACGTTTCCAGTCAATATAATTAGGTCTAGTAAGTTTGTTTTCTTTAAGAATCACCATAAGTGGACTGGAAGAACCCATTTTTGAAATCCTGAGAATCACATAAATAAAATTATGTAGGGCAAAAAAAACTTTTTGAATTAACTAAATATTGATTCCCTCAAAACAATAATAAGAAATTCACCAACACCTTAAACACCCTGAATATAGCATGACACGATAGTGTGGACGTATACAAATTCAACTTTGTTCAAGTAGGTTTTTCTTATTAATTTTACTATCATGTCAACATAACTTTATGACAAATAAAATTAATATGATGGTCTTGCTCTGGTCATACAAATAATAGCAGTGACTCTGATGGGGAGGATACCATTATTTGTATCTAAGTATATACCATTACTTAATACTAAGTCCATTACCTTGTAATGAGTTCCTTCAGATGGAGAAGTGAACACATACTAAGTAACTTTCTACAATTATCCCTAAGGAAGTTTGTACTTGTGATCTATAATTATACTCATCCGATATGGAGGAAAGCACTATAGCCAACATGCAAGTATAATTACATCACCTACAAACCAGTAATAGAGACCATAGGATTTAAACTAAATAAATATCCTCTCCTACTTAGTTATTTAATAATGAGAGTTTTTCTACTAGTTGATATTATGTCCATGTTGTCCATTATTAATGTAGGCTTGGTTTTTCAAAAAAACAACCACAAAATAATAAACATGCATAATCAGAAAAAGCAAAATGACAAAAATAAGAGAACATATCCAACTATTATGGTCATCTTTGCTGCTCCGTCCTCAACTATCCGAATCCAAAATTTGGCGCTACGAAGATCTATTCGGGTTTGTACTTGGTTTTTTTTTAGGTTTTGGCTGTCGATTCCTTCATCGAAAATCATCTGTCTGCCTCTGGACTGCTTAAAACCAGCATCTCGTCCGACGTCAGAAACAGCTACCACCGCCATCACAATTGATCAAAAATAATTAAAATTACATCAATCCTATGTCTCCCGAAGGAGTTCACACATAATCTAGATTACAAAATTAAAATAATAAGTATGATCAACCCTCGTGATTTTAATTACATCCACAGCAACAACAACATCTACGACATGTCCGTGGTTTAAAAAACACAATCAAAAATATGCATTGGACCATAATAGTTGGATCTAAGATGCCTGCAAAACCAAGTTAGAATAGATCTACATCTATCGACTATTACACAGTGCAGGTTTTATTGGACAGCATGGACGTATCAATCAATACGTAGATCCAGAGTGGCTCTGATACCAATTGATGGAACTGGGGATTCCCAGGACCCTTCCTTTGGGGTGCGTATTGATCGATAGAAAGTTAAACAGATCTAATACGTGTTCTAACCCTTTATAGACGGAAACTAGGGTTCACGAATTATACCTGCGGCGGAAAGGAGACAAGTAATTCCTGGCAATCTCGAGCGGACGACCCCAAGATCTTCTGCACGTATTCCTTCCTCGAGTTGGACGTCGTGTGGGCGACGATCTTCCAACCTTTTTTCTCCTTGACAGCCCTCTCTTTCTCTTCTTACGTGAATCACAAATTTAGAGAAAGTTTCATATTTCTGATCGGTAATCATGGCGACCAGAGAATAGAGGATATATATATAGGCTACGGTAGGGACCATGACGAAAAATTAGGGTTAGGCCTCCTAACGGATCTGGATATCTCGTGTTCAGCACGAACACACAATCCAGGCCCATTAACAATAGCTCGGTCCACTAATGAGCTATTGTTATACTACCTCCCTAATCCCAAATTATGTTTGTGGGCTCCTTTTGTTGTATGCTCGTTTGGCTCCCCATGTTAAGATATCGTATGTTCGTCGATCAAATTAAGTTACTGACAACTATATTGATTCGACGTCTTTTATCCTTAAGTAGTACCGCTCAACTTTATTTGTCATGTCGGATATAATCCACCTTCAGGGTTTACATGACAATCCTTATGAGCTCCTTAAGGGGACATCATTAACCCGATGTATCGGGACATGGATTCTATTTATAATCAACAGCCCATCATACATACAATGTTATTACCCAATTCATAGAGGTTGTTGATCCATAATTAATCTCACTCTTTTATGAGTCAAAATAATGCACACTGCATATACATGTCCATTATTATATCCGGGTTAAGAGCACAAGCATCCATAATAACAGAGGTGTTTGTTCTCTTATGTAGTCAGTACAAAGAGAAAAACCTCAAGTGGTCCTGTTCAATACACACAAAGTGTACTAGTGTAAACCTATAGTCAAGATAGACTAATACCAGATTACACTATAACCTTTCCAATAGATTGTCCAAGTCCATCTAGGTTGTGAACTATTTATATACTCCATAGGGAACTGATAATATGATCTTCTGTGTGACACCACACACCATATTATCTATAATATAGAATATCAGACATTTGCATTAACACTTGTAACAAATACAATATGCAAACATTTGCCCATATGATTCTCATTCAAAATTTAAGGAAATAAGGTTACTAAAAAAGTGATGCTTTTAGTATATAACCCTAACATGAAGGAGTAGGGGAGAAGAGTCATGAACCCGCCCACCTTAAGCCGATACGCCTTGTCGTTTCGCCGTGCTGATGTGGCCCGATCCTATAACTTGGTAACACGGCTAACTCTACTGATTTAGCCATTCTGTTGTGCTACTCGACTGATTTGGCCGTTCATGCCTATGCCTCGGTCCATTGTAAGGCAAGGTTTTGGTTTTACGGACACTATTACGAATAAGGCAAAATGTCGACCCCTTATAATTCAGCGTAAAAGTTTAACCTGCACACAAAGTCAATTAAAATCAGTATCTCTTTGAATCAGGCTTAGGCCTTGCATCGCTTCGATTTATAGATTCGAATCGACTCAAAGCTTTCTTTCGGCCAACGTAACTATTGTATCGATTTGCATCGATACTTCATCGGGTTAACGCAACTCTTCGAGTCAACGACACATCGTAATACACCATACGGTGCGGGGCATTACACGAGCTACACGTGCCACATCTTCTACGTCAACAACTGGCGTGAGGCACGCACTGTTAACTGTGACACGCACGCCCGATGGAAGACTTTATAAAGCCTGCGAACGCGCCTCTGCGTCAGGACTCAACCAAATTTCAGAGTCTTCTAGTTGCCTAAATATATTGTATGCACATGAAAAAGACTCAGAAATACCTCCACTTATATGTCACAGCACTTGGTCTACCCAGAGGCTTGAAGTGGGCATAAAAGTGAACCTTTCTTATCACGATTTGCGTCACATAATTAATCACAAATACAAAGTGAAGATAGCAACTGCTGATACTACACATGAGATACTCTCTATTGAGCATACGCATGCTAATATAGTCATTAACTGCTGCTGTGCAGAACCAACAGTAGTTTCAAAAAGACAGTCCATGTTCTAACAGCTATATTCTACCACATTCGGCCGATAGTATCTCGGTGAACGGATACGATCAGACGACGAAGAGGAGCCACTCTTTGCCTCATGCCATACTACAAGGAGTTTCCTTCTGGACAAAAAGAACTCTCATCCTTCGGCCAGTATGCCAAAGAACCGATTCAAGAGTAGCAAGTTGGATGTGCCCAACACCGGGGTGTTCTAGAGCACCCGTTCCAAATCCAAACTCATTTAAGCCACAAAAACTAGGGGTAGCCAGTGCTCCGTACCTACTATTATCCTAATTAGGGGTACCGGCCCTCAGCATATCCAAGACGCAGGGGGTATCTAATCCCCGGTATTTCATCAGAACCCTACGTTCCAAAGGGACAATGATTCCCATATAACCAAAGGGAAGAATGTAGGGGGTATCTACTATCAATATGCTTCTGAAGCCTCAGGGACCGAGGATGATCGAAACATCAATCTCTGTGATTACTCCCAGAAGATTGCTTATACTGTTGACAGTGAAGATGGGAGTCATGGACGGGAAGCGAGCGATCTGCTCGTCCCCATGTTATGCCGTCACACATGGCAAGTGACGAATGGAGATCCCAGGACACTCGACGCTTTGAAATCCTCGAGGAAATAATGCATACTATGAATGCTAGCATGGCACTCCTGACAAGGACGGTTAATGAGTTAAAGGCGACCTGAACATCGTCACAACCTCAGGTTCCAGCTCCGGAACCAGAAAACAATAGGAAATCTAACGTCCCCAATCACCCGATTATAAGTCATCATGTGGTGCTACCGCCTACAACCAGTAATCATACCATGCCGCAAGCATCTATGCCGACAGTGTCGAAAGAAGTTCTCTAAGCCATCCGAGATCTTCGAGCTAGAGCTGGCACCAAAGACAAACAAGAATCTCGATGGAAGCTGGGGTTTAGTCAACATTTTCCGATGGAATAAGGTGGTCTATCCTCCTAAGTTCAAACCAGTGACCATCACTCCCTTTGACGGAAGAGAATCTCCCCGTTAATATCTGACTCATTTCAGCACCATGACGAGGCATTTATCAAAACACGACGCTCTCATCGCAAATCTATTTATCGGTGCCTTGAGGGGAGTCGCCTACGAATGATTTTGCAGTCTCCCGGACAACTGTTTGTCAAACTTCGACGACCTGCAACATATGTTCCTATCTCGATTTTATGAGCCAGAATAGACATGACAATGTCCACTTTGTTGGACACCACTCAGAAGGATAAGAAGTCTGCCCGAGACTACATAGGATAATTTCGGTAAGCTGTACTGAGATTACCGCCCGGCGTTCCTCAATCAAGTCTTGATGGACACCTGTCGGAAAGGCTTGACTCCTATAACAAAACTTTAGATGGGTTCTTTTGGTCATACAGACTAGTCTTCGTTCATTATCAACGTCGAGGATGCTGAAAGGAAAGCTAAGGAGGCTCATTTGCTGGGAATGAGCTTCCCAAATGAGAAAGCTAGAAGATTTGTCGAGGTTTCTAACAATAATGATCGGGAGTCCAAAGCAAAGCAAGTTATGACCGTGAGCCTCAGTCGGGGTACGGCTCCTGCTTAGAAGCCCGAAAGACCCCGATACAAAAGGGAATTACTCTTTCAAAAATAAAGACGTACTACAGCTGCTCAATATGCTCCTCAAGAGCAAAAAACTCCAACTTCCCCCTTCCAGGCATCCTGACGAGGTAGACAAGGTGGATGATCCCAAGTATTGTCATTATCATCGGTACGTCCACCATGCGACTCAGGATTGCTACATCCTGAAGAACCACATACAGAGACTGGTCGACGCTAACATCCTCTCATTGGACTTTAAAAAGAAGGTGGTCTCTGGCAACATGGTAACCCTCCAATTCGACAATTTCCCCCCAACGGAGGCACAAAATAGGGTCGTTCTGATCCCAAAAATAAGTATAAAGGTCGTTAACCTCTCAGCTGCTCGAACATCAGGGGTAATACCAGTCAAAACACCTCGAGGAAAAGTCATGTGGGTATACCCAGACCTTTCGGATGATGTGACATGGCTTCTCGCACGCCATGCCAATAAGATCAAAGGAAAGAAGGTCAAATCCTGTAATACGTTCTCTTCCGCATCCGAGGAAGAAAGGGTGGAAGCAACCAGGACTAGTCTACATTACGTACGTAACTATAACCAAGCCCTTAGAAAAAGGCATTGCCGGCTTCGACATCCACTAACCCCAGCTCGTCCGAACCTGGCTCGTCCTAACAGCTAATAACGGATAAGCAGAAACAGAAATAGGGGCATTTTGATAAACCCCTCAAAAAAGAAACCATAGTGGGGCTCGATAGGTCCTATAACTTTGACATCCTGGCTCAATTAGCCAACACTTCGGCCAGGCTATCATTGTTCGAGCTCCTTCGTCTCTTCAAAAAGACTCGAGAGTCTCTTAGTGAGGCATTGCAGCACGCCGAGTCCTACTTATGACAGATACAGCAACCGGATGAAGATCCTACTATGTGCCCTCAGTGTCACAATATAATGGAGACCATGTCGAGCATCACATTCTCGCAACAGGACATGTTGCTAAAGAACAATAGGCACGCCCGATCCTTGTATTGTACAGGATACATTAACGATGTCAAGATCGATTACATGCACATTAACCCTGGGTCATTTGTAAGCATCATTCCCCATCGCTTATTGCATACTCTGGAGATTTCGATGCATTGGCTATCTCCAACCCAAACCATGATCAGTGGTTTAAACAATGGTAAGAGCTGCCCAGAAGGAAAGATCCGCCTGAAAATCTTGATTGGCGATCTGAAGACGGAGACAACTTGCTATGTCATTGATGCAGACTCTTACTACAATGTCTTGCTGGAGAGGCCATGGATACGTGAGCACATAATCGTGTCGTCCACCCTACACCAATACTTCAAGTACATCAATAGTAACGTTATAGAGAAGACCGAATTTGCAGACATCTATCCTTTCAAAGGGATTGTAATCTACTATACAAAATCTCGTCTATTTCGGAAAAACCATCGAAGGGGCTCAGGTGAGGACGTCGATGATGAGACAGAAGCGCATATCTCCTCCGAAGGGCCTATCAAAGTGAAGTTAAAGGAACATCCTACAACATCAACAGTCAAACCACTAGCAAACACCATAACTCCATTAGTAGTTCGGCTAAACGGACCGCCAGCAAGGTAGATTTCCTATGACAAACCCCTTGTAGTAAAGCTGCATAGTCCACATATTCCCTCTTCAACCTTGTCACTCCCAATTTTCACCATTGAGGGTATTTTGGTCATTTTTTATTTTTTAACATTTTAGAAATTTTATATTTTTAATAATGTTTTTATTAGATTTGTTTAGTCGGGTTTAAGTTTCGTCTCGTTCTGACTTGTGTTAGTGACCCGGGTAGCTTAGACTCTAGATGGGACCCAAACTTAAGTTAGACATGGCCCACAAACCATACCAATTAGGTCGGTGAGATTAGTCAAATCCTACTTGATTAGAATGGTTAGATTGGTAACTTAAACTTGACCTTTTTGCCCCCAACCTCTTGCACTTGGTTGGTTGATCCAAGAAGGATGTTTTAGGGGGCAACTTAGACATTTCCCCTTGGCCCCAAACCCGCCATAGTGGCCAGCCAACCCTACCCCTTCTTTTTATTCCAAAATTTCTCACACATAGCCTCCTTCTTCCTATTTTGGTGTTCTTCCCCAAATTGGAGAGTTCCCTTTGATTTGATCTTCAAATCATCTCATTTCTCCATAGTTTCCTCCATCAATCCTTTCTCTATCGGAGACATGTCGGAGAGCTTTTCATTAGGATTCAATCCTAATAGGTTTCAATCCTTTCTCTAAACCATGTTTCCTTGTAGTTTATGTAATTTTGAATCCATAGGATCCACCCCCTTGTTAGAGAGACCAATCGATTCAAGTTTGAGGCTCATTTGAGTCGTCTCTAGGAAGTTGGATTAGTTTTGGTGTCCCCATGGAGAGATTTCCACTAGAGGCACACCATGTATTTATTTTAATGCCCAATAGGCTATTATGGCTTTTAATTTCAGTTTTGGCATTGTTAGAGGGTAGTTTAACCTTGGTTAGGATGTTAGGATTAGTTTTCATTTGGGTACCTATGGTTGGATCTAAGTGGTTTAGCCCACATGTCTAGTTTGAGTCTCTATATGTCATTTTTATGTATATTATTATATGTTGGACTGATTTTGTATTGTGGGTTATATATATATATATATATATATATATATATATATATATATATATATATATATATATATATATATATATATATATATATATATATATATATATATATATATATATATGTTGTGTTGGCATAGTGGAGAGATGGAGATTTGATTATGTTTGTGAGAGTGAGAGTGTGCTTGTGCTTGAGAGTAGAGAGGATAACTGTATGTGTGTTGAATGTGGACAGAAGAAGAAAAAGAAGAAGGATGAGCTACAGCAGCAGCTGTGGGGGGGATTAGGGGCTGCTGCCCCCTCCCCCCCAAATTCAGCAGCAGCAGCAGGTGGTGAGGGGGATGCTGCCCCCTTTATTACAACAGCAGTAGCAGTAGGGGCTGCTGCCCTCCACAGCAGCAGCCCCACAACAGCAGTAGCAAGGGGCAGTTGCCCCCCCATTGACAATAGACCCATGACCATTTTACCCTCCAATTTCCCATGTGTGTCCTCCACTTGAGTGTGTGTGTGTGTGTGTATGAGTTTGGGCATTGGTTTAGAGAGTTAGTGAGTGAGTATTGTGTTAGCTTTGTGAGTGTGTGAGGTTAGATAAGTTATAGAGTGTGTGGTCTTGGTTAGAGTCATGTTAGTTATAGAAGTTAGAGTTTGGTAGAGTTAGTATATATGTTAAGATACAAGTTAGTAGGATATTGGTTAATTAGGAGTTAGAGATAGATAATGTGAATACAAGTTAGATATGGATATAGGTAGTATGGTTTTAGTTAGATGTTATGGGATAAGGTATCTAGTTAGAGTTTAGATAGAGAGGTATCTTTTAGGATACCAATTGGTATCTCAACTTTTCCTATTTGTCTTAAGGTATTATGAAATTTACCTTTTTAGACTTTGAGATATCAATATACCATGATACGGTATCAAGATACTGGAAAAAGGTTAGAATACCATATTAGAGAGTGGAGGAATACTTAGAATGAGGGTAGAGAAGTCTAGAGTTAGAGTTAGAGGCTAAGGTAATGGGATTACCTTGGAAGGGTAAGAAAGGGTAAGTTAAGATAATACTTATTTTCTAACATATAAATCTACTACTTTAAAATATAGTTATATTTAGGATATTATGGTTGGTAATGGTTAGGAATAGTGGACTTAAACTAGTTTTGACCTCGGTTGACCACAGTTGACTATTTTGACCAAAAGTCAACCGAAAGTCAATCGTAGCCTAAATTTGACTAAAACTTGACCGGAATTGACCAGTTGAACCAAAGTCAACTATTAGTCAACGTTAGTCAAGTTTGACCTAGAGTTAACCTAGAGTTGACGAAGGGTTGACCAGTTGACCAAAAGTCAACTTTAAGTCAACCTTTGACTTAGATTGACCTAATTTGACTTGCTTTAACTTGTCTTAACCTAGTTTGACTTTGTTAGGCCTAGTATGACTTAGATTGACTCTGTATAATCTAGTTTGATCCAGTTTGACTTAGTTTGACCTTGTTTGACTTAGATTGGTTTAGTTTGACATTTAGATTGGTTTAGTTTGACATAGATTGGTTTAGTTTGACTTGCTTTTACTTCCAAACCATTATATTGATACAGTAATCCATCTATAGGTCCTCGAGGCACTGTTCTTGGACTCAGTCAACTTATCCATCACATTACAGGCATGTACATTCTCGGATAACTTTTCCAATTTACGATAACTGTTATAATTCATGTACTTAGTGTAGATATACTTGTTCTTGACACATTGGTCACACGGATTGGTATTCATAGATCTCGACATGAGATGTTATTCCTTGTTATCTTGGTATATCTTGTGCAAGCTCTTTGTAGTTCTTGTGCAATATATGGATACCGATTCTCGAGGAGACTTGCTCCCTTCTTGCAGAATCTCATGTCGTAACGTGTCTTGCTTGGATCCACTCTACCAGTCGGGGGTGGAGAGTATTAGTGTAGATATGTGGTCAATTCCTATCATGCACCCATTGTGTATCGATTGATTGTGAGTGTTGATCATAGATTCCACGTATGATTAGCCAGGCCTGTTACTATTGTGCAAGTTTCCAAGCCGGCCACATGTTATAGCTATTACTCACACACTTAGATAGGTTATTCTTGATTCTTGTACATGCCATGATTAGTTTTACTTGTCTTGTTCTAGATCTAGATTTACAACTTACCTTACCATGATACTCACATTTACATTTTATGATTCCTTATATATACTCTCTATTTACAGTCTTGTAGCTTTTGTCATATCTTATGAACTGTTGTTAGTTGATTGTGCTCGTTCCATCCTGACTGGATATGTTGACAAAATATTACAGATACGGTAAGGAGAATTGTTGTACCTACTACGGTCTGGATGATGTAGTAGGCATAGACTTGGAGACCTTGGTTCAGCAGGGCTTAGCTCCGTCCGACGAGCCTCTAGCTATAGTTTAGTTAGAGTATATTTTGGGCTGGACCTTGTCTCCAGCTTGCTACTTATGCTTATGATATTGGGATTTATATAACTATATTACTTTGTGACTCTCTTTCTCTCTGTTGAGCTGGATATTGCACTTTATGATTTATATCTATCTTGATTTCGTGCCATGATTTTTCCTACTAGATTGTGATTGAGTTTATAGTATTTCATATTATATCCTCCGTGCAAAGATGATAGGTTATTATATACTGATTGTTAGCTAGCAGACCTACAGCGTTCTACGCCATTTTTTTGCGGAGTAGGCTGGGCGCTGTTATGTACTTGTGTCCCTACCTAGGGTGCGGGTCGTGACACGCTTTTAGTGGTGGCCCATGCAGGTTGAAAGTCACAATTAGTGCGATGTCGTAGTGAAGCTCAACTTAGAGTGTTATTGCAAGCATGTAGTACATATCTAGGATAGGCGATAGCTAAGTTTACTCAATCACAAAATAGAAAAAACTTCTACTTGTTGATCTTTTAATTGTCCTTTTTTATATTGATTCTTGCATTCTAACTGTCCTCCTTGATATAATCTTTCTTATGCCATATTGATTTTCTTCTTTTAATCTGTCTTTCAGTTGGTGCAAACAAGATCACATCATCCTGAGGCCGCGGATATGGAGAGGTATGCTATATCTCAGGGACCTGATCCAGTCACTTCTGTCGCAGTCAGAGCATCGGCAGCAGCTTTTGGGGGCACTCCTCCACCAGTTTCGAGGACTGTCCCGGAGGTTGCTATGACTGTTCCTGCCGTAGTACCAGTTGTTGATGTGGGTACTCTTCCTCCTCCTGCATAGCGGACTCCTCCGTTAGTTGCAGATGTTCTTCCTCCTCCGCCTCCTCTACCTACAGACGTAGGACAGATGTTTGCTTTCTTCCAGCAGATGTTGGAGATTCAGAGAGCCCAGTCTGAGGCACAGCAGAGACAGACTGACGCGATGCGTCAGGGCATAGAGGATGCCTATCAGTTGGCCTTAGCAGTCGTGGAGCAGAGGGCTCCACATCAGGGAGCATGTCCGAGGTCGGGCGACATTCAGGACTTCAAGAAGTTGGAGCCTCGTGACTTTAGTAGGACTGAGGGCGTAGTCTATGCTGACGACTGGCTTGAGGACATCGAGCGACAGATGAGGGCCTTCCGCCTTGCAGACGACCTGAAGGTCGAGGCAGTGGGTTTACAGTTGTTGGACATCGCTCGCACCTGGTTCAGGAACGAGCCAGCCCTTACTTGGGAGGGCCATCTCTGGGCCGAGTTCAAGCTTATCTTCAAGGAGAAGTTCTTCTCTCCTACAAACAAGATTGACTTGGAGAGGCAGTTTCAGAATCTACAGCTGGACAGCTTGTCTGTTGAGGAGTACGTCGCAGAGTTTGGCCGTCTGAGCCGATATCCGGAGTATATGGTTCGCGACCCGGAGATCAAGGCGAGCCATTTCAGAAAGGGGTTGATCTGGGATATCAAGATCTTCATTCCTTCTTTTTATACGACTTATATCGAGAACTATACGGAGGCCCGCAAGGTAGAGCGGGAGTGGGGCTTGAAGCCCAAGAGGGATCGCGATCTTTTCTCGGGGGCTACTAGCAGCGCGGGGGCTGCTAAAAGCCCTCAGCTTCAGCATCATTCTTTCCAGCATCACTAGCCGCATGTTCAGGCCAGAGCACCGATTCAGCAGGTGCAGCACACTCAGCAGAGGTAGGTACAGAATGGAGCTTCTTACAACTTCTGCAAGAAGCCTGGTGACGTCTGGAAGGTTTGCCGAAAGAGGCTGGGAGTATGTCTCTTTTGTAGTGGCGCAGGCCAGCAGATGAGATATTGTCCCGTGAACCCTCGTGTTACTGGTACAGCTCAGAGGGCGCCAGCGAGAGTACTTGCAGTACAGTCGAGGCATCCACTACTTCCGACCAAGTAGCAGCGGTTTGCTTAGCACCACCAGCAGCGAGGTGTTCAGGACAGAGCTTTTGCTCTTGCAGCCGAGGAGATCGAGCCAGTTACAAATGTTGTGGCAGGTTCAGTTCTTCTCGATTCTTTTCCTGCTTTAGCATTGTTTGATTTAGGTGCTACACACAGTTCTGTGTCAGTTTTCATTGCACTTAGACACAATATTATTGCTGAGTATTTGGGTAGGACTTATAAGATTATGACCGGGGGAGGTATTATCCTGGTTAATAATATTTACAAGGGTCGGAGTGTTACACTGGAAGGCCGGGATTTGAATGCGTGCTTGCTCGTAATGCCACTTCCGAGCTACGATGTGGTACTCGGTATGGACTGGTTGAGCAGGCACCTTGCTAGTATAGATTGTAGAGCAGACAGAGTGTTGTTTAGTCTGCCAAGAGAGCCAGAGTTTTAGTTTGTCAAAGGAACAGCAGAGCCGGGAGATGGATTCTGTGGAGCCTTGTTGGCGGGACAGGAGTTGTCGCATCCATTTATTGCAGAGTTCTTGGATGTCTTTCCCGAAGAATTGCCGGAAATACCGTCGGATAGAGATGTTGAGTTCTCGATAGACTTAGTGTCGGGCGCTGAGCGTATTTCTCAGCATGTCTATCGAG
The DNA here is from genome assembly GCA_029216955.1 of Iris pallida. Taxonomy (NCBI): domain Eukaryota; kingdom Viridiplantae; phylum Streptophyta; class Magnoliopsida; order Asparagales; family Iridaceae; genus Iris; species Iris pallida. Next base: position 2,311,935 of record JANAVB010014998.1, on the reverse strand, counting down.
TCAACAACAACAAGTTGGCAGAGCTGAAGAAGCAAGTCGATGAGCTGCAGGACAAGGGCTTTATCAGATCCAGTTCTTCACCTTGGGGCGTGCCAGTTCTGTTTGTCCCGAAGAAGGACGGTACGGTACGGATGTGTATCGATTACAGAGTGCTCAATAACCTCACTATCAAGAATAGGTATCCATTGCCCAGGATTGATGACTTGTTTGATCAGTTGAGCGGTGCGAGGGTGTTCTCGAAGATAGATTTGTGATCTGGGTACCATCAGCTGAAGGTGAAGCAGGATGACATTCCGAAGACTGCTTTTCGTACCCGTTATGGCTAGTATGAGTTTACCGTCATGCCGTTTGGGTTGACTAATGCCCTGGCGGTATTCATGATCTTGATGAATAAGGTATTCCATCCGTACCTTGACAAGTTCATGGTGGTCTTCATTGATGATATTCTCATCTATTCGAAGACGCCTGAGGAGCACGGAAAGCATCTACGGATTGTGCTGGAGACTCTGAGGAAGGAGCAGCTGTATGGAAAGCTGTCGAAGTGCGAGTTCTTCTTGGACCGAGTGGAGTTTCTAGGCCATGGTGTACAAGGTGATGGGATTTCAGTGGATCAGAAGAAGATTACAGCGGTAGAGTCTTTGTCGACACCCAGTTCAGTTGCCGAGAACTTTCTGGGTTTGGAAGGCTACTATCGAAAGTTCGTGAAGGACTTCTCTCGAATTGCAGAACCGATGACTAGACTCACCAGGAAGGACATAGAGTTCGTCTGGACTGATAAGTGTCAGGCTACTTTCGAGGAGCTGAAGAAGAGGTTGACGTCGGCTCCCATTTTGACGTTGCCATCTGGGTCCGGAGGATTCACGATCTACAGTGATGCTTCGAAAAAGAGTTTAGGTTGCATTCTTCAGCAGCATGGGAAGGTAATTGCTTATGCATCTAGGCAGTTATGGCCATATTAGAAGAACTATCCGACTCATGATTTGGAGTTTGCAGCAGTCATTTTTGCCTTAAAGTTGTGGAAATACTATTTGTACGGAGAGCGTGTGGAGATTTTCACTGACCACAAGGGCTTGAACTACGTATTTACGCAGAAGGAGCTGAACATGAGGCAGAGGCGATGATTAGAGCTGATGAAAGATTTTGATATATCCTTACAGTACTATCCGGGGGAAGGCCAACGTGGTTGCAGATGCTTTGAGCAGGTATCCAGTGGCCATGTGTTTGACGATAGATCGTCACCTTCTGGAAGATTTGGAGAGCTTGGGCATAGAGGTGATAGTTCCTGGATTTGAGGAACAGATGTGGGGTCTTTAGGTGCAGTCAGAGCTGATGGACAGAGTCAGAGAAGCACAGTTTGAGGATGAGGCTCTGAGGGTCATCAAGGAGCTGGTTCAGACATGAATGTTGGATGATTTCTCTGTAGCGGAAGATGGGTCATTGAGGCATGGTACCAGATTGTGCGTGCCAAACGGAGGACTTCGGTAGGAGGTTCTTCAGGAGGCGCATCGTTCTCAGTACTCTATGCATTCTGGTGCCAATAAGATGTACAGAGACTTGAGACAGCATGTTTGGTGGTATAGCATGAAATGCGAGGAGGCTCAGTTCGTTTCTAGATGCTTGGTGTGCTAGCAGGTGAAAGCTGAGAGGCAGATGCCAGGTGGTCTTCTCCAGCCACTACCCATTCCGGAGTGGAAGTGAGAGCATATCACTATGGACTTTGTGTCTGGACTTCCGCGTTCTCCAGGAGAAAAGGATGCGATTTGGGTCATTGTTGATCGATTGACCAAATCGGCCCACTTTTTGCCTTTCAAGGTAGGTTTGTCTACGGAGAGGCTAGCCGAGATGTACGTGCGGCAGATAGTCCGATTGCACAGGATTCTAGTGAGCATAGTCTCGAATCGGGATAGCCGATTCACTTCCTACTTCTGGAGGTGTTTACAGTTTAGCTTGGGCACATCGCTCAAGTTCAGTACCGCATACCACCCCCATACAGACAGGCAGTCGGAGAGGACGATTTAGACCCTCGAGGATATGCTTCGTACCTGTATCTTGGATTTCGGGGGATCTTGCGAGGACCACCTTCACTTGGTAGAGTTTGCTTACAACAACAGCTACCAAGCCAGTATAAAGATGTCACCTTTCGAGGCTCTATACGGACGGAGGTGCCGTACTCCTTTGTCTTGGGATGATGTCGGCGAGAGAGTTTTGCTTAGTCCTGAGATGGTAGTGGATGCTGTAGAGAAGGTCAGGGTTATCAGGATAGACTTCGGGTGGCGTAGGACATGCAGCGGCATTGGGCCGATAGCCACCGGAGGCCGTTAGATTTTGAGGTATAGTTTAAAATTTTCTAATATTTGAGTCTGATTGTGATTGTTTTAGATCAAGCCTTAAGTCTTGTATTTTGTTCTACGTTGGTGATCTTGTGTTTTTGCGGATTTCTCCGATGCTTGGCATGATTCGTTTTGGTGGAGGCGGGAAGCTTAGTCCACGAAACATCGGACCTTTCCGTATCTTGGACAGGGTCGGTGCAGTGGCATACCGACTGGAGTTACCATCCGCACTAGAGGGAGTGCACAACGTGTTCCATGTGTCGCAGTTGAGACGGTACATGGCAGATCCCAATCACATTTTGGACCACTCCGACATCGAAGTGGGACCGACTCTCAGTTATCCAGAGAAGCCAGTCGAGATTCTGGATCGTAGGGAGAAGGTGCTCCGAAACCAGGTTATACCCTTGGTTCTCACTACATGGAGACACCACTCTCCAGGTGAGTCTATCTGGGAGAGAGAGGACGACATGCGGGAGCGTTTCCCTTATCTCTTCGAGCCTTGAGGTATATGTCCTTTGTTTTCTGTTTATGCTTTCCTATGGTTGGTTGTTTTAATTTCGAGGACAAAATTCTTTTAAGGAGGGTAGATTTGTCACTCCCAATTTTCACCATTGAGGGTATTTTGGTTATTTTTCATTTTTCAACATTTTAGAAATTTTATATTTTTAATAATGTTTTTATTGGATTTATTTAGTCGGGTTTAAGTTTCGTCTCGTTCCAACTTGTGATAGTGACCCGGGTAGCTTAGACTCTGGATGGGACCCAAACTTAAGTTAGACATGGCCCACAAACCATACCAATTAGGTCGGTGAGATTAGACAAATCCTACTTCATTAGAATTGTTAGATTGGTGACTTAAACTTGACCTTTTTGCCTCCAACCTCTTGCACTTGGTTGGTTGATCCAAGAAGGATGTTTTAGGGGCAACTTAGACATTTCCCCTTAGCCCCAAACCCGCCATAGTGGCCGGCCAACCCTACCCCTTCTTTTTATTCCAAAATTTCTCACACATAGCCTCCTTCTTCCTATTTTGGTGTTCTTCCCCAAATTGGAGAGTTCCCTTTGATTTGATCTTCAAATCATCTCATTTCTCCATAGTTTCTTCCATCAATCATCTCTACATCTTCTAGGGAGGGTACTACCAAGGTTTGGGAGAAAAGTGCAAGGTAGAAGTGTCCTTTCTACACGGATCTTCGTATCGGAGACATGTCGGAGAGCTTTTTATTAGGATTCACTCCTAATAGGTATCAATCCTTTCTCTAAAGCATGTTTCCTTGTAGTTTATGTAATTTTGAATCCATAGGATCCTCTCCCTTGTTAGAGAGACCAATCGATTCAAGTTTGAGGCTCATTTGAGTCCTCTCTAGGAAGTTGGATTAGTTTTGGTGTCCCCATGGAGAGATTTCCACTAGAGGCACACCATGTATTTGGTTTTATGCCCAATAGGCTATTATGGCTTTAATTTCAGTTTCGGCATTGTTAGAGGGCAGTTTAAACTTGGTTAGGATGTTAGGATTAGTTTTCATTTGGGTACCTATGGTTGGATATAAGTGGTTTAGCCTACATGTCTAGTTTGAGTCTCTACATGTCATTTTTATGTATATTATTATATGTTGGACTGATTTTGTATTGTGGGTTACATATATATGTTGTGTTGGTATAGTGGAGAGATGGAGATTTGATTATATTTGTGAGAGTGAGAGTGTGTGAGTGCTTGTGCTTGAGAGTAGAAAGGATAAGTGTGTGTGTGTGTGTGTGTGTGTGTGTGTGTGTGTGTGTGTGTGTGTGTTGAATGTGGAGAAAAGGAGAAGAAGAAGGATGAGCTGCAGCAGCAGCTGTGGGGGGGGGGATTAGGGGCTGCTGCCCCCCCCCCCCCCAAATTCAGTAGCATGTGGTGAGGGGGTTGCTGGCCCCTTTATTACAACAGCAGTAGCAGTAGTAGTAGGGGCTACTGCCCCCCACAGCAGCAGCAAGGGGCTGTTGTCCCCCACCCCCCAATTGACAACAGCCCCATGACCAATTCACCCTCCAATATCCCATGTGTGTCCCCCACTTGAGTGTGTGTGTGTGTATATGAGTTTGGGTATTGGTTTAGAGAGTTAGTGAGTGAGTATTGTGTTAGCTTTGTGAGTGTGTGAGGTTAGATAAGTTAGAGAGTGTGTGGTCTTGGTTAGAGTCATGTTAGTTATAGAAGTTAGAGTTTGTTATAGTTAGTATGTTAAGATACAAGTTAGTAGGATATTGGTTAGGAGTTAGAGATAGATAATGTAAATACAAGTTAGATATGGATATAGGTAGTATGGTTTTAGTTAGATGTTTATGAGATAAGGTATCTAGTTAGAGTTTAGATAGAGAGGTATCTTTTAGGATACCAATTGGTATCTCAACTTTACCTATTTGTTTTCAGGTAATATGAGATTTAACTTTTTGGACTTTGAGATATCAAGATACCATGATACGGTATCAAGATACTAGGAAAATGTTTGAATACCATATTAGAGAGTGGGGGAATACTTAGAATGAGGGTAGAGAAGTCTAGAGTTAGAGTTAGAGGCTAAGGTAATGGGATTACCTTGGAAGGGTAAGTTAAGGTAATACTTATTTTCTAATATATGAGTTTACTACTTTAAAAATATTTATATTTAGGATATTATGGTCGGTAACGGTTAGGAATAGTGGGCTTAGACTAGTTTTGACCTCGGTTGACCACCGTTGACTATTTTGACCAAAAGTCAACCGGAAGTCAACCGTAGCCTAAATTTGACTAGAACTTGACCGAAGTTGACCAGTTGACCCAAAGTCAACTATTAGTCAACATTAGTCAAGTTTGACCAAGAGTTGACCAAGGGTTGACCAGAGTTGACCAGTTGACCGAAAGTTAACTTTAAGTCAACCTTTGACTTAGATTGACCTAGTTTGACTTGCTTTGACTTGCCTTGACCTAGGTTGACTTTGTTAGGCCTAGTATGACTTAGATTGACTCTGTATAATCTAGTTTGACCCAGTTTAACTTAGTTTGACCTTGTTTGACTTAGATTGGTTTAGTTTGACTTGGATTGGTTTAGTTTGACTTAGTTTGACTTATTTTTACTTCCAAACCATTATATTGATACAGTATTCCATTTATAGGTCCTCGAGACACTGTTCTTGGACTCAGTCGACTTATCCATCACATCATAGGCGAGTACATTCTCTGATAACTCTTCTAATTTACGATAACTGTTATAATTCATGTACTTAGTATAGATATACTTGTTCTTGACACATTGGTCACACGGATTGGTATTCATGGATCCCGACATGAGATGTTATTCCTTGTTATCTTGGTATATCTTCTGTAAGCCCCTTGTAGTTCTTGTGCAGTATATGGACACTGATTCTCAAGGAGACTTGCTCCCTTCTCGTAGAATCCCGTGTCGTAACGTGTCCTGCTTGGATCCACTCTACCAGTCGAGGGTGGGGAGTATTAGTATAGATATATTATTAATTTCTATTATGCACCCATTGTGTATCGTTTGATTATGAGTGTTGATCATACATTCCACGTATGATTGGCCAGGCCTGTTACTATTGTACAAGTTTCTAAGCCGGGCACAAGTTGTAGCTATTACTCACACACTTAGATAGATGATTCTTGATTCTTGTACATGCCATGATTAGTTTTACTTGCCTTGTTCTAGATCTAGATTTATAGCTTACCTTGCCATGATACTCACATGTACATTTTATGATTCCTTGCATATACTCTCTAATTACAGTCTTGTAGCTTTTGTCATATCTTATGAACTGTTGTTAGTTGATTGTGCTCGTTCCATCCTGAATGGATATGTTGAAAAAATATTACAGATGACGATGATGAGGATTGTTGTACCTACTACTGTCCGGATTATGTAGAGGGCATAGACTTGGAGACCTTGGTTCAGCAGGGCTTAGCTCCGCCCGACGAGCCTCTAGCTATAGTTTAGTTAGAGTAGATTTTGGACTGGACCTTGTCATCAGCTTGCTACTTATGCTTATGATATTGGGATTTGTATAACTATATTACTTTGTGACTCTCTTTATCTCTATTGAGATGGACATTGTACTTTGTGATTTATATCTATGTTGATTTCGTGCCATAATTCTTCCTACTAGATTGTGATTGAGTTTATCAGTATTTCATATTATATCCTCCGTGCGGAGATGACAGGTTATTATATATTATTTGTTAGCTAGCAGACCTACAACGTTCTACGCCATTTTTTAGGGAGTAGGTTGGGCGCTATTACGCACTTGTGCCCCTACCTAGGGTGCGGGTCGTGATAAACCTCGCCAACCATAAAGACTGGAGGTGACAATCTGAAAGACATGGTCGTACCCCACTTCCCTGGGTCTGACAATATAATCTCGGATGATGATTTGTCCTCCTTTATCAATAAAGGGATGTCTTCAGAGTACTTTGCTTCTCTCGCTGCATATTCCTTTGAGAAAACCCTATGTTTATCTCTATAATTACAAGTCACGTCTGCTTATTCTGTGAGCCTAGTACTTTTGATATGCGACGCATATTTTATAGTTCCAGCCAGGAAGAAAGGAGAGAAGCCTATTACGTTCGGTCGAATAGAAGCTCTCGAACCTATATCCCTCAGAAGTTAGAACATGAAACCGGTACGGTACAATTCACCACTATACGTCTCAATCTCAAGCCTGACGTATCATCCAAAAGATAGGGTATGACTTAAACAGCAATATGGGCCTTAATTATGGCAAGGGTCGACACTTGCCAATCAAGATCAACGTCCTCAAGGGTAATCTGATCAGTATTACCACAAGACCCGTTGTGGCCTGGGTATGCATTATCCAAGCCTCCTGAAATTCTACAATCTAAAGAGGAAACGTACTTGTATTTTTCTGACTCTTCATATGACTCCTACGTCAGCATCGCAGAGGTATTCCGAAAAATGTTATCAATAAACACAATGTTAAGATCCAGTTATGAATGGAACTGAAAGTATCTCTATCGTATTTGAATGTCTACCATGTCCATACTACCTCTGAGTATACATTCTAACCCTTTGACATTCCTCTCAACACGTCCATATTACCTCTGTTGATGGAATCACCATTCCAAGCTTACCACTTATTATATAGTTCTAGATGCATTAGCTTTGGTAAGACCACAAAAGAATTCATAGATGAACCAACATGTCCATATCACCTCTGAGTTGTTCTTACGTTTCTTACCATGTTCGTTCTAACCTCCGAGTAAGTTACCTATCTAGAATTACATATTTGTCATGTTCATATTACCTCTGATCAATAAACATCCCCATCCTTCGATGACTATTATTTCTAATCACCCGCCGTACTTGATCCCTAAGTGTCGTCGTCAAACACAGTATCACAGGTATAACAATAAGGGCACAAACAAAAAGAATTTGACCAACAAAAGGAAATTTTCTTTATTCATCACCTCCAGTAAAAAGAAGAAGGGGAAGAGAAGAGTGAAATCCTAAAAGGAAAAGAAAAACGAGGATCACTACTTGGTGATATCGGTGCATAGCTCATTTAGACGCTGCTTCAGAAACTCCTTCTTCTCCTGGACCACGATCAGAGCATGATGTTCTGCCCGTTGGTTCAAGACTGTCTCATCATTTAGCTAGGCTAGCTTTTCAGCAATAATATCGATTTTAGTCCTGCACCCTTTTAGAATATCCTGGCGACGAGTATGGTCCCCCACTTGCTGGCGAATGTGCTCTTATTCCTGCACCTTCACATGGTTCTCAGCATCAAAGGCAACCACCATCTCTTAGAGTCGCTTGATCTGCTCCTTAGTCCATTTATGCACACAGCTAAGCCCTGTCGTTCATCGAGAATTGATTCCTCAGCAGACGCAAGGTCCGTCTCTATGGAGCTGCATCCGACAAATCTCGGTCATAGGACGCCAGGTCAGATTGGTACGATGCCCTTGCTACAGAGATATTCTCTAGTAGTTTACCCCTCTCTTCGACAATCAGATTAGAGATATCGGAGGATCGCAAAGATTGAAGTTCACCCAACCGAACCTCCGTCTCTCAAATTGCTGCCTTTAGCACATCAGCCACTGCCTCCTGACCTAGATTGTCCCTTATCGAGTTAACATGGCTCTGCGCAGCTGGCTTGGCAACCAGAAAAGGATGGCCACATTCTAAGGCATTCTCTACCCCTTTTCATAAAATGAAGTAGAAAGCCTCTATGAATGCACGGATATATTCATCCTCCTACGCAATAGAAATAGGTGTCATCGGTGGCATTGTGGTTGACGGACCCGCAAAATGAGAAGCTGGAGCAGGAATAGCTGCAGGAGCAGTAGAGAAGCTCAAAGATCGAGACATCGGCACTTGGCTGGATTCGCCCACGCTTGGGATGAATATAACTATATCCTTCAAGACCGTCGGGGAGACAGTCCCTCTTGGACGACCTCCAACCAAAGTTAAAGCCGAGGACAGCTTCCTTGGAGTCAAAAGTACCATGGGCACAAGAATACCAAAGTCAGGAGGATCTCCTCCCCCGTCAACTGACGGTCCGATCGGGGTAGAAGCCAACAACGAAGGGGCATCCGACATAGAAGAAGACCACCAAAGTGGTGACAAATACCTTAGAAGTACGAGGCAGAGTGTTATCTAGTTCCGAGACCTCAGTTGTTGGCATCACTACAGATCCTTCCCACGGAGAGGTATCACCACCTCCTTCGACCGGGGTCAGAACCTCCGACACTGGTTCTGTACCCGAAAGATCGGTCGCTCCAAGGACAGAACCCTTGTAGGTTTGCTAGGGGATCACCTCTTCAACAATTGTATCCTTAAAAGGGGGCGCCGAAGAAGAAGGACCAACATCAGCCCCATCTCCCTCCAGGTTGGGCTGAGCGTCGGGCCCAAGTTAGGGCTATATGGCCACACTCCCAGGGTGCATGGTAGTTACCCTCTTCAATTCTGGGCTCCATGCTGATCACCGATGTCGACGGGTCCCCTGGAACAAACAGTCCCCGTCAAACCTCATGAGAAAACACAGAAAGATCTATGGCAAGAAACTTACCAGATAAGCCTGCCTTTGCCTAGTCTCTACCCAAAGCAATCATTAAATCATTGATATCCCTCTCGAAAAGTCAAAAGAGGAGGTTATCGCATCCAGATTCTCCTCATTTCTAGAAAGAGAGGCCATATCAACTGCCTCCTCTTGAGCAGGGGATGCAGGTGGGTTGGATACCTCCCTAGGGGTCCTGGTACTCCCACGAGCCATCTACATAAGGAAAATGATGAGTGATCAGATAAGAATTTTTTATCTTTTCATAAGGAGGTTAAAAGATTCATGGCCCTTACTGGGAAGTTACCCTCGAAGCAACCTTTTTTGCCCGCTTTTGTCGAGGAGACGAACGTACGGGGACTCCATCATTTTCTGTTCCGCTAGCTGGAGAAAAGGCTCGGGCCTCTTTGTACGGGGATCAAACAACGTCCCCTTTATGAAACTCTCCTCCCGGTTATAGTTCGGGGCTAAACTATTTGCTAAGCAATAGAAGCTTACAGCAAAATAGAAAATGTACACCGTCAATGCTCGCAGAGGTGGGATGAAACATGCCTGGGTATGGCCAGCATTATAGTACTGCCAATCCCGTTCACCATCGAGTAGGCTGCCTATGTACTCGACGCAATCACTAGCATTGATCTACATGAGCTGGTTGTAGCCAAACTGACGTGCAAAGCGACTTGGCAAGTAAGGCTCCAAGTATACGTCATTCCGACTGCGACAAACCAAGTGGAATGGTCGGATAGATTGCAACCAGTGGAACGCTTCCTCCGGTAAACTAGTATGATATGTCCCTACGTCCACGAGCTCTTCCTCCTCGCTAAAGTCTTTGTAGGTCGGGGTGACCTTTTAGGGCTCATACCATTTCGTGTATGCCAATGCCCTACGGCAAAGAGGAACATCCTTCTGTAACCATGATTGGTGTCGGTAACGACAAAGAAGAGGTTCCCCCGGCTGGACGGCATACGCCATGCCCGAACTCATTAGAGATGGGTATTACAGCAGTAGCCAGCCCGTTAGGTAATGATAAGGTAACTCAGGACGGGCAAACTCTCCCTTACTTCCTTCCTAAACAAGGACTTTGTCTATAAATTGTCTCAGACCTCGCTGGAGGCCACAAATCATCGCATGAAGAAGGGCTAACTTCATGTCGAAGACAAGTCGCACTGCGGGAAGGATGAGGTTCCGGCTCAGCCTTTCGAGAGAACCGGAACAGCCAGGAACCATATAGTCTCGAAGCCACAACATAATATATGCAGCTAACCATGGCATCGGCGACATCGAAAGAATGTCATGATAAAAGCAGTAGAAAATAGTATTACTCTGGTCTCCGACATCGCTCTAGCGAGGATTCTTCTCTCCTATCACCGCTAAAGACTTAGCAATATCCGTGACCGATGAATTCAAGTGGAGACCGAACACAGACTTCGCTTTGGGTGCCTCTCCTTGCATGAAAACATGTCATTTCCAGGCATGAGTGTGGGGGTAGATCTGTGAAGGTCACGGTGCTGAGTTATCATATGGTAGCATATTAACTCCTCATAAACCTCCATCATCTCAGCATTTTTAACCTCCAAACCCCCAATCTCCTCCAGAGTAGGGGTATACTCTTCATATGGCTCACTGCCCCAGGGCAGTTTGGACACCCAATACATCTCGTGCAGAGCAAAACCCATTTCCCCTCCAAGTGTGAAGAAGGTACCTATGTCAGGGTTGTACATATCAAGCAACGCTAAAGCAACGACCCGCACCCGGTATAGGAGCACGAGTGCGTAACAACGCCCAGCCTACGCCGTAGAATCAGCGGTAGAACACTGTTCTAGGTCGCTAACTAATAACTCACACAAAGATATAATTTATCGGTCATAGATCTCAACTCCGGATGGAGGACAAGTATACAGATATGGTAATACACAATCACAATCTAAAGCACGACAATATAACAAGTCTAAATAACTATAAAGACTCAACAACAACAATTACTACCAAATAATATTCAAATCAAATCTCAAATACAATGTCAAAATCTCTAATTATTACAAGTCAAAAGTTCTAATAGAGGATCTAAACAAATCAACTAAAACTAGGTCTCTCAGTCACTCCTGGGAATCTGGACCCAAGGTAGCTACCCCTCCTCGGATCCATAGGAGGTAGGACACGTATCCTCTGAGCAATCATCTGAAAAAATATATCCAGTCAGGATGGAATGAGCACGTCTCCTCTAGCAGTTCCAAATAAATGACAAAGACTATAAAATAGTTATAGCAAGTAATATTGATGAACATGGAAAGTTGAGACATAAAATAAAAATAGAGCAACAGTTTAACTGAAGAATAAGAAAAGTAAATACAATGGAACAGGAGAGCATGGCAATGAAGACTGTAAATAGAGATAGCTAAACTAGAACAATGTGATATGAGTCCAATCAGTATAACATGAGATAATATGAATCTAGTACAAGACACTAATCCAGTGTGTTTTGAAATACCGAGTTCGACATGTAAACGGCTAGTGGATAAATACGGCACATCGCATTCTTGGCAAGCGTGCGAAGGATATCTGTCTTGTAGGGTGGCTCTTGTAACGATTAGACTAGTAATAAATACGGCATGTTGTACGCTTGGCCTAGCGGCGATGGCTATCTTTCTTGTAGGGGTGGTTCTTCTAACGATTAGACTAGTAGTGAATACGGCACGTCGTACGCTTGGCCTAGCGATGATGGCTATCTTTCTTGTAGGGGTGGTTCTTGTAACGATTAGACTAGTAGTAAATACGGCACATCGTACGCTTGGCCTAGCGGCGACGGCTATCTTTCTTGTAGGGGTGGTTCTTGTAACGATTAAGAATGTTTACATGTTTACTCGAGTATTTGCCCACCCTGATAAGTACAAGTGAATCCATATCCCGATACATAAATAGAGTACGAGTCTAGCCAGAAGTAAATGGTGCTTGTAGGTGTTTCGAGTAGGTGGTTCTAATGAGTGGTTCTGGTAGTAGGGGCTAGACGAGTCAAATACATGTGTCACAAATGAATGAATCCAGAATACCAATTTGTGTGGTGACAGAGAATCAAATAGAACTATACTAGAAGCTGAATCATAATAATCATCAAGTAAATGAAAACTACCAGAGAATGTACTCGCTTGTCGTCCAGAGCAGTGAATGAGGATCGATGCCCAAGGTGGTGTCACATAAATCTATAAATGAGATATAAAAAGTTATTTGATGTTCTAGAGTAAGCAGTGTATCTAAATGAGTTAACAACATGCTTCTAGGGCTTTTCTAGGTCAATAAAGTCAACTTGGGTCAACTCAGTCAAACTTTAGCTAATTAGTCAATCCTTGGTCAACTTAGTCTTATCTAGTCTAGGGTTTTGCCAATTTGAGCCATTAGTTCTAGGCTAAAGTGATATCAACCACACTCAAAACCTAGTTTCTAACATATCAATATATACATATACATCCCTATGTTAAACTATAGGGTACACATCCTATAGTCCTTACCAACTATATATATACACAACCTCCATCCTATTCATCTACCTATTGGGAGGCTACAACCCAAGGCCAACTCAATATCAATACCATAAACCACATATACATCTTTAGGGGTATCTACCAAACCCTATCTACTAGTAACATTGCATTCAAATATATAAAACATATAGATATATACTGCTAAGGAAGGATCAAGTGGATACATGGGGGTATATATCACTACCAACTAACATCTAAAAATCTGTAAACAGGACCAATGATATGATGTCGACTAGAGGCTTTATTCAAAGGGGTAGAACAAGGATGAATACCTGAACATTAACCAAAAGAAGCTGAACATATCAAATAGGACAGTGAACAAAACACAATGGTTTACCTTGGATGCCTATAAGAAAACTGAACTAAGCCAAGACAATGTAGGACAGACCATATATATTGATGGAAACTGAACTTCATCTGGAAATGGATCAATCAATCAGTCTTGTACCCATGTTCTTTGAACATGTTGAAGATAACATAACTAATCTGCTCTTGAAGGAGTCCCCTTAATGGGAATGGTTCTAATGCCCCTTCGATACTCGCCCTAAGCCATCAATCTCCAAGGCAATATATCCCAGGTATGTGCTCAACCACTTACTCTCTAGTTCAATTTGTCTTAACATAAATGAGAAATTTATTGGCAAACTAAGGCTAGAAGTTGAAGAACAGCATAATATACTAAGATCTCAACATAGACACTTACTCTACATTTGTTACTAACATCCCCTCTAGATAATAGTTTCTAACTAATACTCAAGGCAGTTATGATATATATATATATATATATATATATATATATATATATATATATATATATATATATATATATATATATATATATATATATATGGTACAACATAGCCCCTTCACTACACTGAAACCAAAATCCTCATATAACTGATAGCCTCAAGATTGAAACTAATGTCCAACAAGTACAAGTGAGCATCAGCACCCTTACTCTAAACAGAGCTATCTAATGACCCACATGACACATACAAGTGCATTCCTCCTCATGCCATTCGTTACTGGCATGTATGGTTTCTGATACATAGGCATCACATGATTGACACATCTACCACCTAGATACTTGTCACTACCACATTTTAGCTTGAGAGTATTTTAGTCATTTTTTGAATTTTGAATTTATTTTGATTTATTGAAGTGATGATTGTTATTTTTGACTTTGGCTAGTTGAGACTTTGTAGACTAACCTAGATGTTGATCCTAGCTATGGTGACTTGATTAGCATAGTGGAACCCTAGTCTAACTTAAGTCAACCCAAGTTAGTCATTTAGAATCAAGTTTGAAATAGGAGAAATGAAGACTAGGTTTAAGGACTTGACTCATGAATTGATTTCCTATACCATTTAAACTTGTCTGATAGCCCACTAGTGAAACCCTAACCCTAATTTTAGCCTTTGGTGGCCGGCCACATTGGGAATCCCCCTATAAAGTCTATCTTCATTTGTTCTTGCCTCTTTTGTATTGAATCAACTTTTTGAAAGGAAAAGTAATTTTCATTCTTCCCCAATTCATAACTCTCTCATTTTAATTCCTTTTTGATTCAAATCTTTTGCAATAGAATCTAATCAGCCTCTACTTGATATTTATGGAGAGTAATTTCAGTTTGGGAACAATTTGGAGAGTTTGGCTAGCAAGGGGAATCATTCAATTTGGGGCTTTTCTTGGTCATTGACACACTATAGGTAAACCCTCTAAATTGTATTAAATTTCTAATTTCTTTGCATGGTAGCCTAGATCTAGGAGTCCCCTAGCTGTGATGTAAGTTTTGTTTCAATTTGCATTGATTTCGTATCCGTATCGGACATGTATCCTAACCTAGATCTAAGTGTTTGTGAAAATGCCTCAATAGAAATTATTTTGATATTTTTGAAAAGTGTTTAAATAAGAATGTTGATTTATATATGTATTATGATTTCCTAATTGACTTAGCCTATATCTAGCCGCATCCGTGTCCAAACAGGACACGAACATGCTCACTGCACACGCTCGGGCAGTGTCCTACTGCCCGATGGTTGGTTCTCTGTGCACAGGACACGAGGACACATAAATTTTATGGAGAAGGTTGGGGCATCGACTGACACTACCCTCCCAAAAATTGGGGTCATATGGTGCACAACACGATAAGAAATCGTGTCCGCACTGGATACGTACTGTGTGCGCGCAGTCACAACACACACGCTGATACGGGCTTAATGTGTCAACACGACATGACGTGGACGCGTTGCAGGCGGTTGGAAACCTACCTTTACACCTGGAGAACATGTGTGCACGACCACGTGTCTCCACGTGGCCTGTGTCGAGTGCATGAGTCCTTGGACTCACATCACGACGCTGTGTGCACACGTGTGTGTCTGCGTGTATACGTGAGTGTTTGGACACGATTGTGTCCACTTGGTTGGATACAGACACCATGTTTGACACGTACAAGTATGACACTTTGTTTACCAACCATTAAAATCGATATTTAGTTGTATTTAGGATTTCAAAATCAGGTTTCCCCCAATTTACTGATACCATGTTTACAAATGTGTTGATTTTGAGATTTATTTTGTTTAAACTAAAATTTAATGATTAAATTTGCAATGATGGTTCATCTATATGTATCTAGGTTTTAGCTACATGTTAGGTTTTTATGTTAGCTGGGAGATTATTGGTTTTCGAGTTTGATTTGGCTGTTTAAATGAAAACTGGAATGTGTGCACTCAAATCTTAATTTTCTAAAGTCTGAGAACATATAGCCACTGTTATCTACACGCACACACATATGTAAACTGAGAATAGCTAATCCTTATACACACATATGAGTACATTGATTCTTATGTATCACTATCATGTACACACACACTCACACATGAGCCCAAAATCTGGGAACACATGGCATCACTCACTCATACATATTGACACAACTTGAGAACAATTGTACTGTTTTAACTAAGAATTGACACACCCTTACACTGGAAAACCTGAGAACAATTTTGTACACTGTTTTCGCATTTCACCCACACACACATTATTTCACTGATTTCTTGAAACCTACCCACACACATCACTCTATGCCACACACACACACATTTGTACTGGAAATTGAGGACACTTTGACACATTACTCTACTAAAACCTGAGAACATTGGCACTCACACAGGAGCACAAAACCTGGGACACCCTAGCCCATGTTGTATACACTAACACACACTCATAACCCTCTATAACCCTTTACATATATGCATGCAATATATAACGTATGTTAGTAAGCTATATATATAGTGATATATGTATATATATATACAAGTTGATGCATGCCTATAAGTATATTTAGCTTTTCTATGCATTGTATATATATATATATATATATATATATATATATATATATATATATATATATAAAATATATATATATATATAAGCTAATGTATGATGAATGCATGCCTATAGTATATAACTAGTATTGGTTTGTGTGACTTGTGAATGATGTGTGCTTGCTAGAATAGACTGGCTAGGCTTAGTGAGACTTGTTTGGGTTAGGTTTGACCTAGTTGACCTAGTTTGACTAGTGTAGTTGACTAGAGTGGACCAAAGGTTGACTTTAGTCTAGATTGACCCAAACATCATGTAGAATGTATCGTAGCAGTCTATTTTACCATCTATATATATATATATATATATATATATATATATATATATATATATATATATATATATATATATAAAAGCTAATGTATGATGAATGCATGCCTATAGTATATAACTAGTATTGGTTTGTGTGACTTGTGAATGATGTGTGCTTGCTAGAATAGACTGGCTAGGCTTAGTGAGACTTGTTTGGGTTAGGTTTGACCTAGTTTGACTAGTGTAGTTGACTAAAGTGGACCAAAGGTTGACTTTAGCCTAGATTGACCCAAACATCATGTAGAATGCATCGTAGCAGTCTATTTTACCATTTTGGATATGTTGTGACTTGTACTGTTCTATTAGAAGCCAGACACCACTCCTCAGACAGTATATTCTTTTCAGACATACAGATATCAGGCGAGTACATTTTCTGATCATTTCATATCTTGCTTAGGATTATATTCTTGCTCTGAATTATTTACTTGAATGATGTCACGTTGGTAACACGGATTGGTACTATATGGACCCCTTCATGAGATGTAATCCCTCTCGGGAGCATCGGATACTCATGTCTTGTGTGTTTTACTTACATCATGTATCTCATGCTTCCATTATCATGAATCTGCTTGTGATTCCTGTACTCTCATGAATCACAGAGCCTTTACGAATCTATTCATGAATCACTCATTATGAGCCAATAGCGTAGTCATGAATCTTTACGTTACTTGACTGGATCTTTGTGTATTGATTGGGGAAATGGAAGAGTAGAACTAAACATGTGAATATTCCAAAGTAGTGTAGTCATGAATCAACTCTTTAGTATAGCCATGAATCACATCCAGCTGTTCACATGTTTATCTTGTACTCTGATTCACTAGTCACTGATAGTTCTCTATATATATTGTAGCTATTTACTTACAGTTCTCTCTTTACAACATGTTGTTCTTTCAGTTTCATGTATCTTACTCTCTAGCATGATTATATTTCCTAACCTGTTATGATTTGCATGAGATATTTTATGCTCGCTCCTGTCCTGACTGGACCTGTTAAAAATATTACAGAGGATGAGGACTAGGCGCTCTGTACTACTTACTATAGGACTACCCTAGAGGATTATTGTGACATGGATCTCTAGCAGGATCCATTAGCAGTGGATGACACACCCCTAGTCTAGAGTTGTTTTTTCAGTTATACTTATTTCTCTGGATTATTGTATTTGAGCTTTAGATGTTTCTGGATTTTTGTGATATCTTAGACATTTAGACTCTCTATCTATTTATATCTTTTGTGGATTCGTTTCATATTTATCTATCTATCAAATTTCTACCTTAGTTGTGATTGAGACTGTATTTCTGTATTGTCCTCCATTCGGAGTGTATATACTGTACAGGTACCTTAAATTGTTAGATGTTATGACCTAGGACAGTGTTCTACCGCCGACACTGCGGCGTAGGCTGGGCGTATTCACTTCTCGTGCCCTTACTCTAGGGTGCGGGTCGTGACAATACTAAACTAAAATCAAAACAAAGGAATGAAACCAAGTGCACATCTGAACCACCTGCCCCCATCTACCTGTACATACCATCCACTCCCTACTACTCTTCCCTACTGATAACTCTCAAATGCCCCTATTCCCACTAACTGCTATTGTCCCAGCTACCACATCCTATTAGCAGATACATACCCCAACCCTGGTACCCTTCATGAGTGCATCCTCGTACTAGGTCAATATATAATGATACTTAGTCTAACATATGACTGAAACAAGGATTTAGACACATGGCTTGAAATGATGTGGACAATTGGTCGACTGAACCAAATGGCAAGTAACTTAATAGAGTACTCTAATAGACTGCTCAAATATACAGGACATCATAATTCTATGAACCTAAAGGCAGTGACTAAAGGCTGCTGCACAGTGAAACCAAATACTGGATTTGGGCAGCACCCTATGGTAACATAGTCTAACACATATGAATGAGGAAATTAAAGCATCCATCTGAACATAACAAAATAGGACTAAACTAAAAGTCCTACAAGAAAACTGAGCCACCAGTATCATGCTAAAGTGGACTGATCTTAGTTTCATAGGGCAAGGCTTAACCCTCAAGTGGTCTTGAAAAAATGGGTTAAGAATATGGATGGTGAAATGAAATGACTGCTTCCTAAAATAATGCGATAGATGATCTATGAAGAAATGGACAGAACAATGGTTCGATAGGGGGTCTGATACCCTTTAGTATCAGTGAAAGATACTCAAGGACTGAACTAAGTAGTAAACTTGTTAGGCGAACTTGTTGTTCATGTGTGGATGGATAAGTAAAGGGGCAGTTAGAGTGCAGAGAATGACTTACAAATTAATGTCATGGACTGAACTGCATGGCAGAACATATATCCATAACATAGTCTAGAACAATGCAGAATACTTGATTTATGAGTGAATGCATGAGGAACAGATAAAGATGGGACATTAGAACATATGTTTGGACTCAAATACACTACGGGGATTTAAGCTTGTACTCCATTACATGGAGGTCTGAATAAATGGTTCTCATTTGAACCTAACAAAAGACATGATCTTATCTAATGTTAAGAGTGAGCATGATATGAACAAAGGAGTATATTTGGCATATGCGAGATTGAATCCTAATATCATATGGGTTTGATACATGTGGATAGAATAGGACTTGAACAAGGGTGGTCTGGACTAATGAAGTGATCAACCAAATCATAAATAATGGTAATAGACTAAAGTCTAAACTAAAAGGCAGGGCTATATGTAGGTTGATACATATATTCTTGTTCGACATCGCTTCCAAGCTTGGAAATAGGCTGTTGTGAAGACTGTGAACGAGAATGCAAGGAGGAACTCCTGAACGGGAATCCCTCAACTTCACTGGCTGAGGGGACCAGCAAATACTCTCTTTGGGATGCTCGGAGTCTTGAAGGATTTGAGGCACTGGGTTATCGAGAGGGATCTAGAGAGCTTCAAACGGAGGAGAGCTCCTTCTCTTTATAGTAGAGAGGGAGGGATAAGACGTGCCTATGAAATCTCAGACATGAGCTTCAACTTACCACGTGGCACCCCTAAATAGGGGTTGGTTATAGCCAGGCATAAACTTTACTGGTGAGGAGACCATAGCCAATTGCCACGTAGTAGATATGTTGTTGGAGAGAATCTCGAAAATACTCCTAACTTGTTCTTCGGTATGACTAGGCAGTTAATACGTGGCACGCGCCAAAGTCATACACGCGCCCTAGGAGTCACTGTCCCAGGTGGTGAATGATATGTAAGCGCGGAGGAAGAAGCACATGCGCCTAGAAAAGCTTAGGGCGACATACGCCTACTTGCATTATTCTCGAGGGATGAACTTTGACTTCAGTATTCATTATTTGCACGAGAATCGAAGCATCTCATTTAGTATCTTCGAGAGAAGTGTTTAGGCTTATTAAATGCTATATCGAAGAAGGTGACTGATGAGTATAGACGGGGGCATGATGACTCAGGCACGCCTAAAGTGATTGGGTGCGAAGGGGAGCACGCCTAGAATGTGCACCTATTCTTACGCTGTTTCCAAGGCAGATTTACTCTACTCTTCCATATTCATACCTGGCACAAGAGTCAAAGCGTCTGACTTGAGTCTCGAGAAAGATCTCAACTCATTAATGCAGTATGGGAGGAAGTGATGTGAAGGACCAAGCGCGCTTAAGAGGCACGAGTAGAAGTGAGGCGCGATTGGCCCAGAGTTTTTAGAGATCGATATGTCTCCTTCTGATGTCACGCTACTATGGTTAGGCGTGCATAACTCTTCTGCAGGCTCAATGCTAGAGCGAGGTACGGGGTATACTTTTGATCTTTTGGGGCACGCGACCCATGCGCCTACAAGACCCCCTTCAAAGTTTTCTAATCTTTTCGCGTAAGATTAGACACACTTTGAACAGCAGTGGGGCGTACGCTAGCATAAGATTTAGCACGATCTCCTTATGGATAAAATGGTTGATTCTGCTCTATTTTAAGTAGATAACTATTTGTTTTCTCTCTTCATCAAAACATACGTCCTTTAAGGCCTATAAATAGGCATTGGATTTTTTGGAAAATTGATCGGCACGAAAGTTGAAGCGTCTAGTTCATCGCCATTAATGCTAGGTTCATCACATTAAATACGGATTTGGGTTTATAAATAGAGGTCTTAACTGAGCTTCAGAACTTGAGATCTGCTGATACCGCTACATTGATTGCTGAAGAGAAGAGCAGACTACTCGAAGAAATCTCTATGGCTAAGGCATCATATTCGTCTGATCTGGCGACCATTGAGCACGACTTGCTAGAGGCTTCAGTAAAAGATATCGACTTGGCATCCACAAAAGAATCTATCTTGGGTGTTCGTCGGGGTCTTGTTGTGCATATAAACGGGCTCAAGGAGCAGATAAAGCGGCTCCATGAAACGGTAGTGACCCTGGAGTCCGAAGATCAGAAGAAGGCACGGGACTACGAGCTTGTCCGTCGACAGGCAGAGGACCATGCTTCAGTGTTAGCTGGCCTACAAAATCTCATAGCTGAGATGGACATTGCGGTGGAGAAGCTCGTGCTCTTGAGGATGAGGCCACTCTGAACCAACATGCTGAACACCAGGCGAAGGCAAAGGTCCAGGAGCGGATGGGCATGTTAAAGCAGCGACTTGACGAACTCTGTGTCAACATCACCCAGCAATGATGATCTTTCCTTTCTTTCCTTTTAGGGCTTTCTTCATTTTGTAGCCCCTTATCTTTTTAGAAATAATAAAGCGACTTTCTTTTCTCCACCTTATTTCTTATTTTTGTTACATTGGTGCTATATGTGTGTTTGTTCAGAGATGATATGAGCATGACAAATACGGGTTTCTAGATAGGTAACTTACTCAGAGGTTAAGAGAACATGGTAAGGAATCATGAGAACAACTCAGAGGTAGTATGGACATGTTTGTTCAATGGGCTTATCATAAATATACCTAAAACTAGATGTGGTCAATAAGCGACGGTCTTTGTCAACAGAGGTAATATGGACGTGTTGAAACAAGATCGATAGGTAAGAATGTATACTTAGTGGTAAAAAAAAGACATGGTTGACATTTGAACAAGATGCAGTAAGAGCAATATGTAGGAATGGGAGATGAACTGGGCATTCATACATATTATTTATTGAGAAATTTGCCGTTGATAGGCATCATGAGCAAATCTCTGTTAGGTTTTGATAGCCGGTATGCGCCATTAGAATAGATTGTTTCTACAATAAACGGCCCCTCCCATTTAGGTTGGAACTTTCCAGCAGTCTTGTGAGTCATGATTATTGGCCTTCTGACTGATAGGACCATATCACCGACCCGAAATAACCTTTCTTTGACATTTTTATTGAAGGCCCCTCAGGTTCGTGCCTGGTATAGCTCAATGCGCTGTTGAGCTTGAAGGCATATTTCGTCGAGCGCTTCTAACTCTTATAGTCGCAAGCAATTATTATCTTCCGTAGTTATACGACTGTTAATAGATACCCGTCGAAAGGGGATTTGGAGTTCCAAGGGGAGTACGGCTTCACTTCTATATACCAGTGAGAACGGCGTACTATCGGTAGGTGTACGGACTGTGGTTCGGTAAGCCTAGAGGCATTCACCGAGTTTTTTGTCCCAGTCGTGCTTATTGGAAGACACGACCTTTTTGAGGAGTTTGATAATGTTTTTGTTGAAGGCTTCGGCCAACTCGTTGGCTGCAGGGTTACAGGTTGTCGACGCTATGCTCTGGATTTGGTTCTGGTCACAGAATCGATGGAAGGAGCCGCTGACGAATTGCGGGCCATTGTCGTGAATGATTCTCCGAGGTAACCCAAACCGATAAATAACATGATGGTTGAGGAATTTAATCACATCGGAGGTTTTTACTTCTACAAGTGGTATAGCTTTCGACCACTTGGAGAAATAGTTAGTTATAGCCAGGATGAAGCGATGACCTTTTGATGAAGGAGGGGCGACCGTGCTGATGATGTCCATTCTCCATGCTTCAAACGGCCAAGATGCCACAGTTGGGTACAAGTACTCTGACAGTTGGTGAATAAAGTCATCGTGGATCTGATACATCCAGTATTTCTTAGCTTATGCTAAGGCATCTGCTATCATTATAAGCCAATAGCAGCCCATACGCTTGAGTCGGTCCTGGAGTTTAGGTCCCGGCTGATGAGCTCCGCAAGTGCCGTCAAGAGCCTTGTGCAGTGCGTCTTTAGCCTCTTGGCCTGATAGTCATCGGAGTAAAAGTTCGTCGAAGGAGCGGCGATATAATGTTTTAGCTTGAGTGCCACAGTAAAATCGAATAGAGCATCTTCTGACGGCAGCCGCTTCCTTTGCATTATCCGGTAAGATTCTATACACTACGAAATCTATAAAAAGGGATCGCCAGTCTCGAATGCCTTCTTCGACCTCTGCGGACTGGTAGGCTCATGCGTAAGTTATTCCCAGGGCATACTAACTCTTTCCCCATCACTGTGATAGTATGCTGAGTCCCGGCATGTGCTGCCAATGACACTGCCAATCCTGCTAGAGCATCAACTTCCAGGTTTCGTAAACGGGGAACATGTTTTATAAAGAATCCTGTAAAATAGAGATTATGGAAATTTTTGCTTGATGGTATGGGATCAGGTTCTCATGTCGGACCTCGTATTGTCCCCGAACTTGGTTGACAATTAACTGAGAATTGTTGTAAGCTTCTAGAAAGTCGACCCCCAGCTCTTTGGCTAGTCGAAGTCCGATGATGAGAGCGTTGTACTCGGTGACGTTATTAGAGCACGGTTCTGAGAGAGAATACACTCGTTTGGATGACCAAGTCATCGGGGGAGATTAACACTACCCCCACTCCAGCCACAATATTGCCTTTGGAACCTGTCCTTAATGTACCGTCAAAGAACAGTCGCCAAACTGACTCTTCCGTAGAAGTATGGGCATTCATTACTTTATCTGGGATATCTTCATAAAGCTTCAATGTCTCGGCTACGGGATGGGCAGCCGGTAAATCTGCTACCGCTTGACCCTTGACCGCCTTCTGCAGGACAAATACCATGTCATAGGAGGACAGAAGTATTGCCCATGTGGCCAGGCGTGACTTCAATGCCCCTGGCTTGGTCATGACGACCCTGAGGGGGTTGACCCTAGAGATGACGTGAATCGTTTATCCGACTATATAATGTCGAATTTTCTAAATAGCAAAGACGAGGGCGAGGCATTCTTTCTACAGAGGGGTATACCTGTGCTCTATTCTGATCAGTTGACGGCTAAGGTAATATATAGCCTGTTCGTAACCTGCATCGATATTCTGGGCTAATAGGGCTCCAAGAGAATGATCCAATAATCGAACGTATAGCAGAAAGGGTCTTTCCATGACCGGAGCTACTAGGACCGGAGGGTTCATAAGATATCTTTTAATGTCTTAGAAGGCTCGCTGGCATTCCTCATTCCAGATATAAGATACCCCTCTCTTCATCAACTCGGTGAAGGGTTTACAACGTCTGAGAGATTAGAAATAAACCTCCGGATGTAGGCCAAGTGCCCCTGAAGACTGCGGAGTTCACGCAAGTTCCTTGGTGGTTGCATTTCAATGATGGCTTTTGTCTTCTCAGGATCTACATGAATGCCCTTCGAAGTTACAATAAAGCCTAAGAACTTACCGTTGGACACTCCCAGGAAGGACTTGTCCGGGTATGATCACTGGCTGTGGGTGGTAACACTACGTGATGACTCGTAATTGGGAGATTTAGGGCATTAAATTCTCCATTATTCTCTGGCTTCGGGGCTTGCACTGGTGACTGAGATGAGGTTTGAGCTACTTTCAGCCCTGTGACAGTCTTTGTCAGAAGTGCCAAACTAGCTTTCATGGTCTGCATTATTTTTTCGATCATTTCGAAGCGCCGACTGTCTTGGTACCTCTATTCATCATTCGTCATGTATGACATCATGACGCGAGTACAGATTGACCGTTCACTCTCCGTCCCTGATTTCCATGCTTCGTTGTCGGCAGTGTCAGCGATCATCTGGAAGACATTACCAGGGTCGAGGTTCAGAGTGTCCTCGATTTTTGAATTTTTAGCAATGTGCTGGGAGCAGGTACCCCCGACCTCTCTTTCTTTAGTCTCACGGGAATCATTGTCCCTTTGAAACATTGGATTGTGGTGCAGCATCGGTGGTTGGCTACCCCCAGGTCCTTGGATGAGCGGAGAGCGGGCGCCCCCGGTCATGTCAGTATTTGGTACAGAGCACTGACTGCCCCTAGTTTTTAGGGTTTTAGACTTGAAGCGGGTGTGTTGGAACACCCCGGTACTGGGCACCACCAACTTGTTGCTCTTGGGTCAATTCTTGGGTGTTTCGACCGAAGAGTTGAGGTTCTTTTCAGTCAGAGGAGAACTCCTTGCAGCATGGCATGAGGCAAAAAGAGGTTCCTCTTCGTCGTCTGATTACATCTGTTTGCCGAGACAACGTCGAGTGGATAAAGCAACTTTTAGTCGTTGATACACAGACTGCCTTTCTGGGACTGCTACAGGTTATACCTTCCGAGAATCAAGTATGTTGTAGAGGATGCGATTCTCTGCACGAATCCAAATTCTGTTGCAGGTTATACCATTCTGGGACTGCTGCAGGTTTGAGTCCTTGGATGAGCGGGTTATACCTTCCGAGAATCAAGTATGTTATAGAGGACGCGATTCTCCGCACAAATCCAAATTTTGGATGGAAATCTTCACATAGATTGGAAGAAAGGGAGTGGGGAATAGCTAGGGTTTGGGGGTTCTTCGGGACTGCTTTATCCGCTCTTTGTGCAGAGAATCGCGTCCAAAATTCGTTAAAACACATACTGCCTTTCTGGGACTGCTGCTCATCCAAAATTTGGATTCTTGCAGAGAATCGCGTCCTCTACAACATCCAAAATAACTGCAGTTTTATCTTGCTTTACCTGTATAACCCGCTCTGATACCAACTGTAGGAACGAAGTCGTAAAGCAGACTACGTACTCTAGAGGGGGGTGAATAGAGTAGGCAGCGGAATACTGATTAAAAACTTGTTAGCAGTTAGATCACAGAAATAATAATCATCATAAAGTAATAACTGTAAAGATAAGAGATCAGAAGGAAAACACAAATACAGAGATTTATACTGGTTTTTCTCTTGTGAGGACTAGTCCAATCGGAAGAACTCTAGCTTCCAGTTGAATCCACTATTGGAAAATTCTGCAAGTTTTCATACGAAGTCCTTGCAACTTCTACAGACGCGAGCTTTGATACGAAGAACTCGACCAACTTTGATTTTGAAGAATCTTTCTTCAATCAAGCCTCTGATTACAATTTCTCTGAAATCTTCTAGACCTCACTGTACCGACAAATTGACTAGATAATTGTAACGGGCTTGGGATTTGAAAATGAAAGCTTTTTAGAAAACTTTTTGGAAGAAATGTAAGCTTTAGAAGAGAAGAGATAAAAGTGAATGAGTGATTTGAAATGATCAGAATTCCTCTCTATTTATAGTTTTTCCAAAGGCAGAACTCTGGCAGAATTCGGGCAGAATTCAGGCAGAATTTGGACAGAATTCTATGTAACAAACCGCAACTGAAGGGAGACCAAGTTCAAAAACCAACGTTCATATAACGTTCACCTTGGCCGAACTCTGGCCGAACTTTGGCCGAGTTTTGTCAGGGTTGGTCAGGTTTATTTTTAAAAAAATATTTTTGGGCTTTTTGAAATCCTTCAGAAGCTTTTGTAAACAAGAAATGTTTTTCAAAACATAGGTCAATTTTGAAAACAATTTTGGATAGCCTATTTGCCAGTACGACTTGGTGTACAATGTATTCCTAGACTTAATAATGTATTCCTAGACTCAATAAAGTAAAAATTACATTGCATAAAAAAATACATTCTCGAGTGGCAAACATAGCTTCGGTCTTGAACTGAGTAGATATCCAATCTTGATCAGTGTCCAAAACGTCTTGAGTAAACATCTGAATTGTTCCGTATATCGAGACAAAGTTTGATCAATTATTAATATCAGGTTTAACCATGACTAATGGGCGAACAATCTCCTCCATTTTGATAATTGACAAACCTTGACCGATATAACATCTTTGGTCTTTATTAAATCAAAATTGTACCAATATAATGTACTAAAAAAAATTATTTCTATAGATTGTTCATAACCTGTATTCATGAAGATGTTAGATCTTATTTCTCCCCCGTTGTCACTTAACAAAATAATTGCAAAAGAGAAAGCTCCCCCGCAATATATGCATAAGTAACAATCAGTAAAAAAAACACAAAAATATGGATATATAAAAATATTTATCACAGGCATAGTATAAATATCACAGACAGAAAAGAAATGTGATAAGCAGAGAATATGTAAACGCCCTAAATTTTTAGATATTTTATTTTAAATTTTTACAATATTTTTTAAATTTTTAGGACTTTTAATGGTAAGTTTTTGTCAAATTTTGGTAGCAAGTAAAGCTACATCAGGTACATACATAGATGAATGGTACCAATTTATGTATTAAATACTTCAGAGAAATAGTCTTTAAATTTTATACTTAGAAGGATTTTTATTTAAAGTTAGCAATATATCCTTATTTAAATTTTTAAGTGCTTTGTATTTAAATAATGACTTTTGATAATATTAGCAATAATAGGAAATTGCTACATTATACGTAGCTAGTATGTATATTTTACCTATTATTTATTAAAATATTTTTAGGAATATTTTTGAGGTTCTAAGAAATTTTCATATATTTATTCAAGATTTATAATTGCGGCTATATATAAAAAGTTGAAAAAAAAACACTAATTCCCAATGGAACAGTGCCCTGCACTGTTCCTTCACCCTGATCCCGACCATGGATACCCAGCGGTATTCAAAAGAAATTTCCAAGCAGATTGATTCAATTGAATCTTTCACCAAATCTTTTTTAAAAAAAAAACTCAAATCCATCCGAATCCTATCTCTCCTCAGTTGAACCCTAAAACCATCCTCAAACAAACTGAGCCATGCGCAGAGCACAGCCGACCACAACCGGCTGTGTATACAAAAGTGTCGAGAGGGAGATAGAGATTAAGCCAAACCGAGCCATGATACCCCTCGCCTCCCCTGACCTCCGGCGAACACTTCTGGCCGCCTGTCGTCGTGGGTCGCCGGCGATGGGGCCACGACCGCAACCGCGCATCCGCAAAATAGGGCAATAGCAGCAGTTTTGAACCCCTGTTCATCGCGAGTTTTTGGCCACCTCGTTCGATGGTTTTCTGAATCGGTTCTTCGGGTATGCAGCTAACCTATCCCTCTTCAATCCTCTTCCAGTCCAATTTATTTTTAGACAGTAGATTGTCCGAAAGAAACCCTCAAAAACCCCGGAAAAACTGTTCAAACTAGAACAGAAAATCAAACCGCAACCCTAACTTTGAAGGCAGATTCATGTCGATTCTTCCACAGTTTCAAAAATCTAATTAATGAAAGACTTAGGCAACCAATAGGTCTGTGAATACCTTTTGGTAGACCCTGACTTCATCGACTATGCATCGAAATAACAAATTTCAAAAATGGACAAAAACAGTTTTTAAAACAACAAAAAATTTATGAAAACATCCGATACGACGTGCGTTCCGCCAAACCGGGCAACGTGATCGTGCACTATACGCATCGAAAGGCACGTATGGATGTTGCTGACGTGTGGGAACTGACGGAACTCGATTTCGTTGCGTGTGCGCAACGAAATCAGTGCGTATCCGTCAAAATACTCCCGTATCGACTTTTTTCAAATTTGGCCATAACTTTGTGCACGTTCGTCAAATCGAGACGAAACTTGTGCCAGCAGGACCGTATCATTTTTCTGGTCCTGTATGCCAAGTTTGGTCCGATTCTGAGAATGTCGATTGGAACGCCTATTTGGCGAGCCCGCGACCCGCTTCAATGAGCGAATTTGTGCACGGCTCATCGGAATCCAAAATTGGACATACCGTTGAGTTTGTCTCCTCAAATCGGACCCATAGACATGTAGTTTAACGACTTTAGAGACCGTATGTACTGGCACGTATTTTGGTGCAAGACGGGTCCAACGGCGGACATCGTTTTAACCCGAAATTATGATTTTACCCCTGTTCCAGAATTAGACTTTTGGACAGGCGTTTCCTAGGCATATCTTTTACACCAAACTCGTTCGTGATGTTTGTTTCAGCATCCGGAGCTCCTTGTGGATTTTGACTTTCGAGTTGACGATTCTGACGATTGGATTTTGCTACATCTCGTACCACCCTCAGGCAAGATACCTTGCCTTATTTACTGTTATAATTATATACACCTTTATTTATATATTTACGGCATATTTATTAGTTGTTCTCAGTTGGATCCATTACTTGCTATTTTTATTTCACTTTACTTTGCTTTCCGTTATTTTTCCTTCTTGCCTTTTTATGCATATGGACCTAGTCTTAGCGAACTACCTTCTGTTAGTGACCTTGGGAGGGAGAAGACAATTAAATATATGGGCTACCCCAAATCTAAAAGCTGTAGTAACTGCGTACTACGTTAGTCGAGTAGCGAGGGTCACTAGCCTCGAGCTATGTGGACTGATGGGTCACGTGGGCCGCTAGCCTCGAGTTATGCCGGCTGATAGTATTGGTACTTGACGTGTGCGTGTTGTGAGTTGTTACCTTGTCCTGGCGGAGTCAGCCTTCACCTGTCCATACATCGATATGTCTTCTAAATTGCCTACTAGAAAGGTTAGGAGGCCTTAGCAAATTTCACGGTCCAAATTATGGCATAGAAAAATGTCACATCGCAGAGTAGTATGTTACCTCTTGTCCTTGTCTAGTTGTAGGGGTAGCCTACTATTTCGATGATGGAATATTGAGCCGTATTATGGAATTTGGACACTTTTACTTTATCTTTATTTTATGGTACATTTATATTCAGTTCATATGGCATGTTCTTCTTGTATCTTGTTACGTCCCTCTGAGGACCTGGTTATCTCTCCAGGTGTGTGCTTTCATGATTTACTACAGGTGTTCTAGCCAAGGCTGTGGACTTCTCCATTTTTTCAAAGACGATTGCGCTTGATTCGCCTTGATATCTTATCGGTCACTCCTTGTACATTTTATTTGAGATAGTTGGTAGTGGACTTTGTCTCCGCCCAACTTTTGTACAAATTACAGTCCAGTGTTGATTTCTATTTTATATTGATTCTTTGTGGATGAGATTAGTATCATGGATTATAGTATTTTACAGCTTATGTATACATACGATGGTTCCATATATTGGAGTATACTTCGTATGTATACAGCTGGCATGAATACGTACCTAGTCCTAAGTATTTTGGGACTGGGGCATTACAGAATATTTTACAGGCAGTGTAAATGGAAGCATAAATAAGAGATAATGCTATGAGAAATGCTAAACTGAATAAAATGTTTAAAAAAACATATAACATGTCCATCAGACAAAAAAAGTCACAAATCATAACCAAATAAGAGTACTGATACTAGCTTGGAATGTTGGAGCATTTCCAAATAAACAAAGACAATAACATCAGTCTCAAAAGTATAACAAATTATCTATCATCTGTAGGACCATTGAGCACCTCTAGAGGGGGGTGAATAGAGTGAATGCGAGTGCAGCAGAAAATAATCACCAATTTAAAATTATAAATAATTAACTATGGCAGCGAATAAGAGACAGTAATTAAATATAGCAAGAGATAGAGAGATCAAACTTAGTGACACAGTGATGTATACTGGTATCCCTCTGAGAGGACTAATCCAGTCTCGAGTACTCTTGTTCGATGTTAATCCACTAAGGCACAAGCTAATTAAGAGCTTGCAGTCTCTTACAACACTGTGCTTAGTGACAAGTGCACGACCAACTTCACAACACCGTGCTTGGTGACGAGCGTACGACCGGCTCCACAACAGAGATAATTTCTGTACTTTGAACAACATTTTTACAACTCTTGAGAACCAAAAGACTCTAGATCGAAATAGATATTACTGGCTTTTGGCTAAGAGGAGTCTAGCTGTTATATGAAAGCTTTTGATCAGGTGAAAATACTTACTGAATAGAGAAGAGAAGATGAAGAATGAATGAGTGATTTGAAATAAAAAAACTCTCTTCTATTTATAGGTGTTTTTTGGAACCGAACTCGGGCAGAGTTCTGATGCAAAGATTTCGTATATGAACATTGCATGCAGATTTGGAGGCAACAAATATTTGAATTTAAATAGACCGAACTCGGGCAGAGTTCGGACCGAACTCGGGCCGAACTCGGTTTGAGTTCTGTCTAGGAAAAATATTAAACATTTGTCAAATTCTGTTGCAAAAATGGAGTTGAACTTTTTTTGGTGGATGGAGTATGAATTGGTAGGCTTTATAGAAAAGTGGACTAAGATTAACCTAAGCCAGTATTACCTAGTCGATCTTACAATTTATATCCTAGACTCAATAAAGAAAAAATACATAATAAATTGTAAAATGACTCGGACTGGATTCTAATGAAAGTAAGCTTTAGACTGATGATTTACGTGCTTGATGATGCAGTAGTATGCTTGTTGATATTGATTTCACAAGTCCTGAAATGATTAGCAGCAGTTCGTATATTTTGTGTATTGACTTAAGTTCATGTCGATTATTAAAATCGGGTGTAACCATGGAATGGGCCATCAATCTCCCACATTTTGATAATTGACAAACTTGAGTCTATACCAAAATATATCTAAAATAGAACAAATAAAATTACCTCAAAAAAATGGTAGTCTTGTTTTAAATTGTTGAATTTTGGTATTGTTCTTTCACCCCCTTTGTCAATAAAAAAATGGTTGTGGCTCCCCCGTAATATGTGAAGCCAACAATGTTCATCAAAGAGACAAAGTGATGCTAAAGAGATAACCAAGTAACAACAGTTCCACAAAGTACATAAAATAACTAGTATTAAAAAGACTGAAAATGTCATGCATAAATAAAAAGATACAATCATCATCATCATCACAAAAAGTGCTAATAAAATGTCTAACTGTGAAGTTTAGACAAAAAAACTACATCATAGATCATCATCTGACAGTCCTATCCATAATCCACCAGCTCAAGTCCGCATCACATAGGAGTGTCGTCACTGCTAGGAGCATCCGGAGGAAAATATGCAGCTGTAGGATCAAAGTGAGAGAAAGTCGTCTCATCTCCGAACCTGGGTCCTGGGAAGCCGGGGTGAGGAAGTATGGTCACTGGATGTTATGGGTCATGGGAGAGACTCCAACGGAGATCAGCAATGCCATTCCGCAACACCTGAGCTTGGGTGATGTGGCGGAACTCTGAGTCAAGATAGCTCTGATGACGTTGCACAGAGAAGGCAATGAAATTATCAAAACGCTGATAAAATCTAGGGTCAAAATCCGGAGCAGGGGCTGGAGCAGCAGCATCAGGAGGAGGAGCCTCAAGGTCAGTATCTGGAATAGGCTCAGCACCAGGAGGCAAAGGAGGAGTAGGGTATAGCCTAGACCTACTAAGCTCTATGGTTGTGGAGGAATAAGAATAGGTTTGAAGATCGATTTCAAACCTTCGAAAGATAGAGGCCAAATGCATGGGATAGACGAGGTTGCGTCCTGCATTTCTACAGTTCAGCATCCAACCTATCATGGTCTTGGGAACAGAAAAGGAACGCCAAAGTGGATGTGATACATGGCGGATAACTCTAAGAAGGTAATCTCATAAGAGGATCCCTTCTTCGAAAGAAGAACAGAGAAAATAAATCTATATAGTTCATAGAAGTTTTGGTTGAGATGTTTAGAATAGACTCTTCTAGGAACAGGTCTGGGATGGCATAAAAGTTCTTTGAAGGAATCGAGAGTGACACCTTCAGGGAATTGGATGTGATGGATATCCACTAATGCTTCACCTATATCAGGAACATGGAAGTATTCACTGATGTCGGTGGCGCTGAATTCTAGTTCTTGCCCAGCAACGCAAGAATAGAAATTTCTGTTAGGTTTACCTACAAGTTGCAGTAAAACATACGGACAGCGTTATCATAAATATTCTCGGCTACTTCAAAAAAGTCACGAAAGCCGAGACGGTCGAATGTGTGTAACTCTACCTTTCCAGAATTTAGATTTTTATCTAAATTTATATTAAATAGTTTGGAAATATTATTATATTTTAATATGTGGAGTGGTATTTATAGTTTAGTTATCTTTACTTGGGCTTAACCCATTTTAATCAAGTCTTAGGTTTTGGGCCAACCCTTATTGGGCTTCAGGGTTAAGGGCTTCAGGATTAACCACAAAACCATAAGTTAAAATTTTCCTCAAAGCCTTCTATTCATTACAGCCAGGAAAGGCACTCCCTATTATTTCAAATTTCCTAAACGTTCTCATCCTCCTCTAACCGACTGTCAGAGGAGAGATGCAATTTTTCCTGCCACTAGTTAGCCTGAGGCTCACGCCACAAAGCCTATATAAGTTCATCCCTTCCATTTCAGATCTCATCTTCTTAACCCTAATCGAGAATAGGCCTCCATAGCCATGGTGGAAGGACCAGAAGCAGGCAGTGGTATTTGGAAATACTCACAGCAGTAGGGACTTGATTAATTTTATCAGTCTTTTCCAATCTGGTGAGTTTCTTCAAATCTCCTTGAATCAATTTTGCTATTGAGAGATCACCCTTGATCCTGTCATGATGTATTTCCTGATGCTTGTGTAGCACGCGAGTCCTTGGCCCTGATCGATTTAGATTCCTGGATAGAATCGAGATCGAAGTAATCATGGTGAGATCCTTTGATCCTTTAAATTGAGTCCATCTGGATTGAGTGAAGTTTGGTGATCGATTGAGTTTATTGATTGTTTAGTATTCGTCTGATTGAACTGTGGAAGAAATCGATCGGGTCTCTCGACAGGATCAATAGGTGAGTATCTAAGTACTTCATTTTCTTCACGATGAAATCAATTCGAATATCTATGGATGAAGATTTATTCGATTCACCAATAGTTTCTTCTCAATTTCCTGCTGAATAAATATTAAGACATCCTCCGTTCCTGTGTTATTGATTTTGGTTTTAGAGGAGATTGTATAATTCAACAAGGATTCGTGTTCAGATCTGGGCAGTGTTCAATCTTCATTTTCATCACAGGTAATTCTTAGTTTCATTATGATTTTGTTTTGTGGACATTTGGGTTAATGTGATGGTCGAACCTAAATATTAGAACGGTGAGAAATTCCTGGAAATTGATGTTGTGTCTTCTGTTATCTATTCCAATAGGGGACTGAATGTTGGATTTAGTTTTTCAGATCAGTGAGTGCCATGGTAACAATTTTAATTAATCATGGTAGATTTAGAGCCAGGTATTTGATTCAATGACTGAACCTGGGTTGATTGTTGATTTTTGAGTTCATTTTGCTCTGTAATATCAAGCTAACCAGTAATAATTACCTGTGCACATAAGTGAACCTAAGGTTCAACCAGAGGTTAGAAATAGGTGATCGACCATGGGACTGGATAGTTGGGACTGTGTTTAATCTACATTGCAATAAGAATGAATGAGTAACTCTGAGTTTTTAACACTGTCATGATATGCAGTACCATATTTTAAATAGGTTTTGGATTACTGTCCTAATGATAGATTTTAAGTCAGACTATTTTATTACTATTTAAGTCTAAACCTGGAACTGGGGATCATGTACTAGGAATGTTAACTCCAAATTTTCCTGTTAGTCTCTGATATATATCCTGTACCAATGTATGCTTACCTGAGAAGACCAATTTCAGTACCCTGTTCCAGCTGGTATACAAATAGGTTTTGTAACTTGGGCAGCTCCCTAATATCTAGTAATATATGATGTTAAATTGTTAGTATTTTGAACTTCACATTGGAATGAAATGGAACAATTGGTGAACTAGAATAAGAACAGTTTGATATGAAAAACTCATATATTACTGATGAAGGCCTATGCAAAACCCTGCACCTGAGAATAGAGGCTTTGGGTTTTCCTTAGCATTTGTCTAAGTTGGGGATGGCCAGGAATCTTACTGAACCTGAATATGATCTCAGCTGAGTTTATGTCTTCTCTGTGAACTGTTATCTAGGAATAATTTTAGGGCTGAAATGGCTTGGAACTGGTTTAAGAGTAGACTAATGTTGTTGCAGAAATATATCTGGGAATAGGTAGACTTGGTTGTATATTGAAATCCAACTGGGACTTAACTGATGGATATCAGTCCTAATCATGGACTGATACCTGACTGTATGCAGATAGGGACTGAAGTTAGAATGGTAAGGAAATGGAAAAACCTGGGGAGTTGAGAGTGCAAGAATCTGAGACTTGTGAAGTCCAGTGTAAACACAGGAGTGCAGTCCAGTGTAAACACAGGAGTGCAGTTCAGTGTAAACACAAGAGTGAAGTCCAGTAAAAACACAGAAACCTGGGACATTCTCAAGGGTTTAGTTAATTAGGAATCTGAGACATCTCATGGACTATCCTTATTTTCCCTCTAGACTAATAACATGGTTACAATGTAAGTCTCTATCTCAAATCATAATAGCTATCCTTATTTTTTAGTGAATAGTTTAATTAATGTTTTAGGTATAATTGTAGGAGTTTAATTTGAGTTTTGATAATTGGGCTCAACCATATGGCAAATAAAGAACTACAAGATACCAATTTAGATCTTATTTTAGTCAATAACCAACTTGTATACATCATTTAAATACAGGAGGACATCCAGTTTCTTTGGTTACTTGTACTTTCCTGGAGCCAGGCAAGTACACTACGGTCTTGTGCATTTCATTTTATCATGTGCTTTCTTGGTTGACACATTGCAATACGTCATGTACTTTCTGGTGCTCATGTTCCTTGTTCTTACTACTTGTACCTGGGGTGGGAAAATATACTATCTATGTGACCAATCTCAAGAAACAACTCAGGTGTGTTTAGCTTAGACCCTGCATCGTGCACACGGGTCCTAAGCCGTACCATTCATGTGCTTTCATGTGCTTACCCTAGCCGGTCACATACTTAGTTATATTTCAAATATTATACACACATGTTCAGGGGATATACCTTGTACTTATTTCCTGTGATTCCATTATATCATGTTCTTTTAGGTGCTTACATATCATGTTCTTTCATGTTCTTACATACCATGTTCTTTCATGTACTTATTCACCATATTCTTTCCTGTACTTTTCATGTTCCTTTGTACTTTCATATCATGATGTCTTGTTCATTACCTAGAATTGTACTTGCTCCGCTCCTGAATAGGATATGTTGTAGGTGAGTTGGAGGCCTTGTGCGACACTTACTATGGTCGGGATACTGCTTTCCTTGTTGAGCCAGCTGGAGCTGCTTGTGACCTAGAGGTTGCAGAAGCCTAGAGCTTCTTTTAGTTTTTTCCTATTATTTCCATGTATTGAGACTAGCAGACTTCTTTCATTTGTTGAATGTAATAAATTCAGATATTGTACTTTACTCTGGTTGGGACACATTTATATAGATGCTGTAATTTCATGTTCATATTTATCTGGTTAGTTTCCCTATATTGGTACAGCTTACTTTGTTGTGTCTAACAACAAAGGCTGGGCGTGTCCGACTCGTATCCGGTTATTCGGGAACGGGTCGTGATAATGTGAAAGCATATTCAAAAAATATAGTGAAGTTCACACGTGCTCCAGCACATATTCTACGACCAGAAAATGAATCAAACCAAAGGTCCAAAAATTCCTTATCAGGAAAAAGACCGGAATCAAAATCATCGGATCCTATGGGTCTAGCTGGACTGAATATATTAGTGGGGACGTAGTCAGAAGAGGAAGATCCTGCATGTGAGGAATCAACCTTTCTTTTCTGACTCTTAGGTGCCATAGATGAGACAAAGGAGATAATGGAGTACCTTGACAAAAAGAGGAAGAAGATGGAGAGGAACAGCCCACAAACTCCTGAGAAGCTTGAAATGAAGGAGGAGGAAGAGCTCTTGGGAGTAAAGGAGGCTAATTCTCGATTTGGTGGTGAGAAAAAGTAGAAGGAAGAAGGGTTATAAATAGGGCTAGGGCCGGCTGTTCGGTTCTGGAAGCTGAATAGCGCCGACCGAACTCGGTCCGAACTCGGTCAGAGTTCGGTCCGAGTTCGGGTACTTATATTTCCAATGCCATAAATGCAGTATTGTTTAAAAATTAATTTTATGACTGTTGACTTCTTCATTTAATAACTTCTATTACTTTGGGTTAGCTGTAGGGGCTGGATCCCAGCTAGCGGTAGTCCGAAGACTAGTGCACCGTGTCGCTTCAGGCTATTTACACCTGTATGACAGAAGGGCCCTTTCGGCTTGTATCCAAAATAATTTCCGTTAAATAAATTATGAAGTTTCGAGTCATAAAAATAAATTTAATAAACATACTACACTATGAATCTGAAAATTCAAGTATGCCGAGCTCTCGCCTCATTATGTTAAATCGGTCTTCCGCTAGTGGTTTTGTGAAAATGTCTGCTAGTTGATGATCTGTGTCAATAAACTCTAGGCAGATATTCCCGTATTGTTGGTGATCACGTAAAAAGTGGTGACAAATCTCAATGTATTTTGTGTGTGAGTGACATACAAGGTTCTTAGCCAGGTTAATAGTGCTAGTGTTATCACAATAAATGGGAATCTTAGTGTAGTACAGATTATAGTCTTCTAGGGTTTGCTTCATCCACAAAATTTGAGCACAACAACGTCCTACGGCGATATACTCAGCTCAGTAGTTGATAATGCTACAGAATTTTGCTTCTTGCTAAACCAAGGGACTAAGGCCTTTCCTGGGAAATAACACGTACCGTTGGTACTTTTACGGTCTACTTTGTATCCTGCAAAATTCGCATCCGAGTAACCTATCAGGTCAAAGAATTTGGTTTTAGGATACAACAAGCCGACTGTAGAAGTTCCTTTAAGGTATCGGAAGATACGCTTAACGGCACTTAGGTGTGATTCCTTAGGATTTGCCTGGTATCGCGCACAGATGCAAACACTAAACGTAATATCAGGGCGACTAGCAGTTAAATATAATAAGCTGCCAATCATACCTCGATACTTATACTGGTCGACAGGTTTGCCACTTTCATCAGTATCAAGCTTTGTGGATGTAGCCATTGGAGTTTTGATAGGCTTTACATTATCGAAGTCGTACTTTTTCAGTATGTCCATCGTATACTTGGCTTGATTGATAAATGTTCTCTTTGAGTGTTGTTTGATCTGGAGTCCTAGGAAGAAGTTTAGCTCTCCCATCATACTCATCTCAAATTCACTCTGCATACACTTAGAAAACTCTTGACAACATTTTTCATTAGTAGAACCGAATATAATGTCATCAACGTATATTTGTACAAGAAGAATGTCATCATTTAAAGATTTGATAAACAAAGTTGTATCAACTCTTCCTTTTGAAAAACTATTATCAAGTAAGAAGGCACTTAGGCGTTCATACCAAGCACAAGGTGCCTGTTTGAGTCCATAGAGTGCTTTCTTAAGCTTGAAGACGTGGTCAGTTTTTTGAAAATCTTCAAAACCAGGGGGTTGTTTCACAAAAACTTCTTCTTTTAGAAATTCGTTCAAAAATGCACTTTTCACGTCCATT